>OX336389.2:1142562581-1143163824 GCA_946902985.2 Meconema thalassinum
TTTTGAATAAAACAGAATACATTGAAAAAACAGTCGAATTCCTAAACAACAACGAAATCAAGGAATTAACAAAAGACCCCACCAACAAATTCCAAAAACAAATAAAAAGTGCGCTAAAAGAAACAGAATACATACTGACCAAAGCTGAAAAATCAAAACTAATAAACATGAACCCGAAAATACCGTCATTGAGGGGACAACCAAAAATACACAAAAAGGAATGCCCAATGAGACCAATAGTCAATTGTAGGAATGCCCCTAATTACAAAATCAGCAAAGAGTTACTAAAAATCTTAAAATGCCGTCTTTCCAACGACAAAAACAACTCTGTAAAGAACACAACAGAACTAGTAACAGCATTGAACACCCTACAAATGAAACCTAGCTTCAGGCTAGTATCCTTCGACGTAACTAACATGTACACCAATATTCCGATTATTGAAGCAATCAACACTATCGAAAACAACTTAAAATCCAACAATTCGGTAAAAGAAATTGAAGAGATTGTGAGATTACTGAGGGTCGTTCTCACCCAAAACGTGTTTCAATTCGACAATAAAATATACACACAGAGAGAAGGCCTAGCAATGGGATCGCCACTAAGTGGGTTAATCGCTGACATCTTCATCAATGCACTAGAAAATGCGTTCTTAGAAAAGACTTCAACAAAGGGAATAGTAATATGGAAAAGATACGTAGATGATGTAATTTGCATCTACGATACTGAACTAACAAGCGAAGAAACAATTCTCCAATCCATTAATAGCCTTCACCATTCTATCAAATTCACTAAGGAATCCGAAATAGACCGGAAAATAAATTATCTCGATATAACTATTGAACGTAAAGACAACGACCTTTCATATTCCATATTCCGGAAAGCAACACAAACCTCGCATGCAATCGACAATCAGTCTAATCACCCCAGTACGCACAAACTAGCGGGTTTCAATTCAATGGTGCACAGGGCTTTAAACATACCCATGTCAAAAGACAACTATAATAAGGAAATAAGAACTATTATGCAAATAGCAAAGGAAAACAACTTCTCGCCAAGCAAAATAAATCAAATTATAGCCAAACATAAAAATAAAGATAAAACGATTCCCAAACCGGTCAGTAATGAGAAAAAATTTGCGCGTTTCAACTATGTGAATGCGAATACATATAAAATCACTAACCTATTCAAAAAGCAAGGCATAAAGATAGCTTTCACGACGAAAAACACAACCGCTAGGCACCTCCTAAATAGTAATCTAAATAAACGTGACCCGTATTCAAGGTCAGGGGTATATTCTATAACGTGCCAAGACACCGATTGTCAAGCTAATTACATCGGGCAGAGTGGAAGGCGAGTAGACACACGTTATAATGAACATAGAAATGCGATAAGATACGGAACACATTCAGCCGTGTGCGAACATATGTGTGACGCAGGGCATAGCTTTACCAACATAGAGTCGGACCTTAAAATAATCCATCACGAATCGAAAGGCAGAGCTCTTGACATAAAGGAAGCAATCGAGATACACCTAGCCAAACGAAACAATCCCAACAATCTAAATGAACACACGTTCATGGAGAGCTCACCCCTCTTCACGCTACTAAAAAACACACCCTGTCGGAAACAAAACACAATTTAGCGACACAGCCAAGCTAGATAAAAAAGGGGGGAAATTAGGGGTTTTTTAATAGGTAAATGTTATCTGGATCAGGTGTACGATGTACCTTTCTTCTGCAATAAACCAAGGCCCATATTAGAGGCAGTATTAAAGGTGCCGGGACGTCCTCATAAGACCGTCAACGCTTAGTTCGAATGGGTTATGCTCCACGCGTGGCGAGGACTAATCCACGGTCTTTAATAGTTGTAGATCCACCTCATTCAATAACATACATCTTATCTAGGTTGGCAACACCTCACATAAACACATCGCGATCACTCCCCACAGCACGTAGGGACAGGGGGGGAAGGCAGGGAAAAACCAGTCGTTAAGATAACCACCGCAGTCGTCCGCACAGCGAGTTCAAGTGAGCACGGAAACTGCGAATAGCTGTAGTACGGAAGACAATCAGATAAGTAGTTAGCCTAAAATTTTTATAGTTTAACCATAGTTTACAACCATATAATCTCTCTAAAGTACAATCTCCGGATAGCCATCACCATTTAGCATTTCACCTAACATATGTACTGCATTTAGCATACACTGACAGTTGCAGTACCAATACTGCAACTAAATAATTGTACATATTGTAAATATTTTCACCTGTATTTCAAACATAGATTTTATAGCCTAAGTGTATTGGATCTGATGATGATCGCTTGACGATCGAAACCGGTCATCCTAGTGTTTTATTAATCTCATGTAATTTATTTCAGGATTAGGGCATAACCCATCTCTTTTGGGTACATTCGTGTTGACCGACTGAAAAGCACTAAACTCTTGTTTACTAAGGCAACACTGAAAATATGGCTTCAAACACCACAATGTTCACGGCTAGTCAGGCAAATCGTGAAGCCAAGAAATTCAAATCACTCAGGCTTAAACTCATGAATTTAGACAAGTCAATTTGGTTCAACAAAAAATGTATAGAACTAAACCTCACCCCTAAATACGTACCAATTAAAACCGTACCGAACACACCAGCCTCGATCATTTCAACTAAACAAGCCAAAGCGCTTTGGATAAAAAACGAATTAAGATTTGCATACATAAGAAAGCAAAAAATTAACCAACAATTATACGACATTCAATTGCAACTAAGTAATTTCTGGCACGCAGCCCAATGGGACAGCTTCACCGAACACCTACATGACACCATCAAAATCAGAGCAACGAGGAAGCATGAAACGCTAGAAAATAAATTAAGAAAACTAGGAGAAACACAGAACCATCAATCTAACGAACAACACACGAATAACAATGAATTCAATTTCCACAGCAGAGTAAACAACAGAACGAACGTAACCTTTTCTCAAGGTGAAATGAATATGTTAGACAAAGGTTTGAAATACAACTGCACAGACGCACACACGAACCACAATATAAAACAGTTAATCACAGATATTGAGATAGCCAGTCACAAGCTCCCAGCAGAAGACAGGGAATTAACCAAAAATCTCGCCACCAACGAAGCCAAAAAAATCCTCAAACGAGAGGGCGATAGCAATAACATTCAAAACAACAAACAAATCAAAGAAATAAAGTCGTTGAAACAAAAAATAAAAGAACATGACTTAATCATCACAAAAGCAGATAAGGGAAACACTACAGTAATTTTGAATAAAACAGAATACATTGAAAAAACAGTCGAATTCCTAAACAACAACGAAATCAAGGAATTAACAAAAGACCCCACCAACAAATTCGAAAAACAAATAAAAAGTGCGCTAAAAGAAACAGAATACATACTGACCAAAGCTGAAAAATCAAAACTAATAAACATGAACCCGAAAATACCGTCATTGAGGGGACAACCAAAAATACACAAAAAGGAATGCCCAATGAGACCAATAGTCAATTGTAGGAATGCCCCTAATTACAAAATCAGCAAAGAGTTACTAAAAATCTTAAAATGCCGTCTTTCCAACGACAAAAACAACTCTGTAAAGAACACAACAGAACTAGTAACAGCATTGAACACCCTACAAATGAAACCTAGCTTCAGGCTAGTATCCTTCGACGTAACTAACATGTACACCAATATTCCGATTATTGAAGCAATCAACACTATCGAAAACAACTTAAAATCCAACAATTCGGTAAAAGAAATTGAAGAGATTGTGAGATTACTGAGGGTCGTTCTCACCCAAAACGTGTTTCAATTCGACAATAAAATATACACACAGAGAGAAGGCCTAGCAATGGGATCGCCACTAAGTGGGTTAATCGCTGACATCTTCATCAATGCACTAGAAAATGCGTTCTTAGAAAAGACTTCAACAAAGGGAATAGTAATATGGAAAAGATACGTAGATGATGTAATTTGCATCTACGATACTGAACTAACAAGCGAAGAAACAATTCTCCAATCCATTAATAGCCTTCACCATTCTATCAAATTCACTAAGGAATCCGAAATAGACCGGAAAATAAATTATCTCGATATAACTATTGAACGTAAAGACAACGACCTTTCATATTCCATATTCCGGAAAGCAACACAAACCTCGCATGCAATCGACAATCAGTCTAATCACCCCAGTACGCACAAACTAGCGGGTTTCAATTCAATGGTGCACAGGGCTTTAAACATACCCATGTCAAAAGACAACTATAATAAGGAAATAAGAACTATTATGCAAATAGCAAAGGAAAACAACTTCTCGCCAAGCAAAATAAATCAAATTATAGCCAAACATAAAAATAAAGATAAAACGATTCCCAAACCGGTCAGTAATGAGAAAAAATTTGCGCGTTTCAACTATGTGAATGCGAATACATATAAAATCACTAACCTATTCAAAAAGCAAGGCATAAAGATAGCTTTCACGACGAAAAACACAACCGCTAGGCACCTCCTAAATAGTAATCTAAATAAACGTGACCCGTATTCAAGGTCAGGGGTATATTCTATAACGTGCCAAGACACCGATTGTCAAGCTAATTACATCGGGCAGAGTGGAAGGCGAGTAGACACACGTTATAATGAACATAGAAATGCGATAAGATACGGAACACATTCAGCCGTGTGCGAACATATGTGTGACGCAGGGCATAGCTTTACCAACATAGAGTCGGACCTTAAAATAATCCATCACGAATCGAAAGGCAGAGCTCTTGACATAAAGGAAGCAATCGAGATACACCTAGCCAAACGAAACAATCCCAACAATCTAAATGAACACACGTTCATGGAGAGCTCACCCCTCTTCACGCTACTAAAAAACACACCCTGTCGGAAACAAAACACAATTTAGCGACACAGCCAAGCTAGATAAAAAAGGGGGGAAATTAGGGGTTTTTTAATAGGTAAATGTTATCTGGATCAGGTGTACGATGTACCTTTCTTCTGCAATAAACCAAGGCCCATATTAGAGGCAGTATTAAAGGTGCCGGGACGTCCTCATAAGACCGTCAACGCTTAGTTCGAATGGGTTATGCTCCACGCGTGGCGAGGACTAATCCACGGTCTTTAATAGTTGTAGATCCACCTCATTCAATAACATACATCTTATCTAGGTTGGCAACACCTCACATAAACACATCGCGATCACTCCCCACAGCACGTAGGGACAGGGGGGGAAGGCAGGGAAAAACCAGTCGTTAAGATAACCACCGCAGTCGTCCGCACAGCGAGTTCAAGTGAGCACGGAAACTGCGAATAGCTGTAGTACGGAAGACAATCAGATAAGTAGTTAGCCTAAAATTTTTATAGTTTAACCATAGTTTACAACCATATAATCTCTCTAAAGTACAATCTCCGGATAGCCATCACCATTTAGCATTTCACCTAACATATGTACTGCATTTAGCATACACTGACAGTTGCAGTACCAATACTGCAACTAAATAATTGTACATATTGTAAATATTTTCACCTGTATTTCAAACATAGATTTTATAGCCTAAGTGTATTGGATCTGATGATGATCGCTTGACGATCGAAACCGGTCATCCTAGTGTTTTATTAATCTCATGTAATTTATTTCAGGATTAGGGCATAACCCATCTCTTTTGGGTACATTCGTGTTGACCGACTGAAAAGCACTAAACTCTTGTTTACTAAGGCAACACTGAAAATATGGCTTCAAACACCACAATGTTCACGGCTAGTCAGGCAAATCGTGAAGCCAAGAAATTCAAATCACTCAGGCTTAAACTCATGAATTTAGACAAGTCAATTTGGTTCAACAAAAAATGTATAGAACTAAACCTCACCCCTAAATACGTACCAATTAAAACCGTACCGAACACACCAGCCTCGATCATTTCAACTAAACAAGCCAAAGCGCTTTGGATAAAAAACGAATTAAGATTTGCATACATAAGAAAGCAAAAAATTAACCAACAATTATACGACATTCAATTGCAACTAAGTAATTTCTGGCACGCAGCCCAATGGGACAGCTTCACCGAACACCTACATGACACCATCAAAATCAGAGCAACGAGGAAGCATGAAACGCTAGAAAATAAATTAAGAAAACTAGGAGAAACACAGAACCATCAATCTAACGAACAACACACGAATAACAATGAATTCAATTTCCACAGCAGAGTAAACAACAGAACGAACGTAACCTTTTCTCAAGGTGAAATGAATATGTTAGACAAAGGTTTGAAATACAACTGCACAGACGCACACACGAACCACAATATAAAACAGTTAATCACAGATATTGAGATAGCCAGTCACAAGCTCCCAGCAGAAGACAGGGAATTAACCAAAAATCTCGCCACCAACGAAGCCAAAAAAAATCCTCAAACGAGAGGGCGATAGCAATAACATTCAAAACAACAAACAAATCAAAGAAATAAAGTCGTTGAAACAAAAAATAAAAGAACATGACTTAATCATCACAAAAGCAGATAAGGGAAACACTACAGTAATTTTGAATAAAACAGAATACATTGAAAAAACAGTCGAATTCCTAAACAACAACGAAATCAAGGAATTAACAAAAGACCCCACCAACAAATTCCAAAAACAAATAAAAAGTGCGCTAAAAGAAACAGAATACATACTGACCAAAGCTGAAAAATCAAAACTAATAAACATGAACCCGAAAATACCGTCATTGAGGGGACAACCAAAAATACACAAAAAGGAATGCCCAATGAGACCAATAGTCAATTGTAGGAATGCCCCTAATTACAAAATCAGCAAAGAGTTACTAAAAATCTTAAAATGCCGTCTTTCCAACGACAAAAACAACTCTGTAAAGAACACAACAGAACTAGTAACAGCATTGAACACCCTACAAATGAAACCTAGCTTCAGGCTAGTATCCTTCGACGTAACTAACATGTACACCAATATTCCGATTATTGAAGCAATCAACACTATCGAAAACAACTTAAAATCCAACAATTCGGTAAAAGAAATTGAAGAGATTGTGAGATTACTGAGGGTCGTTCTCACCCAAAACGTGTTTCAATTCGACAATAAAATATACACACAGAGAGAAGGCCTAGCAATGGGATCGCCACTAAGTGGGTTAATCGCTGACATCTTCATCAATGCACTAGAAAATGCGTTCTTAGAAAAGACTTCAACAAAGGGAATAGTAATATGGAAAAGATACGTAGATGATGTAATTTGCATCTACGATACTGAACTAACAAGCGAAGAAACAATTCTCCAATCCATTAATAGCCTTCACCATTCTATCAAATTCACTAAGGAATCCGAAATAGACCGGAAAATAAATTATCTCGATATAACTATTGAACGTAAAGACAACGACCTTTCATATTCCATATTCCGGAAAGCAACACAAACCTCGCATGCAATCGACAATCAGTCTAATCACCCCAGTACGCACAAACTAGCGGGTTTCAATTCAATGGTGCACAGGGCTTTAAACATACCCATGTCAAAAGACAACTATAATAAGGAAATAAGAACTATTATGCAAATAGCAAAGGAAAACAACTTCTCGCCAAGCAAAATAAATCAAATTATAGCCAAACATAAAAATAAAGATAAAACGATTCCCAAACCGGTCAGTAATGAGAAAAAATTTGCGCGTTTCAACTATGTGAATGCGAATACATATAAAATCACTAACCTATTCAAAAAGCAAGGCATAAAGATAGCTTTCACGACGAAAAACACAACCGCTAGGCACCTCCTAAATAGTAATCTAAATAAACGTGACCCGTATTCAAGGTCAGGGGTATATTCTATAACGTGCCAAGACACCGATTGTCAAGCTAATTACATCGGGCAGAGTGGAAGGCGAGTAGACACACGTTATAATGAACATAGAAATGCGATAAGATACGGAACACATTCAGCCGTGTGCGAACATATGTGTGACGCAGGGCATAGCTTTACCAACATAGAGTCGGACCTTAAAATAATCCATCACGAATCGAAAGGCAGAGCTCTTGACATAAAGGAAGCAATCGAGATACACCTAGCCAAACGAAACAATCCCAACAATCTAAATGAACACACGTTCATGGAGAGCTCACCCCTCTTCACGCTACTAAAAAACACACCCTGTCGGAAACAAAACACAATTTAGCGACACAGCCAAGCTAGATAAAAAAGGGGGGAAATTAGGGGTTTTTTAATAGGTAAATGTTATCTGGATCAGGTGTACGATGTACCTTTCTTCTGCAATAAACCAAGGCCCATATTAGAGGCAGTATTAAAGGTGCCGGGACGTCCTCATAAGACCGTCAACGCTTAGTTCGAATGGGTTATGCTCCACGCGTGGCGAGGACTAATCCACGGTCTTTAATAGTTGTAGATCCACCTCATTCAATAACATACATCTTATCTAGGTTGGCAACACCTCACATAAACACATCGCGATCACTCCCCACAGCACGTAGGGACAGGGGGGGAAGGCAGGGAAAAACCAGTCGTTAAGATAACCACCGCAGTCGTCCGCACAGCGAGTTCAAGTGAGCACGGAAACTGCGAATAGCTGTAGTACGGAAGACAATCAGATAAGTAGTTAGCCTAAAATTTTTATAGTTTAACCATAGTTTACAACCATATAATCTCTCTAAAGTACAATCTCCGGATAGCCATCACCATTTAGCATTTCACCTAACATATGTACTGCATTTAGCATACACTGACAGTTGCAGTACCAATACTGCAACTAAATAATTGTACATATTGTAAATATTTTCACCTGTATTTCAAACATAGATTTTATAGCCTAAGTGTATTGGATCTGATGATGATCGCTTGACGATCGAAACCGGTCATCCTAGTGTTTTATTAATCTCATGTAATTTATTTCAGGATTAGGGCATAACCCATCTCTTTTGGGTACATTCGTGTTGACCGACTGAAAAGCACTAAACTCTTGTTTACTAAGGCAACACTGAAAATATGGCTTCAAACACCACAATGTTCACGGCTAGTCAGGCAAATCGTGAAGCCAAGAAATTCAAATCACTCAGGCTTAAACTCATGAATTTAGACAAGTCAATTTGGTTCAACAAAAAATGTATAGAACTAAACCTCACCCCTAAATACGTACCAATTAAAACCGTACCGAACACACCAGCCTCGATCATTTCAACTAAACAAGCCAAAGCGCTTTGGATAAAAAACGAATTAAGATTTGCATACATAAGAAAGCAAAAAATTAACCAACAATTATACGACATTCAATTGCAACTAAGTAATTTCTGGCACGCAGCCCAATGGGACAGCTTCACCGAACACCTACATGACACCATCAAAATCAGAGCAACGAGGAAGCATGAAACGCTAGAAAATAAATTAAGAAAACTAGGAGAAACACAGAACCATCAATCTAACGAACAACACACGAATAACAATGAATTCAATTTCCACAGCAGAGTAAACAACAGAACGAACGTAACCTTTTCTCAAGGTGAAATGAATATGTTAGACAAAGGTTTGAAATACAACTGCACAGACGCACACACGAACCACAATATAAAACAGTTAATCACAGATATTGAGATAGCCAGTCACAAGCTCCCAGCAGAAGACAGGGAATTAACCAAAAATCTCGCCACCAACGAAGCCAAAAAAATCCTCAAACGAGAGGGCGATAGCAATAACATTCAAAACAACAAACAAATCAAAGAAATAAAGTCGTTGAAACAAAAAATAAAAGAACATGACTTAATCATCACAAAAGCAGATAAGGGAAACACTACAGTAATTTTGAATAAAACAGAATACATTGAAAAAACAGTCGAATTCCTAAACAACAACGAAATCAAGGAATTAACAAAAGACCCCACCAACAAATTCCAAAAACAAATAAAAAGTGCGCTAAAAGAAACAGAATACATACTGACCAAAGCTGAAAAATCAAAACTAATAAACATGAACCCGAAAATACCGTCATTGAGGGGACAACCAAAAATACACAAAAAGGAATGCCCAATGAGACCAATAGTCAATTGTAGGAATGCCCCTAATTACAAAATCAGCAAAGAGTTACTAAAAATCTTAAAATGCCGTCTTTCCAACGACAAAAACAACTCTGTAAAGAACACAACAGAACTAGTAACAGCATTGAACACCCTACAAATGAAACCTAGCTTCAGGCTAGTATCCTTCGACGTAACTAACATGTACACCAATATTCCGATTATTGAAGCAATCAACACTATCGAAAACAACTTAAAATCCAACAATTCGGTAAAAGAAATTGAAGAGATTGTGAGATTACTGAGGGTCGTTCTCACCCAAAACGTGTTTCAATTCGACAATAAAATATACACACAGAGAGAAGGCCTAGCAATGGGATCGCCACTAAGTGGGTTAATCGCTGACATCTTCATCAATGCACTAGAAAATGCGTTCTTAGAAAAGACTTCAACAAAGGGAATAGTAATATGGAAAAGATACGTAGATGATGTAATTTGCATCTACGATACTGAACTAACAAGCGAAGAAACAATTCTCCAATCCATTAATAGCCTTCACCATTCTATCAAATTCACTAAGGAATCCGAAATAGACCGGAAAATAAATTATCTCGATATAACTATTGAACGTAAAGACAACGACCTTTCATATTCCATATTCCGGAAAGCAACACAAACCTCGCATGCAATCGACAATCAGTCTAATCACCCCAGTACGCACAAACTAGCGGGTTTCAATTCAATGGTGCACAGGGCTTTAAACATACCCATGTCAAAAGACAACTATAATAAGGAAATAAGAACTATTATGCAAATAGCAAAGGAAAACAACTTCTCGCCAAGCAAAATAAATCAAATTATAGCCAAACATAAAAATAAAGATAAAACGATTCCCAAACCGGTCAGTAATGAGAAAAAATTTGCGCGTTTCAACTATGTGAATGCGAATACATATAAAATCACTAACCTATTCAAAAAGCAAGGCATAAAGATAGCTTTCACGACGAAAAACACAACCGCTAGGCACCTCCTAAATAGTAATCTAAATAAACGTGACCCGTATTCAAGGTCAGGGGTATATTCTATAACGTGCCAAGACACCGATTGTCAAGCTAATTACATCGGGCAGAGTGGAAGGCGAGTAGACACACGTTATAATGAACATAGAAATGCGATAAGATACGGAACACATTCAGCCGTGTGCGAACATATGTGTGACGCAGGGCATAGCTTTACCAACATAGAGTCGGACCTTAAAATAATCCATCACGAATCGAAAGGCAGAGCTCTTGACATAAAGGAAGCAATCGAGATACACCTAGCCAAACGAAACAATCCCAACAATCTAAATGAACACACGTTCATGGAGAGCTCACCCCTCTTCACGCTACTAAAAAACACACCCTGTCGGAAACAAAACACAATTTAGCGACACAGCCAAGCTAGATAAAAAAGGGGGGAAATTAGGGGTTTTTTAATAGGTAAATGTTATCTGGATCAGGTGTACGATGTACCTTTCTTCTGCAATAAACCAAGGCCCATATTAGAGGCAGTATTAAAGGTGCCGGGACGTCCTCATAAGACCGTCAACGCTTAGTTCGAATGGGTTATGCTCCACGCGTGGCGAGGACTAATCCACGGTCTTTAATAGTTGTAGATCCACCTCATTCAATAACATACATCTTATCTAGGTTGGCAACACCTCACATAAACACATCGCGATCACTCCCCACAGCACGTAGGGACAGGGGGGGAAGGCAGGGAAAAACCAGTCGTTAAGATAACCACCGCAGTCGTCCGCACAGCGAGTTCAAGTGAGCACGGAAACTGCGAATAGCTGTAGTACGGAAGACAATCAGATAAGTAGTTAGCCTAAAATTTTTATAGTTTAACCATAGTTTACAACCATATAATCTCTCTAAAGTACAATCTCCGGATAGCCATCACCATTTAGCATTTCACCTAACATATGTACTGCATTTAGCATACACTGACAGTTGCAGTACCAATACTGCAACTAAATAATTGTACATATTGTAAATATTTTCACCTGTATTTCAAACATAGATTTTATAGCCTAAGTGTATTGGATCTGATGATGATCGCTTGACGATCGAAACCGGTCATCCTAGTGTTTTATTAATCTCATGTAATTTATTTCAGGATTAGGGCATAACCCATCTCTTTTGGGTACATTCGTGTTGACCGACTGAAAAGCACTAAACTCTTGTTTACTAAGGCAACACTGAAAATATGGCTTCAAACACCACAATGTTCACGGCTAGTCAGACAAATCTACATTACATTTTGTGCGTATTTTCAATCTCATTTGCATTTTGTAAGTATTTTGATTTCACTTGCATTTTGTAAGTATTTCGACTGTACGTTGCATTTTGTGCGTATTTCGGACTTAACCTACATTTTGTGCGTATTTTTCAAACTATTCCCTTTGTGAGTATTTTCGTTCGAAATTCCCTTATGTAGGTATTACCGCTCTCCATTTGGTGAGTAGTTTCAATCTTAGTTCCTCTTTGTAAGTATTCTTCCTGCTACATAAGACATAATTGTTGGGGCTCACTGTCTTTTTTATCTAAACCATTTTCGTTTCATCCAGAGCAGTGAGCTGTTTTTTTATCTTCATCCTTTCATTTCACGCCATTTCATTTCGTCAGGGGCCGATAACCTCGATGTTAGACCCCTTAAAACAACAATTATCATCATCATCATCTCTGCGGTACCCAGGAGACACCATCCAAGCTTCGTCTCAAATGCTAACAGCTTAGAGTCAACACACTTCACACCTGTAACAAGTTCGCCCATAACATCCGCTCCTAACAACACATCAATAGGTCGGTTAACTCCATCATCTGTCAATGTAATACCATGTGCAGCCACCTTCCGTAACAAATGCGGATCATCCACAGGTGGTATCAAACCACAAATCTTCTTCTCCCTAAGTGCCTTAAAAACAAAACTTTTATCACCCTGTAAGCTAGTTAGTTCAATTTCATGAATTGGATGTGATATTTCAGATGACACACTCCCACCAAACAGCATATGACAAATATTTTCACGACCACATTCGATCAAACCCAATTTTTCACAGATAGCTTCCGAAATATAACTGCGGTGTGAAGCAGTATCAAGTAATATTCGAACAGTGACACCACGCAATTGTGCAACTAATGTTTTTAAAATGACAGTTCCACTAGGCCCTGCAAATAACGATGCTGTTCTGCTGGGTTCACCAACACACATGATATCATAGTGCCTCCCTTTACATTTACCACAATCTATTCTTTTCCTACACTGTTGTATCGAGTGACCTCCCTGCAAGCATGCAAAACAAGCTCGTTTTTCTTTTACAGTTTTACGACGGTCCTCAACCGACATTTCTTTGAACACTTGTAAGAGGGATGGTTCCCATTACAAAACAAACAGATTAGGGTTACTTTGTGTGGTTGTCTTGTTTGCTGATAACTTACCCGATTCTGCCTGACAATAGGAGTGAAAGAAACGAGAGCTGCTGCTGTTGGCTCTGTTCTGGGCCCAGTGAATTTATCAACCTCATTCACCTTAGTATGATTACGCAGTCTTTGTTCACTCTCGGCTTCTTTTACCCAGAAAACCCAAAAGTTTATCAATTTTATTACCACCATCATCATCCTCAACTGCTGCTCTTCTTTCCCATATTTTCAAAACGTCAATGGGGAGACATTCTTCAATGAGTGGAACTAAGATTGCTGCCCTATCAGAATTCATTCCTAATGTTTCGAGGGATCTCAACTTAGTACTTGTATTATCATACAGGTCAGTCACAGAAAAATCTGAGCGAACCAATTGCAACAAATCTTTATACATACAATTTATAACCAACTCATATTTACCAAAACGATTCTTTAAATGTTCCAAGACTTTAACATAATTCTCACTTGTGTGTGCATAACTGTCAACTAACTTCTTAGCCTGTCCCTTCACTGACATTTTCAAGTAACTAAACTTATCAACATTCGTAATGGTAGAATCCTCATGAATCCTCTGAAATTGTGTTCAAAATTTTATCCAGTTACCTGGACCCAAGTCGAATACCTCAAGCGTAATTTTCGGTAGCCTTAACCTCTCTGACGACATGGATGACGACGCCGAAGCCACGTTGCTCTGTACGCAGAAATTATCTCCCTCATCAACACAACTGGCAACACTAGGTTTTAATCCTTCCACTTTATCCTCGGCTTCAAGACTTACTTGCAGAAGGTCTTCTTGAACGGTAACACAGTGCATTGTTTCTTCGATACAGGCATCCTCGTTTCCGTCAACATTCAACAACTCGTTCAAGATGCTTTCGTCCAATTCTTTTAAGGTATCCGCAATTGTTCGGAGAGTATTTATTTTCACACGTAATTTTTGGAATTCGGCTTCAACTCCGACCGCTCCAATAGCTTTCGTCGCACTTCCCCGATACGCACTTCTCTTCTTTTTCAATTTTTCAATCTTGGCCATTGCAAGGCAACAAATTCAAAACAAAACAAAACAAAATAGGGAAATTGTTTACCAAACCAACTTTTTCAATACAATCCTGTCAATGGTCGCCAAAATGTTACAAATCAATTCTTCAACTCATGTCTACAATTCAAGAACAATCACTTTTATTTGTACCCAAAGAACATCACTATCCAGCCATTACATTCTGTACTCAAGACCTGTTCCATCTTGCTCATCAATGCCCAAAGGGTGCCAACTTACAAAAATCAAATTTAATTGCAGAAATACATTTACAAATTTACAGAAACACATTCTCAACAACAGCCATGAGTGAGACTGAGACATCGGTGAAAAGCCACATTTTACTCTAGCCTGTGCCTACAGAAAAATATAAATGTACTGCATTCACCAAGAGATGGCAAACAGGCCAACTGAACAAGTAGCCTACCTATAAATATTGTTTGGGGTACCGGTAGCTTCTACGAGGTACATAAGGTTTTTGTTACAAAATGTGCTTTATTCTGTTTCAGTCTGCGCCTGATGTGATTACATTACCCGATGATGGTAAGTTATATTTTCTTTATAACCGTACTCAAAATGGTGAAGACTGTTTTGTAATTCAAGCATTTGCAGCTTATTTTTCTCCCCCTCCATATATCAGTATTGAGCATGTTTTCCAATGTTTTAATTTGAAACAGAAAACACATTAGTGTTGAGCAAAATATGTGGGTACCGGTACCTGTAGTCAAATACAGGAGGATGGAAGGAAATGGATAAGCAACATTTTAAAAAACTCGGACAGGGTTGTTGGGCAGATAATTGGAATCAGGGCATTGGCACAATGACAAGTTTATTTTACTGTAACTTAACAGAACATAAAAGTTATTATTATTATTTATTTACCAAAAATTGTGCCTACAATTTATGGACGGCAAATAGAGAAAGGTCAAGCCCCACATAGGCTACACAGCAGTGTATCCATCTCCGTTCATTAAATCTATACAAATCAGATAGGTTACATATATACAATTTATAACTTGACATTGCTATGAACACATACCGTAGTCTACTGTATATGACGTCTATATTATACAATTCTTAAATAAAAGGGAAGATACACGTACGCACACACACATATGGACGCTCACACACACACACACACATGCATGCACATACACACATGCATGCACATACACACACGTACATACATACACGCACGCACACATTCACACTCACACACAAAGTTACATTTTATATGAATTCAATTTACATGGGATTTTAGTCCCTTAAGAGCCTTCACTTTGTGGCAAAATTGTCGTGGAGGAAGGTATTTTATTGCATGAGGCAGGTCATTCCAGAGTCGAGCAGAGCGATTCTAGAACCCATAATCTGTTGTCCTAGCGAATGGAGGAACGAGGGTGACACCCTGTGCTCTACGGACTGAGCTATATGATAGCTGAAGGCGGTGAAATGGGGACAGTTAAATGGTGTCAGCTAGAGATTTTCGGAAAAAGGTGAGATCTATTTGGTTACTTATGTCATTGATAGATGTTAATGGTTTTGTCAAAACTTTGTTATCCTGTTTGTAAATGAGTCGCTCCGCTCGACGTTGGACTGCACTTAACTTCCTCATGTTTTCCTCGGTAGTGGGATGCCAGGTAGGAAGCCCATATAGAAGAATGGGCCGTATCGTGGAGAGATACACCGCTCGGAGTGCACAGCTTCTTGTTATTTAGTTAGTTATTGTTGTTTTAAGGGGCGGAACTACGAGGTCATCTGGCCCTATGCACGGCTTCTGAATCCCAGAAGATTGTGTCTTGCAAATCCCAGAATTCTAAATGCTTTCCACCTAGATTCCTCAACATTTGTATTCCCAGCATTCGCAGTGAATTGCAAATGGGAAGAATTTTGCCGCTCAGTAAAAGACTATGTGCAAAAGGCTGTCTGGCCCTACTTTAACCGAATATATTTTCACTTGTTTACATTCAAGGTCATCTTATTTACATCACACCACAGTGCCACACTGTCCAGATCTTCCTGTACTGCTTTGGCGTCATCATTATTTTTTATGGCTCTGTAAATTATTGAGTCGTCTGCATACTGTGCCACCGTGAACGTCACACAGCATGGAAAGTCGAGGGTAAAAGCCATGTACAACAAAGGGCCAATCACCGACCCCTGTGATACTCCCGAAGTTACCACTATGTTCGGCAACTTGGCCGCGCCGAACACGACACACTGCGTTCGGCCTACGAGGAATGACGTCAAACATGTAATCAGTCTGCCTCCGATGCCATATTTGCCAAACTTTAACAAGAGTCTTGGATGAGGCACCTGATCAGAAGCTTTGCTTAAGTCCACGGCCACGCTGTCTACTTGGGAGACGTTGGTCTGATCCAAGGAGTTCTACCAGTCATCAATCACTTTTGTCAAAAGAGTTGTACAAGATTTCCCCGGAACGAAGCCATGTTGGCTTGGATTTAACAGGCCTCGCTCGCTCAGGAATTTCAGTACGTTCTTAGCAACCAGGTGCTCCATACATTTACAGGTACCAGACGTTAGAGAAATAGGGCGGTATTTGTCCATGTCTTCCTCGTCACCATCTTTGAACACATGGACCACGTTAGCATGTTTCCACTCTTGTGGTAGAGTCCCGGTGTTAATGGACTGGTTGTAGAGTGCACACAACGAGGGCGCCAGTGCATCTGCATAGCAGTGATTAGGGATTAAGGCTGGACCTGTCGCAGCATGGGGTCGAGTTCTCCGTAGGCTGTCTCGAACTTCCTGTTGTGAGAAATATAGATTGGCTAGGGGAAAGAGAGGGGATGATGACCTTGGTAGGAACATTCCTTCACTGGTGTCAGGTGGAGATAAGTCATTTTGGAATTTACAATTGAACGAGTTAGCTATTGAGACCAATATGCAATTTTGATTCAAGCATATAGTCTCATGTGAAATCTGGAAGCCTGCACATACAAGCCAGAACATTAAGCAATTATTTTGCGGTATCTTTGATCCGTGAGGGGATGAATAAGTACATGCCTCAGCCTACGTTTTGCCGGATGACAGCCATAAAACCAAAACCTAGGAATGGCACGAACAGAGTTGAACTTCGAGGCCAGAGGAAACGCCGGTTGACGGTTCGCAAAAGAGAAAGTTTCTACCAGCAGTGTGCAAGTGGGACGGCAAATTGACAATAAAGAAGAGGAGATATCAGGTCACGCCCATTTATAAGAATTAGGGAAAGTACTTGTCTTACGAAGTTGAGAGTGGCATGGCCAGCATCACCGGCTTTTTAGTCTCTCGAAAATGCCCGAAAACAAAATAAATCAAAATTTGAATTAATTGGAGTTATTTTAATCTGAAATTTGGTGGGGGACGGAAGATTTGAAGGAGCCAACCTAAAGGAAGGAAGCTATCCACGCGTCTGAAGCCCGCGAAAATCAGTGACAATGGAATTAATCACGAAGCTCCGTCATATAAAAATGAGCGGTCGGATTTTTTTTTTATTAAATTACGTCAATGAGACATTTGTGAAGGGAGGAGAAGATTGAACTAAATTTTCTTTATATCATAGCGTTTTTATGGATTATGGATTCAGAAATCCCCCTCTCCAGGCCAAATCACCGTGGATCCTTTATAAGTCCCAGCCAGATTGAAGTTCACACAGTTTCTTCTTGAACGTGATTGCCGCGCAAGCTTGCGCTGGTCTGCGGGGTGCAAAGTGCGAATTTGCACAAGTACATTTTCATAGTGTCTTGTCGTATTAGGAGGCAACAGCTAATGAAGCTTCGCGCCCTGAGAGAATACTTTTCAAGTAATATTATAAATCAGTTATTAGCCGCGCTGTTCTGTGTGTTTGATTTGTCGCGGAGGTGCTAACTTCTGCGTGCATTATTATTAGGTGTGAACTCAATATACTGCAAATCCATTGTTTATTCGGCAGAGACGTAAATCAGGTACATGTGCTACGTCGTGTAATTACGAACGAGTGGACATCACTACGCGAAGTGTCGGGATAGGTAAGAGTAGCCATCCGATCTATTAGTATAAGTACACAAGTGGCGTCATGAACTGCACGGACAAAGCCAGGTGACTCAGTAGCCTGGACAGCAGTTATAGGCAACTTAGGAGCGATCGTGTGCAAAAGCCGCGCGGAAAAGTGTTAAAGTATTTCATGGTGGTCATTATTATGCATGAATGCTAATATTAATATCCATTCTGCCCACCCTCATCAAGGACGCACAGGAAGGAAGTCATTAGGGCCATACCAATTGGAATGCTGCAGCTGAGCAAGATCGACATGGAGTTCAGCATGGAGTAGAGAGACACGCGTGGGCTACCGACATGATGAAGATATCACCAACAGGAGTGGGATGAGTACCTCACAATTATATTTATTATAATTTAGCTGGGATTGCATCGGCGAGCATAAGCGGATTAATAGTGTAGATATTTGCATAGTTGGTTTTTGAGTAATTTGTTTGTCGTTAGCGCAGTGCGGTCATCGCTTTTTGTATTCATGTTTATTCGATTTATCCTGTTTGGGGGTACGTTTTTTTAAGAGAGTTCTTTTCTTTGTTGCATCGGCATGTTTATTGTAAAAGTAAGGCTAGCCTATGGGAGGGAGCCATCTGTGTTTAGCAAGCCAGTGAGTTGTTATGCTGATTTGAAGCATGTTTGTTTGAAGTGGGGGTCACTTCGACCGTCTAGTTAAAGTAATTTAATAATAATAATGTTAATAATTTTGGATTTAATCTTGGGAGACAGCGGCCGGACACAGCATTTTTTTTTTGTGTGTGTGTTAGATCCTGCGAGTAATAGCTGAAAGTGGGTTGGCAGTGCGGTGTATGTTTTTATATGTATGCGGAGGTATAATTCGCGTATAATGATGAGGATGTTCCTTGCCCTCGGTGAGTGTTTGATTGTGGATGTGATAATACCCACTGATGTGTCTACAGGCTGTATACCAGGGTTCATCCAATTAGCGATGCTCTGGAGATATACGGATGTCGCGTGTTGCGAAGGAAGGCCGCAGGGCATCCTTGCGCATTTTATCTTCGGCATGCCCAACCCGCCAGCTGGCTTAGATGTTGGGGAGGCTACGTTTGGCCCAGCCCCCCCCCCCCCCCCCCCCCCCGCTGTGAAGGTCCGCCTGTCTGTCCCGTTCACTTGCTGTATGAACGGCATTATTTTACTACTTGTTTTGAAGGATTTATAATGTTAACCTGGGTTGATAAACGACTTAACCTGATGTCATGTAACTTTTACGGGTTTGTTTGTTTATGCTGATGCGTTGTTTGTACTGCCGTGTTTTATTAGATTCCGCTCTTATGAGAGCTATGTGGGATGTATGCTTATGCATTTCTTGTTGTTTTATTTGTGTGTAGCGATAACGTAGTCGCGGGGCAGCGGCCAGCCGTGTCATTTGTGTGGTGAAGTGGAATGACCCGCGCGTATTTTTAGATTTGATATCTTTAGCGCATGGTTGCGCGTGCTTGTATGGGTTTCAACCCAAGTTCTATGTAGAGTTTTTCATGTTTATGGTAGATTATTCCCGCTTGCTTTGTGACCAATGCCCTGCGCCAATCATAACCTGATGCATGCGCATAGGGGAATGATTGGAAAATGGGGTTACTTATTCCTACTCTTAGCCGTTGTTAATAAAATGAGAACCAGGATTATGATACCAAAAGTGTCAAGGGTTGGATCCTATGAGAGTTATTTCGTATATGGCTGGCCACTTGATATTATGAGACTTTTCACTCTGCCTATTTCTTCGCCCAGATGTGTATTTGTTTATGTGTGTCTAGTTCTATTTTATTATTTAAATGTCGGGGATTTGTTTGTTGATTTAATTGAGAGGGGAAGTTAGCGTGAGTTGATTTTTATTGTTGGTTTTCTTGAATAAATTCATTTTTGTGTTAAATTTATCCTGGCATATAATTTATAGAGTAAGTTCCCGTGATCTCCACGAATATTCCCAGGATGACTTCTGTACTTTAGAGCCACACCAGACAGAACATGACCCCAGAGAAGAGAGATCATCCTGGAAGACCTATTAAAAAGGGTACACTGTGTCTAGCGGCTTGGAAAGAGAGAGTCCGTTGTGTTTAAAGCTCTGTGGTGCGGTGTGTCCTCCTTTGCTCCGAATAAATGCCCAAATTGCCTTGGGGGTAAAGTTTAATTTGTCCATATACGTACTGTAGGCTTCACGGATTGAATATTTGGTACTATTTCTAGCCAGCCGATACGTCTTGTCCCACCTGCCGTCACTTGGGCACTGTTTCCACTTATTATAGAGCTGATTTCTCTTTCTTATTCTGGTTATTATGTCCTTTGAAATTCAAGGTGTTTTCTTCTTATTTTTATTGTAACCTTAGGGATCACTTCATCGACGCACTGAAAATTATTTCCTTCCAAGTATGCCAGGTACCATCTATATCTACACTGTTGGTGAGTGAAGGTGTATGACCGGTAGTCTGTCAAGTAAAATATCAGAAAGAAGTTTCCAGTTGGTACGGGAGTAATTTATTGTAAGCTGATCTGGTTTGTAATTTTGGACTGTTTTTTTTTGGGGGGGGGGGGTAAATATAGCTAGGAGAGCTTGGTGATCACAGAATCCAGGGTTGGCCTGTATAGACTGAATTGAGGATGAAGAGTTTGTTAGGAAGAGATCGAGGGTCGAACGGGAGGTCTCAGTGATGCAGGTAGCTTCAAATATGAGTTGGAGGAAGAGATCATAGAATGCAGTACGAAAGTTGGTGGATATATGATGATTTGGGATAGGAGTGGCATTCCTATGCCATGTGATTTGTAGGTTGAAATCACCAACAATGTAGACAGCGTCATAATTTTGTTGAACTTTTTGAACCCATTTGAGGAAGAGAATCAGCTCATCATTCATCAGCTGGGACGATCTCAGAGTGCGATAGACTGAACCGATCAGATATTTACCGTTCCTGCATTGAACCTCAACCCACACAGCTTCAGCGTCAGTTTCCAGCTGATGGACTCAAGATGCATTGCACTCAGACGTCACAGCAATAAGAACCCACAATACTTGGATCTAGGGCGGTCAGTGTTGCATGAATGTTTTGTTTTCGTTCCGGCCGCGTGATGCTGCGAGCATTGAAGGCGAACAGTGGTAAGTGTTTATTTACAAGTGAACTATTCAGGATATTTATAGTCTACTATTTACAGAGTCACTGGGAATATCATTGGTATTGTTGCACAATGAGTCGGTAAATGGCGGCATAGCTCATTGCCAACATGTCCACGTTCGCATGCCTTTCTTAATGCACCGGAACTCAGAGGTACTGATTTTAGCATACGTCCTGTGACTCGATGTGTTACAATTACTGCACTGAATATATAGCTGATTTTTTCGGACGATTTTTTTTTTCACGTATTGCGCATTGCAAAGGTCCAGGGTTGAGTTCTGTGTCGCTGCTTAGAGCAAGTGCTAGGTAGCAGAGCGAGAGCCTGGCCGCAGGTATCCTTGCGACACCTCTCTCTCCCGCTCGGCGTTGCCGACTAATGGTGGCCAGCCCCAGTTGGCACAGCAATGGCACTATATTGGCCTGACACGCTACTCTTGTGCTATGGGGCAGTGCAGGAGTTTTGATGCCCCCTTACTTATGGATGCTCAGATGTCTAACAAATCGGAGAACAGTCCTTGATTTCTTAATGTTTATGGGCACACAGACAAGTCAAATAGAGTCCTTTGGTAGTTTTAGGTTATGTAAACTTTTGTCAACACAGGTCTTGAAATGCAGTTGTGTTCAGTTGCACAAAAAAAGAAAAAACAGTAAAATCGCCTATATCAAACAATAAAAACCATTAAAACTTGCTATGGATTATCTTGAAGTTCACACATCCTGGGTGTGGCAGAGAAGCACCCTCGAAGAAAAGACGAAGAGAGGGGCGCTTGCCTCGAAGTAGACAGGGAACCAACAACCAGCAGAAGCAGAAGCATGGAACAGTCCAGAATCTGGCACTTGGCAAGGCGTTAGCAAGTAGGACGTCACCTGAACTTTTGAAGTAAGATGACGTGGCATCTTGATACCCACCGGCAAATGATAGAATCACGCCACACAGCTCACAGGTGGTAGGACACGCCACACAACACACAGGTGGTAGGGCACAAGGTAGATGAACATAGCACAAGATGGAGGCTTTTATAACACACTAGAGTACACCTCAACTATTTTCCAGGGTAAATGCAACAAAAATATAATTGAAGTGAGTACCGTAATTATTTATAGTTAACAAAAAATGAAATAAAGAAAAAATATATCATTGAAATTTAACAATGGGTAAACAACGAAATGTAGTTCATTTATATATCAAACCCAAGAGGGGATATTGAAGGCTGAGGTATCATTTGTTGGTCACTGCTTCTTCCCACAGAGTAGTTTCATCATAAGACTGGAGAAGCAAATCAAAAATGTTTCAGCGATTTTATTAATTTGGATGTTAAA
This sequence comes from Meconema thalassinum, assembly GCA_946902985.2. Taxonomy (NCBI): domain Eukaryota; kingdom Metazoa; phylum Arthropoda; class Insecta; order Orthoptera; family Tettigoniidae; genus Meconema; species Meconema thalassinum. Next base: position 1,142,585,587 of record OX336389.2, read on the forward strand.
TGTAATACATTTTCAAACCCCAACAAGTTAAAATCCATTCAAATTCAAGAGGAAATTCTTACACAAGTGCATCCTCAGCTAGTGATCACTTGTGTGCTTATATGCGTTGACTTATTGAGCTACTGTATTGTGCTATTCCGTGTCATAAGGGCTTCAGCATTCTTCTTGAATAGCCACTTGCAACATCCCTGTTCAAAAATATGGCTCAGTCGTTTTATGTAAACTTTCTTTGTCATGCTCTAATGCAATTTGTTCAGTCACACAGGGAAATTATAAAAAGGAGAGAAAGACCAAACACAATGAAAGGCAAGTGGGGTTGGAGGGAGAAGCAGTGCCAGTTGAAAGCACTGCCCTGTATCCATCAAAATTATCCTTCTGAACAACCAACCACTAGGTGAGGAATGCTAATATGCCAGGTATACTCTCTAAGAGAGATAATCCTGAGGCAACAGTCGGAAAGAGGGGTTGGACCAATGGTCTGTTTGGCTAGTGGTGATTTGAGAGTCACAGGCTGTTGATAGGAAACTTGTTTTTCAAGTCATGAACACAAGCCGACAACAAACTAACACAGAATGGACGTGAACAAGCTGTGCCACTTCCATCGGTGCTTACATAGAGTGGGTATACCATACCAAATCATTTTAATATACAGTAATCAATATTTTATTAACACAACTCAACATCGATCCAAAGACATTCCAAAGACACTACACTCAAAGATAACAAAACCAAAGCTATGTAAATCAAAACACTGTCTATTTTCTACAGGAAGTCGATTGCTCGAACGAGCTTTAGTTCACTTTCTCCACATTCTCCCACCTTGCAAAAGGTAGTTTTGCAACACACACTCATAAACTGAAGTAAACATTCCAAAATTATAGTTGAACATTGAGCTCAGGAATGTAAACCACTATAAGTCTAGTTTCTTGAGTTGCCGCTCTCCACCAGTACTGTGTCTCTAACTTGTATGGATCCATGTTGCTTTTTGCTCCGTGATCGGAGACATCCCAGGTATTCTTTTTGAAGCGATTTCTCAGGCTCTCCCGAACAGCTTGTAGATAACGCCATCTGTCGTTTAAACTGCTGGTTTGAATTTGGTCTAAGTCGGTTACATCATTACCCTCTAGGCTCTGTAGGAACATGGAGGGTCTGAGTGGCTTGAGTTCATCTTCTTCAGAAAGATAAGTCAAAGGTCGTTTGTTCATCAGGTTCTCACAATCGCACAGAAGAGTACACATTTCCTCATAATTTAGGCAAGCTTTACCCAAATTACGGCGAAGCAAATCCTTTAGAATCTTAATCAACCTTTGCCAGAATCCACCCCACCAGGCTGCAGTGGGAGGGTTCAGCTTCCATTTAATCTTCAGAAGGCTGCACGTCCTCTCTATTTCAGTCCAATCCAATTGCTCCATGGTTCTGCGAAGTCCGGTGAAATTCGTCCCATTGTCCGAATACATGGTATTCACTCTTCCTCTTCTTGCTACAAATCGGCGTAGTGCTTGGATATATGCTACCGTGCTAAGTGAAGTGATCAATTCCAGATGTACAGCCCGATAAACTGCACAAGTGAATATCACAATCCATACCTTTTCTCCTCCTCGTAGAAACACAGGGCCGGCCAAGTCAGTGCCCGTGATCTGGAAAACACTCGATGACTTGATTCGATCCTGTGGCAACGGAGGAAAAGGTACCTCAAAACCCTTAACAGAGTTACGACGACAGATCACGCATTTCCGAACAACTGCTGCCACCGTCCTTCTTCCTCTAATTATCCAAACCCTTTGGCGCAACAAAACAAGCAGTGTGTGCGTCCCAGCATGGTTATGGAATCGATGAAATTGTTCAATCATTCTTTCAACCATCACATGTTTTGATGGAAGTACAACTGGATAGGTATACTCACGAGTGTCGTCAGAATCAATGACTCTTGACTTCATGCGTAGAATTCCTTCATCATCTGTGAACACCTCCAGATTCTTCAATTGTTCTTTTCTCTCTTCTTCATAAAGCGTTTCATTCTGGATAAGGAAGTACAGTTTCTTCTCAGCATTGAGAAACTCTTCGCTATCAATTTTCGTAGATACGTGGTCTCTACAATTCCTTTGTTTCAATCTCAAAATCCAAGCGATGGTCCTAACGATTTTGATGTATCCAGAGAATCGTGAACTTAATTGCAGTAAAATCGTTTCCACAACAGTGATCTTAGCAGCTACATCTGTTTTCCTCCTTTCCGAGTTGACTTCTTCCAACAATGTTTCAGGACGCTTAAATACCCATTCTACTTCTTTACATTTAAGCCAAAACGGACCCTCCCACCATCTGGATCTCCAAAGTTGTGTTGGTGAACACCCTCTAGACAGGAGATCTGCTGGATTGAGGCTGCCCGGTATGTGTCTCCATGAACTAGCCTTACTGTGCTCATTAATTTCCTTTACCTGATTCTCTACGAACACCGACCAAAGCCCTTTATTAGCAATCCAAGCCGAGACTACTGTTGAATCGGACCAAAACACTGTATGTATGCCATTCCGGTGTAGGCATCGAAGGCTCAACCGAGACATTCTAACTCCAAGGAGCGCTCCCATCAGTTCAAGGCGGGGTAGTGTCAGTTCTTTGAGAGGCGCCACTCTAGATTTAGCCATCAGAAGACTCAGTTTGATCTTACCTTCTTCTTCCGTTCTCAGAAATATGCAACAAACAAACGCTCTTTTGCTAGCGTCGACAAATACATGCAAAGTGCTGTTGTCGTTCAGGAAAATCCTTCTGGGTATCCGACAGTCATGTAGGTATTGCAACTGCTGAGTCCATCGAAAGAATTCCTCACAAATGTCTCCTGGTAAAACCTCATCCCATCCTATACTTTTCTGCCATGTCTTCTGTAGAATGAGCTTGGGAATCAGAGTTACTGGGGTCGAAAATCCAATCGGATCAAATATTTTCTGCACTCTGGATAGTGCCACTCTTTGGGTTACTAAACCTGTTGTCGGGCTGAAGTTACATCCAAGTTCATCTACGTCGCAATACCAACGAAGTCCTAAGACATTCTCAGTTTTACCAACACCACAATCAAAGGAATTCACCCATGCCCTCAAATTGAAACCTGCGGATAACATCAATGCTTGTGCCTTTAAAATAAAGGATCCAATTTCTTTCTTTGAAGAGACTCCAGAAAGACAGTTGTCCACATAAAATGCAGGTTTCAGTTTTGTAGCTACTTCCTTCAAATGAGTTGGGGGCTCTTCCAGAAGGTTGTTCAGTACGGAAACCAATAGGAAGGGACTGGAACAAACACCAAAAACCACCCAGCAATGTCGAAAAGTGGTGATGTTATCATTATCCCACCAGAGAAAACGGAGCATATCCCTGTCTTCAGGATCAATTATAATCTGCAGGAATGCCTTCTCTATATCAGCTATTAGACCTATAGGATGTGTTCGAAAATTGGTCAGCACTGATGGAACAAGGTCGATGGGGTTGGGTCCGGGCTCGAGCCAGTCATTCAAGGAATTACCATTTTTGTCTTTGTTGGAAGCATCGAACACCAGCCTTATCTTTGTAGTGCCACCATCTTTCAGCACAGCTCTATGAGGCAAATAATGTGTAGGTCCATCCAAAACTTCGTTTTCAACACCTTCGATAATTCCTTTGTTTACCCTTCCTGTAACACCTCATCATAATCCTGAATTTCTGCATCCCTCGTAACTTTCTTGAAGTGTTCAATAATCGTTTCTGAGAAATTTCACGATTCGTTTCCAGAGAAGTACAACCATCAATCCAGGGTAGTTTGACAATGTAGCGCCCAAATTCCTCTTCTCTCTTCACAGTCCTATCGAAGAACATCTGAACTTGTTGTTCCCTTTCCTCCTTCTTTTTATATGTTATCCAGGATCGTTAATACCCAAAGTCTCAATTTCCTACAAATCCGCCACTCTTGTTGATTGAGTTAAAGTAAGTAGAGTGTAAGACGAGGCAGTAGTTGAGGTGATCTCAGAAGAGCCCATAAGTGTCCACCCTAGACAGGTTCTCACAGCTACTAGACTCTTGTTTACATGTACAAAGTCTGGCGTGATTATCTGAGCCCACACGTCAGCTCCTAACAATACCTGTATGTCAGTACTGTTGCCACCATTATCTTGGCCAACATCACTAAGTTCAACTCCCTTGTCCCTCAGTAAATTAAACAAGTCAGCATCAACTAGGGGAGCACCTCCACAGATACTATCAGAGCCTAACACTGCAACCTCACAACTGTTTTCTTCGTTCATACCCAGCAAAGTTATTTGATAGGGCTGTAAACAAACATTTGCTGTTTTCCTACCTCCAAATAATTCTTGACTTAGTGTTACCTTTCCAGTTTGTTCCAACTCTAATTTATTAGCACAATACTTCTTTATGTAGCTTCTCTGCGATCCACTATCACACAGAACTCTTACTCTGTGCGTGGATCCACCAACAACTACTCTAGCAACTAATGTATGCAGATAGGTAACATGTCCTTTATTACTACCTGCCATCATGCTAACTGTTTTTGGAACCGAATCACCTTTTGGTTCATCTGAGGCTGTCTTCGCACACATCAAAGCGTATTTTTTCCCCTTGCAAAATGGGCACTTCACAAATATCTTACACTTAACACTGACATGTCCCGGTCGTAGACACCTAAAACAAGCTCCCTTTTTCTTTAACTTCCTTGGCGTTCTTCTAGGGAATAATCAATAGCCACAGCACAGTCTTGAGAAAGATGTGAGGTTCTGCCACAGAATATACAAGCCGTATCTTTGTTATTTCTGTTTCCCTTACTATCTGAAACACCCTCTATTGAAATTAAAGAAGCCGCTGAAGGTACGTCCCTATTCTTAGTTTTGGTCCTATCATCTTGCTTAACTCGATCCGTTCTCTCGTTAACTTCAAAAGAACTATGTATTAGCTTAAGCCGTTCTTCACCTTCTACCTCAGTCTTTAAGAAGGCTAACAATTCACTCAAGCAACAGTCAGGTTCCTTGGTAGACGTTTCTTTTGATACACGGTACCTGTCCCAAGTTCTAAACACAACCTCTGGCAAGGCACTCTCTACTAGTGGAAATAACATTGCAGCGTATTTCTCCTTTGTTACTCCATCAAGTGCTCTCAACTGTCCCTCCAGACTGTCATACAGTTGGGCTATGGATCTTAAACTATCCGTCTTTAACACCAAGGATAAAAGTTCCCTAACATAGTACTCAATGAGTAACTCATCCTTCCCATACCTAGACTTCAACAATTCTATAGCCTTTTTGTAGTTTCTTTTGAAGGAGGAAAGTTTTCTAACAACTCCTGAGCACTCGAACCAGGTTCCATACACTGAATCAAATAAACAAATTTGTCTTCATCTTTAAGGCTGCTATCTTCATGTATTTTAGTAAATTGCGCCCAAAACCCAATCCAGCACTTCACATTTCCATCAAATGTTTTTCAGTTCTAGTTTTGCTAGTCTTAGTAGTCTCTGATTAGAAGTGTGTGAACAGTTGCTCGTATTAGCTTCAGAAACGGCTTGATCTCCGACTTGTAAGGCCTGCACTTGTTCCCTAACCTTAAAATATTTCAAGTCGTACTCACTGCAATTGTTGATCTCTGTTTCAAGCACGATGTCTTCAAGGTCTTCCTTTTGCAGCAGCTCGTTGTATACTTCATCATCCAGAAGTTTTAACTTCTCGTAGCGTTCCACAAGTGAAGCATATCTGCTACGAATATCCACGTGGTCACAATCAGCAAGCGCCAACATTTCTTCAAGTTTATTCACTTCACGTGTAAATACGCCACGTAATACTCGGAAGTTCGGTCATCGTTGTTCTGATTAATTATTTGATGTTGAAATTGCCAGTAATCCTGTCACGGTCGCCAGTTATATACCATACCAAATCATTTTAATATACAGTAATCAATATTTTATTAACACAACTCAACATCGCATCCAAAGACATTCCAAAGACACAACACTCAAAGATAACAAAACCAAAGCTATGTAAATCAAAACACTGTCCATTTTCTAAATCAAAACACTGTCTATTTTCTACAGGAAGTCGATTGCTCGAACGAGCTTTAGTTCACTTTCTCCACAGTGGGTGTGAACCGCGGAGAAGGAAAATCTGAAAGGCTAACATAAATAGCAGTGTTGTATGAATTTAGAAATTTCTCAGACTGGAACTGTGATTGTAATTTTTAGACAATTAGAGAAAATCCCTTCTTAAATATTCAGTTAATTAAATAAGTTAGAGGGAACGCAAAGGTCACTCCAAAATTAACGTACCTCACTTTTTTAATCAAAATATTATTTTTATGTTCGACGATGCCGAAATGTAAATATTATGTCAGAAAACTATATCATAATGAGGATTATTATAACACTATTTTTCATTATGAAACAGTTTCTCCCACCAATCCGAGCTCAAGAAACAGTTGTGTGACCAATTAGGTAAGGATAGCATCGCACCTGCGCTCACTTCCACGGCCTCCTATTTTAAATTTCACTGCGTGGCCTAGTGTGATAGTAGGGTATTCGAGGAGGTCATGGTGGAATACAAGGTATTCTCTGTGTCCCATGTGATCTGTTCAGTATAGTACATAAAACTTGCGAAATCTCGACAGATATTTATGTTCGAACATAAAATAGTTATAATTATAGTCGAACATAAATAGTCGTATGCAGCTCACCTATAATGTTAATTAAGACACTCGTATGTAAATTATAAATCTCGCTTCGCTCGTTTTATAAACATACTCGTGTCTTAATTATTGTCATTATAGGCTCGTTGCATAATGTACTGTTTTAGTGTATAGTGTAACCATGGGAGGTCCATGACTAAGATGTGAACTCGGGGCTTCGAGATGTGAACCATGAACCCCAGTCTAATGAGAACAAGTCAAGTTGAAGCGCCGAATAAAAGAAGTAACATTACGAAGTTCAAAAGAATTTGGTAAATAAACTTGGGAGGAATAAATTAATTTAATTGTAGATATTATACAGGAAACAGGCTTAATATGTGGAGAAGCAAATCAGAAACTCTTAAGTGGGCTCAGTGTGACCCTTTTGCAAATGGGAATTTCAACTGGGCGTGTCGGAGCGGTGCCACCATATTTCAATATCACCCACTTGAGGGCTACTCGCAACACCAAGAACACCCGGCGGGAAAAGAAATCCACCCTAAAACAAACAAGCTGATGTGGAGGGAGGTAGGCTCCACCTCCAAATTATGCAGATTATTAGAACGGCATGACCTATTCTGAAATAAAAGGGCATGCTGGATTCAGAAAATTCAGGAGTTAATTATAACAATTAAAAATCCTCTAGTAAATGGAAATTAAGAGCCAGACGCGGATGCATTCCTGTGTAAACAGTGGCGTGGAGTCCGCGTAGAATTCGAAACTGTATATTGGGACGTCCCGACCGGCCGCGTTAGTATTGAAGCTGGCGCGAAGTTGATATCAATTAAACGGCTGACGCGATTGAGGGCCACATCACATTTTTGGAAATCTCAGGAAATGTTAGGCCAGATGCCGAAAGAATTAAAGTCATGAGTGGTCTGAATCAAAAATTAAGCACCCGGATGAGGGAAGCACGGACTATTTCCAGGGAAAAGATTTAAATAGGCCGCCCACAGCAGCCAAACACACACGTTTCTTGACCACCGAGGTGTGAGTCCACGCCAGTCTGAGCTCCGATGGACGCTCTTATACAGGCTGTTCCAAATCCATGAGTTTGAGTATGCGTTCACGCGAGTACTCAGGAGTAATGCTCGGAGGAAGGTTGGAGAGGGACTCGGGGTTAGAGCCAATACGTCACTGGGCGAAGGTAATAGCACAAGTCTATGCGTTCCTGCCAATCTTGATGTATCCACCGCGAAGTGACGGCAGCCCCCCACAGCAGAGCTGTATTGCATGTTGCAGGTTTACTCACGAAAGGCGGCGAGTACTCTGCTGCTCACGAGCGAGCTGCTCGGTTGGAACAGCCTGCTCTTATATTTCAAGTAAAACAAAGTTGTTAAGTGAATGTACTTAAATACAAAGTGAATATTCAGTGTGAAGGGTATTCGCAGATATTTATAACAAGTAAAACGTTATAAATACCATAACACAAGTACAGACCTTCTTATAGGGAGGCGGCGTCATTATACATTAGGAAGCGACGTCATCCAAGTATCACAAAGTAATAGTGAAATCTAAGCGAAAATTCAGTATAAAAATCAGTAGTAGGGCTAAGCCGGTCCTGGATAGATTTCAAGGTCATCCATTTTTTCTCGTGGTCACGTGCCCCCCCCCCCCCAGGCGTTCCCTGGGGGGCTTGGGGGAGGGGAGGGGGGAGGGGAGGGGAGGGGGGAGGGGAGGGGAAAGGGTGGAAGGTCTGGCTTGGAAGCAGACCCAGTTGTTAGCCGACCTGTGTTGGCCAGCCAACTGACTGAGCTGGCTGGTGTGCATTGCCTATATAGCTTGTGGATGGAAGTGGGGGAGGGGACCGGTTCGGGCGACTGTCGAAGGTAGTCGAATGTGACCGAGTGTAACTTAGTAGTAGGGGGCTACTAGGAGTTCTGTCGCACCCCACCACCTCTCCCTCTGACGTCACATACTAACCCGCAATACATTCAGGGGCAAAGTCGATATCTCGCAAACCCAAGGTCCGATTTTGACAAATGAGGTGTCGTTGGACTCGGGCTAACGCCCTCTTTCAAATGGACCACTCATTTCAACCCCTAAATAAAACCTACCCCTACTATAGGGTGAAATTGTATTTTTTCAGTGAAAGTCTCTTTTCAAATGCGACATGTATAAGGTGTGCTGCTAAAATGAACTTAAACGTGGTTGCTCATATCGCGCATGCGTTTGGCTGGCTGCCGATATGGATTAATATTTTTGTTTTTGATTTTTACGCATGCGCACTTGGGATTTTTGTAAGAGGGCGAGCTCTTTGAAAAAAATGATTGATAAGAAGGGGTTTTGGTGGTAAGGAGAGAACCAGATAGTCGCCTACTTTCCTACGAAGTTTGCCGATATCTCTCGAACGCAAGGTCGGATTTGGACGTGTGACGTGTCAAATCGCTTGTCTCGAAGCCCTATACATGTTATTAATAGGTTAAAGTTTTGAGAATGAGGGAAGCAGGCTTTTTGGGGGTAAAACCGTGATTTTAGACTTTTTCCGATATTTCACGAATGCCTGGTCGGATTTGGTCCTATGACGTGTCAAATGGTTTGTCTCGAAACCCTTTTTATTTTTGTAATAGGTTAAAGTTTTTGAGAATGAGGGAAACAGAATTTTTTGTTGTAAAACTGTGATTTTAGACTTTCTGTTATATCTCACAAACCAATAACGCCAGAGACGTATACGAGGGGTCGTAGGACTCGGGGTGACGCCCCTCCCCTCTCCCCCTTTCGAATATAGTATTTATGTTTTAAAAAATGCGAAAGGGCCTAACTACACTTTTGTTGAAAACATTTCAGTTTTTAAAACTTTTCTTAAATTTGTCTAAAATGTTCATGACGAGTGGTTGTAGATAGAAAGAGACGATACCACTGGACACGTGTTTCAACGAAGCTATTACTGGCCACGGTGGTGATATACCAATATAGTATTCGCTGTTTCGATGAGACGGCGGGTCGAGGGTTCGTTTTCTGATTTTTCCTATGATGGAATTCCTAATTCCTAAACCCCCTGAAGGGGGTATTTAACGTGTAAACGATTATGAGTGACATGACAAATGATAATTCCTTGATCCGATGAAGTTGGCTTTAGATAGAACAAACAGAACTTGGTTATATGTTGCTTGAAGTGAGTATAGAAAACAAACTTGCTGGGGCAGACTGACAGGATGTGAATGTTATTTGAGCTTATTGGAATGCATTGACTTGACTTGACAGCAGGGCAATTAAAAAAAGCACAGAGATGCTGAGGACACTTGAAGGTCAAACGATATGGCAACCATGGTGGGAGGGGGAAGCTAGGATGATGTCGCCGATCATGTTCAATGTTCAATGGATGAATTTATATTTTGCGAAGCATTGTTCGGAGAGGGTCATGTGACGACTTGTTTTAAGGGTATTTATTTTTTCGATGTTTCCTATGGTGGACTCATTGATTGAAATAATCCAAAACTGCTAGGGCATGGCCTTGAGATTTTATAAACCGATAATGGGATTTTGACATACAAGATCCACTCAGAACTTGACATGATGTCATTCTTTTTATGGCTTATGAATTTCCCCCAAAAAGACCCAAAACAACAAGATCATGGACTTTTGCTTTTCTTAATATATTGCAAACCCATAATGTAAGATGTTTACTGTGAGTGACGAAATCTAGCTAGGTAAAGAAAGAATTATTGTAGGATATATGTATGGTGACTGACACGTCTTTGACCATTGGAACTTGTTTTCAGATCTGACTGTATTACATGGGGAGTATAGGTTGTAGGCATGGATTGACAAACGGTGCACACAAAATTCAATTTATCGATTCAAGAATTAAGAGTAGACTATCATTAATTAATTGGTTAAAGAGTGTAGCTAAAAATAAAAAAAATGGTGACTACATTAAACTAAACTTAACCAAGTCGAATCAAACCCAACTGAACCAAACCAAGCCTAAAGCAAACCAAACCTAATCAAGAACAAGCCAAGAGCTTAAGTGTAAAACTTGTGGGGGAATGCAGTCATTGGCAATGTCCAAAGGAAGGGATAACGCTCTACCTCTAGAGGGCAAGGTAAAGCTAGCACATGGTGCTAGTGCATATTCCCAAGTACATGAACCACACACACACAACTATCCTATGCTGTTTTTATGAGTTAACTGTTAAAACTTACTCAGTGGTTACTGAGCAAGATGGTCGCTACACACAACAAGCTTTAAATACTTGAGGCTAATAATCTATACACACATACACACACACACACACACACACACACACGCTTGTTCTAAACTAAACTGTCTTGCTGGCAGTGCTCACACAGTAGGCAAATGACAGAAATGCTTGGCTAAGAGAAATACAATCATTTTCGTTTGTCTAATGTTACCAGCTAACCATTACATGCTATAGTGGTGAGCACATGTGCCTCTTGCAGTGGAGATCGTAACTCGATTTCTAGCTCTAAAGCCTAGAATGAATCAAACTAAGAAAGAAGGGTATGGTAACGCAGTGGTTAAACTGTTAGCCTTTCACTAAGGTAGACTAGGGTTTGATTTTAGGTTAATATACATGTCATAAACAAACAAACAAAAAAGCAGAGATAATGTTTAAAACTGATTACACTTGTCTCTTTTCAAATTATTACTTAGATTGCAAATACAAAGGTGGACTGGGTTTGATATACAGTTAATGCTGCCTATCGCATACCAGCCTGTAAGAAAGCCAAACAAGCAAAAGGCGTAGGTAGAGCAGTGGTAAAATCGCTATGTGTAGAGAACTACCTAACGGTTATATGAACTGGCAATGGAATGTCGCATAAACAGTGCAGGATACAATCCAGCAACCATAATTTTTATCTTGTGGAGCAGAGAAAACATATATAGAGAGAGAGACATAGAAAGCTTGTGTATGTATGGGTAGCATTGATTGTTTGACCAGAGAAAATACGATGAGGTAGGGTGGGGAGAGGGAGAATTAACACTTATATATGAATGAATGGTAAATAGTATTTTTTTTTCAATAGTTTTGTTTTTCAAATGCAGTGGTAGATAGCCGTTATTTTGTAAAACATTCTTACTTGCAGTAGTAATAAGACTCTATGGTTCCGCTAACACAAAGATAGACTGTATTATTGCCATGGTCAAGCACTCACGTTAAGATCATTTACAAAATCATAAAATGAAAAATAAAAAATCTTGTTTTGGAAATATCGTTTTTCAACATACACAAAATAAATATATAACAAATTTGTAAACAGCAAAATGGAAAATCCATAGTCAAGCACTCACATTAAGATCATTTACAAAATCATAAAATGAAAAATAAAAAATCTTGTTTTGGAAATATCGATCTTTTTCAACATACACAAAATAAATATATACAAAATTTGTAAACAGCAAAATGGAAAATCCATGTTTCCATATAGACAAAATTTAAAAACCTTAAACGGACATTTAAGAAAATATATGCAAATGGGAAATTGACAAATGTGTAAATATGAAAATGGAAAAATCCATGTTTCCAAATCGTGAAATTGAAAAACATCAAACTGTCATTTAAAAAAATGCAAATGGAAAATTGACAAATTGCAATGTGTGAAATGTGAAATTGAACAAATGGCTATCATTATTAAAAAATAAAAAATAACATGGTGCTCTATGGCTGAGGTGTGAATCAAACCCTCTCTACTTATTTGGACCACCCGAGACTGAGTAGACTAGTTTTAGTTGTCATACCGCTTTTAAAAGTTTGTGTTAAATCTAGGAATTGAACCCAAGAGCTTGTAGGGGAGATCCAAGGTTATAATATGTTAAACAGATAGCCTTGAATGTAGGGTGTGGTAGCTATATATAGATGAGACGTTTCGCTCGGGGGAGGGAGGCATGGAGATCTGCATCAAACCAGTCAAAAGACTGACGACTCAAACAACAACATGTAGAGCTCACCAAAATAATGTTGTGTAACGGTAAATGTTAGTCAACGAACAGTAATGCATTACTAAAACCCATGACACGATACCTAAGAGCTTTTCTAAAATTATTTTAAAATGCCTTTAACCCTATATTAAACACCCAGTTCACAAGACTCATAACTGCAATGTTATGGTCAAAAAAAAAAATCTATATTTCAAAACAAACAAGTGGTTTAGTCAATGTATACTGGAAAAAGTTTTATAAACACTCAAGTCCACAAAAATAATTAAATTAGTAACTGTCAGGTTGACCGAGTGGTTATGGTGTTTGACTTAAGTTTAAATTTTCTGTACAAGAAAGCAAGGGTTCGAATCCCTTACCTGATATAACTATTGCCTCAACATGGCTTGACCACACTGTATTATTGTGTACTCGGTACACAAACCATAGATAGAGTGTATTGTTTAAGGTCACTCTCTTTGCGAACATAGTCAGAGACTGTTGATGGTTAACAATTGCATTAATAGTGGGACATAGGGATAGCAATTAAGAAAAACAGACAATACACATACACTATTTTTATTTATTTAATGTAAGTACTTGTACAATAGTTATATACAAACTACAACTCTCTTTTGTCTATAACTATCTAGTCCTTTTCGATCCACTTGCATATCAAGGGCAGATGACTTTGTAGTTCAGCCCCTTAAAACAACAACAACACTACTTCTTGCATAGTCTGTGATGTTGATGACTCTTGAGGCGTGGAAGATGGATACAACATAACTTTTACAACAGGGGTTAAACGTTGCTCAACAAACAATGCACTATTTTGAGTAGCAACATCTTTCTCTTATACTAACTTTTTAGCATTCTGATGATTTTTTTGTCAACACCATCAGTGTTTTGTCTGGAGCACTACATTGATGATCACTCACACTTAAAACCACACCATTTCTACTTTTCATATTGCCTCGACATTTTGTTGACCTCTGTTTTGAGCATTGCCAGAATATTATTCCTTTTACATTTTGTCGTCTATAGTTGTAAGAGTAGCCTTTATAGAGTACACGTTGTTTACCTCGGTAGTTGTAGTAAGTTCCAAAGTAGTAACTAACCTGTTAGTATGATTTGCACACTACAAAGGTTATCTCTGTTCTGGTAATAGAATTATTTAGCGTTGGCTTTTATATTTAATATGTACAGTTAAAAGTGATAGAAAAGTGGTAGAAATGTGGTAGCAAAGTGGTAGACAAGTGGTAGACAATTGGTAACATAGTGGTAGAAAAGTGGTAGCAAAGTGGTAGAAAAGCGGTAGAAAAGTGGCAGAAAAGTAGTAGAAAAGTGGTAGCAAAGTGGTAGAAAAGTGGTAGCAAACTAGAAAAGTGGTAGAAAAGTGGCAGAAAAGTAGTAGAAAAGTGGTAGCAAAGTGGTAGAAAAGTGGTAGCAAACTAGAAAAGTGGTAGCAAAGTGGTAGAAAATATTACATGTACAGTATTGTTAAGAAATAGTTTAAGCGGTTACATGGATTCATTACACTATAATTTTAGCATTACGAAGCTCATTTTCTATATCCAAAAGTTCTTCCTCATATTTAGTATGACCAGCCTGTTTACAGGTATGCAAGTACTGAAGCCGCTGGATTAGCTTACTGGGATTGTTCCAGTAAACAAATTTAACAAATGATTTTTTTGGGTGTAAACCATTATCATCATCATCATCATCATTATCATGATAATAATCATCATCATCATGGTTATCATCATCAATATAATTATCATCAATATAATCATCATCACTATTACTATCTAATCCTTTTTGTTCATCTTGCAATGCAACAACCTTTGGCATAGTTTGTGTTGTCTTTGATAGTGTTAGAGGTTTCTTAGACGTTAACGACTGTCCTAACATGTCTTTTTCAGGAGATAATAAATGCTCTTTAACAAACAAAGCACTATCTTGAGCCACACTATTTTTTCTTGGTCTTGCTTTTTTACCTTGGTTAGAGTATTTTGTCCATTTAAATGAGTATTATTTTGAGATTTACAATGATGATCGATTGAAATAAGTATGTTGGAGCCTTTTGTCTTAATCATTCCTCGACACTTTTTAGATCGTTGTTTCGAACAGCACCAAATAACAGTTCCATTTTTATTAGTTCTTTTTACAATATATGCATATCCTTTATAGTAAGCACATGGCTTACCATAGCTTGTCGTTGATACTTCCATGTCAACTGTTAAGCATAAACTAATCTCTAGTAAAGTTAACTCGATAATTAAAATGATTGTTTGTAGTATGTGCAGTTTAAAGTAAGAGCAAAAGTGAGAGTCAAATGGTAGAAAATTGTTAGCAAAGTGGTGGAAGAGTGGTAGCAGTTTATAGTAGTCATGATCTTTTTTACCAGAATGTGATTTGAGTAAATGTAATTTCTAATCCTTAGCAGTGAGTAGTCAGTTAGTCTTGGTTCAGACAAGCGTAAACAGTTCTCCAATGAATCAGAGATCAAGATTTTCATTATGAAACAGTTGTGTAACCAATTAGGTATCGGTACTTGATAGCTTTACACATGAACAAAAATTCCAACATATCTGACATGAATTATATGATTTGAAAGTTGACAAAGAATATCCAATCAACCATTGTAGTTACAATGTCAAACACACAAAGACAAAATCAGCATGAACTTTTAAGTTACAGGAAAATTCTATGAAATAGACTATGCAGGAAATTTGGAAATACACATCAGAAGTTTGCAACACCATCCTTCTAGCCTATATAAATTATCGACATGGAAAGTGTGCACTGCCCCAAACATTAAACCAATTTATCAATAACACAAGTCAACAATCAAAACATTTTGTGTTGAGTCTATCATTTAATGCATATATTCTGTCTACATTGAACAGTAACACCAAAAAAAAACGCCATTCATGATTAATTAAGTTTGCTTTAATTCTTTATGTAATCTTCTTCTTCCTCTTCGGCTTTTCCCAATTAATTGGGGTCACCGGAGCCAACCAGGCTCATTTTGGTTTTGGCCGGGGATTTAAGGCCGGATGCCCTTCCTGACGCCACGTGATTTTCCAGGTGAAAATTCCACCCCGCTGTCACCGGGATTCGAACCCCGGTCGTCCGGGTGAAAGGCGAGTAGCTAAGCTAATCCAGCGGCTTCAGTACTTGCATACCTGTAAACAGGCTGGTCATACTAAATATGAGGAAGAACTTTTGGATATAGAAAATGAGCTTCGTAATGCTAAAATTATAGTGTAATGAATCCATGTAACCGCTTAAACTATTTCTTAACAATACTGTACATGTAATATTTTCTACCACTTTGCTACCACTTTTCTAGTTTGCTACCACTTTTCTACCACTTTGCTACCACTTTTCTACTACTTTTCTGCCACTTTTCTACCACTTTTCTAGTTTGCTACCACTTTTCTACCACTTTGCTACCACTTTTCTACTACTTTTCTGCCACTTTTCTACCGCTTTTCTACCACTATGCTACCACTTTTCTACCACTATGTTACCAATTGTCTACCACTTGTCTACCACTTTGCTACCACATTTCTACCACTTTTCTATCACTTTTAACTGTACATATTAAATATAAAAGCCAACGCTAAATAATTCTATTACCAGAACAGAGATAACCTTTGTAGTGTGCAAATCATACTAACAGGTTAGTTACTACTTTGGAACTTACTACAACTACCGAGGTAAACAACGTGTACTCTATAAAGGCTACTCTTACAACTATAGACGACAAAATGTAAAAGGAATAATATTCTGGCAATGCTCAAAACAGAGGTCAACAAAATGTCGAGGCAATATGAAAAGTAGAAATGGTGTGGTTTTAAGTGTGAGTGATCATCAATGTAGTGCTCCAGACAAAACACTGATGGTGTTGACAAAAAAATCATCAGAATGCTAAAAAGTTAGTATAAGAGAAAGATGTTGCTACTCAAAATAGTGCATTGTTTGTTGAGCAACGTTTAACCCCTGTTGTAAAAGTTATGTTGTATCCATCTTCCACGCCTCAAGAGTCATCAACATCACAGACTATGCAAGAAGTAGTGTTGTTGTTGTTTTAAGGGGCTGAACTACAAAGTCATCTGCCCTTGATATGCAAGTGGATCGAAAAGGACTAGATAGTTATAGACAAAAGAGAGTTGTAGTTTGTATATAACTATTGTACAAGTACTTACATTAAATAAATAAAAATAGTGTATGTGTATTGTCTGTTTTTCTTAATTGCTATCCCTATGTCCCACTATTAATGCAATTGTTAACCATCAACAGTCTCTGACTATGTTCGCAAAGAGAGTGACCTTAAACAATACACTCTATCTATGGTTTGTGTACCGAGTACACAATAATACAGTGTGGTCAAGCCATGTTGAGGCAATAGTTATATCAGGTAAGGGATTCGAACCCTTGCTTTCTTGTACAGAAAATTTAAACTTAAGTCAAACACCATAACCACTCGGTCAACCTGACAGTTACTAATTTAATTATTTTTGTGGACTTGAGTGTTTATAAAACCTTTTCCAGTATACATTGACTAAACCACTTGTTTGTTTTGAAATATAGATTTTTTTTTTGACCATAACATTGCAGTTATGAGTCTTGTGAACTGGGTGTTTAATATAGGGTTAAAGGCATTTTAAAATAATTTTAGAAAAGCTCTTAGGTATCGTGTCATGGGTTTTAGTAATGCATTACTGTTCGTTGACTAACATTTACCGTTACACAACATTATTTTGGTGAGCTCTACATGTTGTTGTTTGAGTCGTCAGTCTTTTGACTGGTTTGATGCAGATCTCCATGCCTCCCTCCCCCGAGCGAAACGTCTCATCTATATATAGCTACCACACCCTACATTCAAGGCTATCTGTTTAACATATTATAACCTTGGATCTCCCCTACAAGCTCTTGGGTTCAATTCCTAGATTTAACACAAACTTTTAAAAGCGGTATGACAACTAAAACTAGTCTACTCAGTCTCGGGTGGTCCAAATAAGTAGAGAGGGTTTGATTCACACCTCAACCATAGAGCACCATGTTATTTTTTATTTTTAATAATGATAGCCATTTGTTCAATTTCACATTTCACACATTGCAATTTGTCAATTTTCCATTTGCATTTTTTTTAATGACAGTTTGATGTTTTTCAATTTCACGATTTGGAAACATGGATTTTTCCATTTTCATATTTACACATTTGTCAATTTCCCATTTGCATATATTTTCTTAAATGTCCGTTTAAGGTTTTTAAATTTTGTCTATATGGAAACATGGATTTTCCATTTTGCTGTTTACAAATTTTGTATATATTTATTTTGTGTATGTTGAAAAAGATCGATATTTCCAAAACAAGATTTTTTATTTTTCATTTTATGATTTTGTAAATGATCTTAATGTGAGTGCTTGACTATGGATTTTCCATTTTGCTGTTTACAAATTTGTTATATATTTATTTTGTGTATGTTGAAAAACGATATTTCCAAAACAAGATTTTTTATTTTTCATTTTATGATTTTGTAAATGATCTTAACGTGAGTGCTTGACCATGGCAATAATACAGTCTATCTTTGTGTTAGCGGAACCATAGAGTCTTATTACTACTGCAAGTAAGAATGTTTTACAAAATAACGGCTATCTACCACTGCATTTGAAAAACAAAACTATTGAAAAAAAAATACTATTTACCATTCATTCATATATAAGTGTTAATTCTCCCTCTCCCCACCCTACCTCATCGTATTTTCTCTGGTCAAACAATCAATGCTACCCATACATACACAAGCTTTCTATGTCTCTCTCTCTATATATGTTTTCTCTGCTCCACAAGATAAAAATTATGGTTGCTGGATTGTATCCTGCACTGTTTATGCGACATTCCATTGCCAGTTCATATAACCGTTAGGTAGTTCTCTACACATAGCGATTTTACCACTGCTCTACCTACGCCTTTTGCTTGTTTGGCTTTCTTACAGGCTGGTATGCGATAGGCAGCATTAACTGTATATCAAACCCAGTCCACCTTTGTATTTGCAATCTAAGTAATAATTTGAAAAGAGACAAGTGTAATCAGTTTTAAACATTATCTCTGCTTTTTTGTTTGTTTGTTTATGACATGTATATTAACCTAAAATCAAACCCTAGTCTACCTTAGTGAAAGGCTAACAGTTTAACCACTGCGTTACCATACCCTTCTTTCTTAGTTTGATTCATTCTAGGCTTTAGAGCTAGAAATCGAGTTACGATCTCCAGTGCAAGAGGCACATGTGCTCACCACTATAGCATGTAATGGTTAGCTGGTAACATTAGACAAACGAAAATGATTGTATTTCTCTTAGCCAAGCATTTCTGTCATTTGCCTACTGTGTGAGCACTGCCAGCAAGACAGTTTAGTTTAGAACAAGCGTGTGTGTGTGTGTGTGTGTGTGTGTGTATGTGTGTATAGATTATTAGCCTCAAGTATTTAAAGCTTGTTGTGTGTAGCGACCATCTTGCTCAGTAACCACTGAGTAAGTTTTAACAGTTAACTCATAAAAACAGCATAGGATAGTTGTGTGTGTGTGGTTCATGTACTTGGGAATATGCACTAGCACCATGTGCTAGCTTTACCTTGCCCTCTAGAGGTAGAGCGTTATCCCTTCCTTTGGACATTGCCAATGACTGCATTCCCCCACAAGTTTTACACTTAAGCTCTTGGCTTGTTCTTGATTAGGTTTGGTTTGCTTTAGGCTTGGTTTGGTTCAGTTGGGTTTGATTCGACTTGGTTAAGTTTAGTTTAATGTAGTCACCATTTTTTTTATTTTTAGCTACACTCTTTAACCAATTAATTAATGATAGTCTACTCTTAATTCTTGAATCGATAAATTGAATTTTGTGTGCACCGTTTGTCAATCCATGCCTACAACCTATACTCCCCATGTAATACAGTCAGATCTGAAAACAAGTTCCAATGGTCAAAGACGTGTCAGTCACCATACATATATCCTACAATAATTCTTTCTTTACCTAGCTAGATTTCGTCACTCACAGTAAACATCTTACATTATGGGTTTGCAATATATTAAGAAAAGCAAAAGTCCATGATCTTGTTGTTTTGGGTCTTTTTGGGGGAAATTCATAAGCCATAAAAAGAATGACATCATGTCAAGTTCTGAGTGGATCTTGTATGTCAAAATCCCATTATCGGTTTATAAAATCTCAAGGCCATGCCCTAGCAGTTTTGGATTATTTCAATCAATGAGTCCACCATAGGAAACATCGAAAAAATAAATACCCTTAAAACAAGTCGTCACATGACCCTCTCCGAACAATGCTTCGCAAAATATAAATTCATCCATTGAACATTGAACATGATCGGCGACATCATCCTAGCTTCCCCCTCCCACCATGGTTGCCATATCGTTTGACCTTCAAGTGTCCTCAGCATCTCTGTGCTTTTTTTAATTGCCCTGCTGTCAAGTCAAGTCAATGCATTCCAATAAGCTCAAATAACATTCACATCCTGTCAGTCTGCCCCAGCAAGTTTGTTTTCTATACTCACTTCAAGCAACATATAACCAAGTTCTGTTTGTTCTATCTAAAGCCAACTTCATCGGATCAAGGAATTATCATTTGTCATGTCACTCATAATCGTTTACACGTTAAATACCCCCTTCAGGGGGTTTAGGAATTAGGAATTCCATCATAGGAAAAATCAGAAAACGAACCCTCGACCCGCCGTCTCATCGAAACAGCGAATACTCTATTGGTATATCACCACCGTGGCCAGTAATAGCTTCGTTGAAACACGTGTCCAGTGGTATCGTCTCTTTCTATCTACAACCACTCGTCATGAACATTTTAGACAAATTTAAGAAAAGTTTTAAAAACTGAAATGTTTTCAACAAAAGTGTAGTTAGGCCCTTTCACATTTTTTAAAACATAAATACTATATTCGAAAGGGGGAGAGGGGAGGGGCGTCACCCCGAGTCCTACGACCCCTCGTATACGTCTCTGGCGTTATTGGTTTGTGAGATATAACAGAAAGTCTAAAATCACAGTTTTACAACAAAAAATTCTGTTTCCCTCATTCTCAAAAACTTTAACCTATTACAAAAATAAAAAGGGTTTCGAGACAAACCATTTGACACGTCATAGGACCAAATCCGACCAGGCATTCGTGAAATATCGGAAAAAGTCTAAAATCACGGTTTTACCCCCAAAAAGCCTGCTTCCCTCATTCTCAAAACTTTAACCTATTAATAACATGTATAGGGCTTCGAGACAAGCGATTTGACACGTCACACGTCCAAATCCGACCTTGCGTTCGAGAGATATCGGCAAACTTCGTAGGAAAGTAGGCGACTATCTGGTTCTCTCCTTACCACCAAAACCCCTTCTTATCAATCATTTTTTTCAAAGAGCTCGCCCTCTTACAAAAATCCCAAGTGCGCATGCGTAAAAATCAAAAACAAAAATATTAATCCATATCGGCAGCCAGCCAAACGCATGCGCGATATGAGCAACCACGTTTAAGTTCATTTTAGCAGCGCACCTTATACATGTCGCATTTGAAAAGAGACTTTCACTGAAAAAATACAATTTCACCCTATAGTAGGGGTAGGTTTTATTTAGGGGTTGAAATGAGTGGTCCATTTGAAAGAGGGCGTTAGCCCGAGTCCAACGACACCTCATTTGTCAAAATCGGACCTTGGGTTTGCGAGATATCGACTTTGCCCCTGAATGTATTGCGGGTTAGTATGTGACGTCAGAGGGAGAGGTGGTGGGGTGCGACAGAACTCCTAGTAGCCCCCTACTACTAAGTTACACTCGGTCACATTCGACTACCTTCGACAGTCGCCCGAACCGGTCCCCTCCCCCACTTCCATCCACAAGCTATATAGGCAATGCACACCAGCCAGCTCAGTCAGTTGGCTGGCCAACACAGGTCGGCTAACAACTGGGTCTGCTTCCAAGCCAGACCTTCCACCCTTTCCCCTCCCCTCCCCCCTCCCCTCCCCTCCCCCCTCCCCTCCCCCAAACCCCCCAGGGAACGCCTGGGGGGGGGGGGCACGTGACCACGAGAAAAAATGGATGACCTTGAAATCTATCCAGGACCGGCTTAGCCCTACTACTAAAATCGCAGTAATCGAGCAGTGATCGCGAGATGAGACGGCAATTAAATAAAACGTGGCCAGTCTAATTAAAGACAAGTACCGTGTTCACTGAAAGTAATACAGTGTGACGGACGCCGCGACGCGTTCAAGTACCTAGCATCACGCTGAAGCGAAGTGTCGGCGAAGTAACGAACATATTAGTGTTAAATAAAATATCGAACTCGCGTACGGGTAAGACTTTAGCCGCGACCGGTTTGATAGCGCACTAAAGTGATGATGATAATAATAATAATAATAATAATAATAATATGCGTGAGGGAGCTGAGTCATCCCATTAATTAGACAGGACTTGAGCAATATAAACGGGCACGACGTGGTCGTACTCCGAAAGGATACTTCAGCAGGTCTACACGGGAAAAA
The DNA here is from genome assembly GCA_946902985.2 of Meconema thalassinum. NCBI lineage: Eukaryota > Metazoa > Arthropoda > Insecta > Orthoptera > Tettigoniidae > Meconema > Meconema thalassinum. The sequence goes on from OX336389.2 coordinate 1,142,607,694, forward strand.
TCGTCTGTGAGAATTTGAGGATATTCCCAAGTGAACTTGCATAGGAATTACGGAGAGATATTTGGAGTTCAACTTTAACGAGGGATCAAGATCCAGTTAGAGACTTTCATAAGGGCAGTCGGGGGTGATGAGCGTCATCAAAACGTCTGATTTTGTTGTACGGGTGGGGCAAACAGGATTACAGTGATAGTGATTAGCGTACAAGTGAAAGTGTAATATAAATGTCAAGTGTTTTCTGGGAAAGTGTAGATGCCAGATAGTGAGTATCGCTTTTTAAAAAGTGTTTACCAGTGTAAAATATCATCTTGTTGTATAATACCAGTGTATAAAATGTGTCCAAATGTGTGTGAAGTGAGTGTTATGGCGGTGTAAAACCATCGTATGGGCGGGCGGATCATGCCCTTGCTATTTAAGCCCACAGAAGACCAACGTGAGTGCCATGTTTCATTAAGTGTGATGTTGTAAAGACCATGGGACAGGACGTGAATTTATGTATGTAATGATATGGCGGACCCGGACTTAGATAATAATATCATGTGACCAAATTAAAGATAAATGTAGGACCGACCCAATCATATTAAAGTTTGGAAATGAAATATTGATAATTGGTGTAAAGGAAAGTAAGTGTAATGTCCGTCAGAGAAGACCCAGAGCAGATTAGGACCCGGTACATGAGATAGTGACAGATCACTGGAAGGGATAGAACAGAGGTTCATCGTAAAGTTGAAACTTGTTAACATAGAGTGCAGAAAGAGTACAGAATATAGCACAAAGATAGATAGTGAGAATACAATACGTTGACACGGATATTAATGTTCGAGGTGGAACGGCCATAGCTAAATTAGTACCCGTGATCTTATGTTAAGAGCCTCTATCAACATACAAAATTTCAGTTTGATTGCTGTAATAGATTCGTAGATATTGAGAACCGTCTAAATATTTCGGATGGTCGCCCTCTTGGATTGTTATACAGAGTGGTTCACCAGCCCCTTATTATTTAGTTTTATGAAACGCAACTAACATTACAATTCTCCTGATGGTCGATATTGCTCTGGGCCCTGCCTGTGGGACTGCAATGTAAGCTGAGTCATGGGCCTAGCAAAGGAAAGGCGACCGTATTCACTTCCGCGCCAAATGCTAAGGACCATTCTACGAACATGTGATTTATTCCCTCCTTGAAAAACACACGTACATGTAATACAATCGAATTAATTGGTTACGCCACGTGATCTGTAATAGTAGAAAGTTAAATGAACACTATAAATCATGATTGAAGACGTTGACACGGATATTAACGTTCGAGGTGGAACGGCCATAGCTAATTAGTACCCGTGTAGCGCGCAACGTGTACATTGTCTTCATGGCTGATGCGATTTAAGTCCGATATGACGCTGTATGCGAGACCGGGAATCTAGCTGTACGCATATTTTATTGAACGACAGCCCATGCCCCATCTTAGTGGGGATATAATATCAAGCCACACTTACAAAGCCACATTACCACATTTATTCACTTACGATGTATTCCTGTGAAGAGTACGTTGAATTTTGCTAAGTTATGAAGAGAATACAATCGAATTAGTAGGTGGAATTTTGCTAATTTATGAAGAGAATACAATCGAATTAGTAGGTTATGCCACGTGACCTGTAATGACAGAAAGTTAAATGAATACCGTAAACCATGATTTAAAATTCTGACATAGCATATCGAAGGATATTCTAATCGCCAGTGCTCGCATCGAAGTATACGTATTCCTTAGAATTTCCTTCGATATTATTTTGTTATCAAATTTAAACAAAAAGAAGACGACTGTATTTTACGTGTATATATTTTTTTTCGTGTAATACCACATTCGAACACTATGTAACGTTCATGGAATCCAACCTGAAAATGCATGTGCTCACTATACAGTATTACATTACTAGTGGACCCCTTCCAATAATCAACTGTGATCTCTCGACTCATTTCCGTAGTAAGATATAGGTAAAGTGGTCGACACAGACGATAAAACTTAAGAAAATGAATCTAGAATACAAACGTAACAAGTATCGAACGCCAATTCCTTCAATCGGGACTCCAACGCGTTACCATTTCAGCCACGGAGACTTACACTTTGTAAAGAGTGCAGAATACATCACAAAGATAGATAGTGAGAACTTTTGCGTTGGACACTAGACTTTCTTTATCTAAAACGTTCTTACCGGTCCGATTACGATATTATAGTCATCGGACATTAGAAATATTAATTTTCACGTTCAAGAATAAGATTCATTTTCTTTTCATCGGTTGTGATGGCTTTGAAATTTGCAGGTGTTCGCTTAACCCACAGCCAGCTAGATCGCATCCCCTAGTTACGTGCGTTTCCACTGCATTGTGGGTAGGTTTCTTTGTAACTTAGGGGCTTGGACATCGTGATCATCATATTCTTGTGTTCTTGTGTGTGCTTATATTTGTCTAATAAGCTATGTTATCATGGCGTCAGTAGTAGTTTGTGTATGTGCAACTGAACGTAGGAGGGGTCTTACATTTCGGACCATCCCAGCATTTTATCTGGAGTAGAAGTGGGATACCAAGGAAATCCACTTCCAGGATGACTTAGGTTCCACAAGCACGCCAACACACTTTATGTTCTTTGTGTAAAAATAATCCTTCCCGAACATCACTCAGCAGGTGCTCAGTCAGTAAGAAGCATTCTTTCCTAATAATTTCAGTTTCTCTCTTACCATATCTTTAGAAAGAAAAGTCATGTTAACAATGGAATGAACTCAATACATAACGATATTTCTCATAAGTGGATCAATTAGTACTGCTTTAAGTTTGCCGAAAGTAAGAATGAGGAATGGTTTACATCCCGAGGTTACAGAGGGCCTTGACACGACACGTATGATGGCCTGAGTGAGGCTGATTTCCCTTTAAACCAAGGTGGTCGCATTTCGAACACTTGCTACCCTCAATATACAGGGTACCTTGTTTTCGTTCTACATATCATTATGTCGTCGTCCAACCTGGCTACGTACTGTACACGAAATTCACGAAGCCATCACATATTATCCTAAAGATGGAAGGGATCGCTAAGGACGTTGATACCCAGCCAGATAAACCAACTGTACCTTGCTAGGTGAAAGGCTAGCAATCTCTCGATACAGGTATATTCCTAAAACTACGATAGTACTCCTATTTAGTTACGTAAAAATTCCTACAATAAAGCATGGTAGGACGAGATTCTTGGAATCTCAGGGAGTGAACGGTTTAAAAGTGCAACGGGTGCCAGTACCTAACCAGCAGTACTATCGCATCAGATCGTTAAGTAGGGAGATCGTTATGTTCTATAAAAATGGACAGGAAAACTAACAAGTGCCTGCTAGAATTTATTCAATAAAAGAATAACACTGACATAAATGTCCACATACGATCATACAACACTCACACGTTGTATAAAACTTCAAATAACCATTATAATAAAAGTATAGCATTGCTACATGCAAATTATAATTGTGAATTTCGGTTCACGACTTTACAAGTCCTCGTTGACTAACTAAAATAAAATTATGTCTTAGACACCTCGTCTAGAAATATTCATTGAACTGTCCACGTACTTGTGGATATCACTGTACTTGTTAACTATCAAATCTCACACGCTATTGTTTTACAATCTTTCCCCTGCATGATACACACCGGTATTTAAATTCATTTACACAAATCTTATTTCACAAATTAAAACTTATTAAGTGCCCTCAATAATAAATTATTTACATATTTACACGATTATCGTTAGCTATGCGATAATGCTATGATCCATTGATCATCCTTCCTATTCACTCCTTCTGTTTACATTTTCCAAATAAATCACCTACCTCTTGTATATTATCTGGTTTAAATTGTCAAATATTAAATGAACATAATGTTACGAGCGGTAAAGCTTATAACTGCTCGCCATAGTCATAACCTTGATAAAAATAATAAATAAGACTGATATATATCAGACTATCTTTTGTGGTTCGTTCAAATACGTTGTCTACGAAGTTTCACTACTTCATTCTTTAAAATCCCTTAATCGCAAATTCACATACTTAACACATCGACTACACAGTCGTAACTTCATTATTTACTTCGCTCTATTTTCAATTAATCCATAGGAACATAATATTTTACCTTAAATACAAGTCAGCGTTTACACCTAGGCTTATACAGCCTTCCTCTTCACAAAATAATAATCTTTCCCATTTCAATACACACTCTGGGGGTGTATGAAAATTAGTAATCCTACTTATATAGTTCAAATTACACGTTATCTATCGATTATACATCTTTCTTTCATGTACTTAAATACTTATGACTTGCCTCACCGTTCCTCTTATTTCACTTACATATTTCATGTTTTATACCTTCCTGAGCGATTCAATTGCGATATTATCCCTTTCTTATCATTTTATGAAACCACAGTTCATTGAACTTACATATTCTTGTCTCGTTAATATAAATACACTGCATATCTTCACCTTTCTTTTATTTCGTGAATATAAATTCAACTTATTCATATCTTATGGTTCTCATAATATTTCTAGTTACAATTCATTATAATTCTTTGCCTTTTATATTGTCGTACCGCAATATATCGTTTTATAATCTGTGTTACAACATCAGATTATCAATTCTATTTAAAGAAAATATTAAGCTTCAATTATGCGTTGTTCCAAGAGAATAAGTTCATTGTCCTTCTCATCAGAACTGATCAATAACTTACTTGTCATTTCGAAAAATGGAATTATTTATCTGTCAAGAATTTACCAATCCTTTCTAATATAAGTTTGATATACTTTCAACCATGTATACAAGCTAATGCATTTTAAAATATTCCATTATTTATCTAGCATGGACACTTCTAAATTCAAATAACCTCGCAATATCAGAAATCGAAGATTGACTAAATTTACTACACGTCAAAATCAAAGTGACGACGTCTCAAAAACAATTACTCGAACGTTAAAACATATTACGATGCTAAAATAAGCTCTAAAACAATTAAAAATAACATATCAAATTTGCCACACAAAATTCGGTCATGTCTAGGGTATCTACATTACAGCACAACAAACCACAATAATATTCGAGGAGTTTATTTTACCTTCTGCCCGAATATTTCTTCTAATAGCAAGGTAAACCTGAAGTACTAGTACCCTGTCGGCATAGACCGCGGTGAACAGCACAGCTGGTTAATGGACTGGTGTCGGCCACGCGTTTCCTCTACTCTCGCCTTGATGTTGTCTTCTCCGTCGAAGTCTCTTCGGCTTCCTCGGTCTAGATTTCCCGTAATTGACTAACACGTCTATCAATTTTCGAAGTCAGACATGGATTGAATCTATTGACGCTGTATCCATTCTCTGATAACTAATAAAATGGCGTTCATGGCATTAGACCTTGAAATAATCTTCATATGTTAATATCTTTTTCATCCGTATTCACATTTTAATAAACTTTATATCATTGGCTTTTATTTTTAATTTCCTTCATATTTCTGCCATTTAATCTCTTCTAAATATGTTTTTAAATAATTATAGAAATATTATTGACCGCCAATATATAATATTCCTATTGGTCCAGATCCGGTCACGTGGTGTAAATTCTTCCTACCGTGGCATGTAGTCTAGACCTCGAGCGTGTCAATGTCACCTTCCCTCTCCCTGTGGCTCGTGGCTCACCCTAACTGTTTTTTTCCAGGGAGAAACACTGACAATCTCGCTAATCTGCCAATTTCCAGACTAGATTGATTCTCATTCACTGCTGTGGTAATAAAAATATCATTTTACATTGCTTCTTCTAGCCGTGCTAAATGTATACGTAAAGAATTCAACTCACTCCTTCAGTTATCTACAGTAATGATACTTCATACAATGCTTCAGGTTGCCTAACTAGATCCATAACATCGGCGCTTGTGTTCTCATGAGTGGGCGGTTCAACTCCCGTCACATGACATCCTTAGGCCTTTAAATTATGGGTTCAGCTCCTCGTTGACTGCATAAATAAAGTATATAATGTACTTTATTTACTAATCTTCACATATTTCATATCTGAACACTAATTTAAAGATTTAACGGACCTTTGCTTTGAAATCTTACGAAAAAATTCCGTTTTTTCTTCCTCTATCCCTTCAACAAAAATCTCATTTCTCTTCTCATCGGGATGGCGTTTATCATTGAAGTAGGGATTTCTTCCTTCTCTTTCTTTCTCTTCGAACTAGGTTGATTCTGCCTTCCTCTGTTCGAATCATATCCTTGTTTGCTTGTTGAAGGTTGCGGTTCAGGGTCGTTACTTTCTTGATTTTCAGTATTTCTACTCTCTTTATTTCTTAAATCATTTAAGTACTCCTGACTTTCACGTTATCTTTGGCTGTAGAACTGCCTGACGTTTTCATCATTCCTCCAACCTCTGTTACGTCATTGTTGTTGTTGTTGTTGTTGTCTCTGACGGTCGAAGTTGTCGTCGTTCCAATTTTTGTAGCGGCGGTATCCTCTTCCGTTCTGTCTATCGTCGCGATTATAGTAGGCATTTCTCTGAAAATTGTTATTTCCGTGGAACCCCGTTCTACGTTGGTTATTGTTCCAATACCTATTCTGGTACGGTCTTCCCTCTCATGTATGCCTATAACCTGGTTCAAACCGGTTTTGTCTGAAATACGGCGTTCGTGTCGGACCTACGTTATTGTTTTCATCTACCGTTTGTTGAGTTCGGTCTACGAGTACCGTGTGTATGTCACTATTTTCATGCCTGCTCCTTACATTCGGCGTATTTGTATTCAAACTTGTAGGTCTAAACGTCTCAACGTTTCAGCCATTCCCTCTAAAGTTTCTACATTTGCTGATAATAAATGGCGACGTACATCCTTCGGAAGTTGTCTCGAAATTGCGTGAACTAGCTCCCCTTCAGCTAAGGGCGGCTGAAGGAATTGAAGACGGGCCAATTGACTCGTGAAGAAACTAGCGTATCTTGTTGGGGTCGAGAATGCGTATTTCTTTGAATAAATTTCCGCCCGTGTGTCTTGTTGAGTTTCTAAACTCCAAAACCTCTTTTGAAGTGCTTCTGCGGACTGTTCAAAACTAGCGTATGTGTAGTGGAATGCTCGATGCCAAACGAGTGCTTCTTGTTCAAGATATTTTTCGACAACTCTCATTTCTCTCTCTCTCTAGGAATGCGATTGTCGTCCAAATAACACCTCATATCTCTTAGGAATTCTACGGCTGTCACTTTTCCACTCCCACTGAAGCGAATCGGTTTATCATCTATGTTCTTCAAAAATACTATATTCTGAGTCATTCTATCTACTCCTGGTTCAAATTATCTTCCCATTTCATCGTATTCTCTTCGGATACATTCGACATTAGGCTGTGGTTCTCTTTCGTCTTTGTGTTGACGACTATGGGAGCTTTCTCTATCCTCTTCGTCACGTCTATCATTCCCGTCGTTTCAATTTCTTCTGGCCTCTGTACAATACGTTCTTCTCGTGATCTATCTCCACGCTCCTTAAAGAAATTCCGTAAGTCTTCTTTAAGATCTTTCCATACGTCCGTTCTTAAATTTTCAATATAACCAGTTTCCCTAACACTTACGTTTTTCAATTGTTCGGTTAGTGCAGATAGTTCCGATTCTTGACCTGACTTAATTTTGGCAAGCTTGGTCGTTACCTCATCTACTGCCTTTCTGATATTATCTAGTGCATTCGATCTATTTGTATCTGAATTGCTAGTTAATTCTGACATCCTAGTAACGCTAGATTGTTGTACTTCATTTATACGTTTATTTAACTCCTCTTTCAAACCAGAAATACTTTTATTTGTGTTTAGTTCGAACTTTCCCATATCTCTAAGAATTTTAGCATGCATTTCCTGTATATATTCTTTGTTAGATTTAAGAACATCCTCTTTCATAGTATCAACAGCTTTTACAATATTCCCTGTTATATCTACATTATTTTATACCCTCTTCGATCAGCCTTTTCTGATCCTCAAGGTTACTTTGTAAATCACTAACAGTATTATCTAAACCATTTACAACAATATTCAATGCAGCGTGAGACTCTGTAATTTTGCCATAGTGTGACTTGTCTTCATGTTTTACTTCTTCTAAGACTTTCTGTAATTTATCTTGGAGAGTAAGAATGTTTTCACTGTTTTCAACCTGTGCTTCAACTACTCTTTTATTTACTTCTGCTTTGAGTGTACCTAAATCTGTGGAAACCTGAACTATTTTCTCACTACTATTCCAACTAATTTTCGGGGCTCGTTCTAGAGTACTTCTTGTCTCTTCCAAGGCCTTTCTACTCTGCTCCTGAGCTAGCCTACTTTCTTCCTGCGCTAGTTTACTCTGTTCCTGTGCAATTCTTCCTTCATTCTGGGCTTTTTCTACAGCTAACCGGATTTCTTCTTGTATTTTCCCATTCTCTTCCTGAGCTAATCTATTTTCTTCCTGAGCTTTCTCTGCCCATTCCTGTGCTATTCTAATGTCTTCCTGTACTTTCTCCTGAGCTAATCTATTTTCTTCCTTCTGTATTTCTGTAATACTCTCTTTAGTGCGTGTTTGTGCAAGTGTAGGCTCTGCTTTTAAATTAGTTTTCACAGTGTCAGCAGACTGCTTTATCTCCTGCTGTACTTTCTTTGAGTTATCGTGAATGTATTTGTGTAGTATTTCCAAATCTACAGACATTTGAGTCTGTGCCCCTTGCACCTTGTCAAACATGCCCTTAATGGCATCCATGTCCTTCGTCGACATTCTTCTTATCTTGGAGAATTAGGGGAGCATCACCATTTACAACAATGTGGATACCTTGAGTGACCTTAATTTTGTAGCATCATTGATATTGGAATATTTTAAAATACTATTACCTATAAAAATAATATACTATCCCTATCTTTACGTTCATACGTCGTGATCTAAATAACGACTCCTACTAACACTCCGAATATCCTCATTTAAAATTCATTTCATTTCTTTAAAATAACTTCAAAGTTAACTATGATTTTACTTTTATATTTACTATGACCAATACTTGTCATCAGCTGGTACAACAAATATGCCTCATAACTCTACAGTATTCCTCAATAACGGTTAAGTCAATTCACTACGACATACACCATAATCGGGATCGGCAAACAAATAATCTTTCGTCATTTATGGTCCCACTAATTGGTATACAATCGACACTGTCGAGCCCCAAACGATTGGTCCGCCTATTATAAATTGCCTACTCGAGCGCCACAGGCTGGGCGACCAATTAAATATACTCTTATGAACCCGAAATTCACGTGGCATCACCTATTATCCTAAAGATGGAAGGGATCGCTAAGGACGATGATACCCAACCAGATAAACCAACTGTACCTTGCTAGGTGAACGGCTAGTAATCTCTCGATACAGGTATATTCCTAAAACTACGATAGTACTCCTACTTAGTTACGTAAAACTTCCTACAATAAAGCATGGTAGGACGAGATTCTTGGAATCTCAGGAAGTGAACGGTTTAAAAGTGCAACGGGCGCCAATACCTAACCAGCAGTACTATCGCATCAGATCGTTAAATAAGGTGATCGTTATGTTCTATAAAAATGGACAGGCAAACTAACAAGTGCCTGCTAGAATTTTTTCAATAAAAGAATAACACTGACATAAATGTCCACATACAATCATACGACACTCACCCGTTGTATAAAACTTCAAATAACCATTATAATAAAAGTATAGCATTGCCAAATGCAAATTATAATTGTGAATTTCGGTTCACGACTTTACAAGTCCTCGTTGACTAAATAAAATAAAATTATGTCTTAGACAACTCGTCTAGAAATATTTATTGAACTGTCCATGTACTTGTGGATCTCACTGTACTTGTTAACTATCAAATCCTCACACGCTATTGTTTTACAATCTTTCCCCTGCATGATACATACCGGTTTTTAAATTCATTTACACAAATCATATTTCACATATTAAAACTTTCTAAGTGCCCTCAATAATAAATTATTTACATATTTACACGATTATCGTTAGCTAGGCGATAATGCTATGATCCACTGATCATCCTTCCTATTCACTCCTTCTGTTTACATTTTCCAAATAAATCACCTACCTCTTGTATATTATCTGGTATAAATTGTCAAATATTAAATGAACATAATGTTACGAGCGTTAAAACTTATAACTGCTCGGCATAGTCATAACCTTGATAAAAATAATAAATAAGACGGATATATATCAGACTATCTTTTGTGGTTCGTTCAAATACGTTGTCTACGAAGTTTCACTACTTCATTCTTTAAAATACCTTAATCGCCAATTCACATACTTAACACATCGACTACACAGTCGTACCTTCATTATTTACTTCGCTCTATTTTCAATTAATCCATAGGAACATTATCTTTTACCTTAAATGCAAGTCAGCGTTAACACCTACGCTTATACAGCCTTCCTCTTCACAAGTTTCGCATTAACAATAATAATAATAAACTTTCCTATTTCAATACACACTCTGGGGGTGTATGAAAATTAGTAATCCTACTTATATAGTTCAAATTACACGTTATCTATCGATTATACATCTTTCTTTCATGTTCTTAAATACTTATGACTTGTCTAACCTTCCTGTCATTTCACTTTGATATTTCATGTTTTATACCTTCCTGAGCAATTCAATTGCGATATTATCCCTTTATTATCATTTTATGGAACCACAGTTCATTGAAATTTACATATTCTCGTCTCGTTAATATAAATACACTGCATATCCTCACCTTTCCTTTATTTCGTGAATATAAATTCAACTTATTCATATCTTATGATTTTCATAATATTTCTAGTTACAATTCATAATAATTATTTGCCCTTAGTATTGTCGTACCGCAATATAGCGTTGTATAATCTGTGTTACAACATCAGATTATCAATTCTATTTAAAGAAAACCTTATGCTTCAATTATGCGTTGTTCCAAGAGAATAAGTTCATTGTCCTTCTCATCAGAACTGATCAATAACTTATTTGTCATTTCAAAAAATGAAATTATTTATCTGTCAAGAATTTACCAATCCTTTCTAATATAAGTTTGATATACTTTCAATAAAGTATACAAGCTAACGCATTTTAAAATATTCCATTATTTATCTAGCTTAGATACTTCTAAATTCCAATAACCTCGCAATATCAGAAATCGAAGATTAATTAAATTTACTACACGTCAAAATCTAAGTGACGACGTTTCAAAAACAATTACTTGAAAGTTAAATTAAATTACGATGCTAAAATAAGCTCTTAAACAATGAAAAATATAATATCAAATTTGCCACACAAAATTCGGTCATGTCAAGGGTATCTACAATACTGCACAACTAACTACAATAATATTCGAGGAGTTTATTTTACCTTCTGCCCGAATATTTCTTCTAATAGCGAGGTAAACCTGAAGTAATTGCGCCCTGTCGGCATCGACCGTGGCGAACAGCACAGCTTGTTAACGTGACTGGTGTCGGCCACGCGTCTTTTCTACTCTCGCCTTGAAATCAGCTGGTGGCACGTGCGGCTCCTTTCCCTTCCCCATCAATCCAGGACTGCAACACTCCCGTACGTTTCCGAAACTAAGAGCGTTTCTGGTGATCATCTTCAAGCGAACCCCAAACTAGACGTTCTGTGGCGAATATATATTGTTGTTTAATAGGTTTGGAGTTTCAGAAGTTGGCATAGAAATACCTCGTAGCTGTATGTGAAATAGTATCGTTGGTGAAGCATGGTGTTAGGCCTACACCCTCATTGACTAGGCGTTGATGTGCGGCTAAGTCACTGATGGAATCCGTATGTTGAAAAATGGTTATTTCCCCTTCATGTTCTAGTACGACTTCATGACATCCAAGTTGTAAACCATGTTAAACTTCCTCGTTGACTCCAATTTGATAATCATATTTGTATTTCGAAAAAACAATTTGAAATTCTTCTTTGCGTGACGTTTTGTTAAATCCACTTAATTTTCCAACAACTCTTGTACTTTTGGAAAATGTTGCTCACGCTTGTCAATAGTAGCTCTAATGCATAGATTTATTCTTTCGTTGATGTAGCGATGAATTCATGTAGTAGTTATTCGATTTATAATACTTGCTTGCGTTGAAATAATGTTATATCTTTCTGCTGTAGTATTTCATCGGAGCTCGTTTTCAGCTTGGCCGGTGGCGATGCTGTCTTCACCGTCAAAGTCTCTTCGGCTTCCTCGGTCTAGATTTCCCGTAGTTGACTAACACGTCTATCAATTTTCGAAGTCAGATTTGGAATGAATCCACTGACGGTGTCTCCCTTCTCTGATAACTAATAAAAATGGCGTTTATGGCATTAGACCTTGAAATAATCTTCATCTGTTAATATCTTTTTCATCCGTATTCACATTTTAATAAACGTTATATCATTGGCTCTTATTTTTAATTTCCTTCAGATTTCTGCCATTTAATCTCTTCTAAATATGATTTTAAATAATTATTAAAATATTATTGACCGCCAATATATAATATTCCTATTAGTCCAGATCCGGTCACGTGGTATAAATCCTTCCCTCCGCCGCATGTATTCTAGACCTCGCGCGTGTCAAGGTCACCTTCCCTCTCCCTGTGGCTCGTGGCCAACCCTAACTGTTTTTTCCAGGGAGAAACACTGACAATCTCGCTAATCTGCCAATTTCCAGACTAGATTGATTCTCATTCATTGCTGTGTTAATAAAAATATCATTTTACATTGCTTCTTCTCGCCATGCTAAATGTATACGGAAAGCATTCAACTCACTCCTTGAGTTAGCTACAGTAATGATATTTCTTACAATGCTGCAGGTTGCCTAACTAGATCCATAACATCGGCGCTTGTGTTCTCATGAGCGGGTGGTTCAACTCCCGTCACATGACATCCTTAGTCCTTTAAATTATGGGTTCAGTACCATTAGTTAAAAACGGTCCTTTTCAGGACCAAATAAAACAATCACTTGATGGATCGTGTAGATATGCGGCCATAGTACATCTACTGTAAACGGCATAGCGAAAAAATATGTACAAGCCCGGGTATCGAACCTTCCACCTGGCAGCGTGCCTGACGCAACAGCAGGAATGCCTGATTTAGCCAGCTTAGCTACTGAGAGCCACAGCACGTTGATGGCATGTATTGCATCTATTTGTAGACCATATAGACATTTCCTGTCCAAACGTAAGGTGGTGTTACTCGGAGCTGTGATTGTTTTAAACATGCATTATAGATGAGGTCATTGAAATAACACTGCCGCCAATGAGTTCTTCTATATTCGCGAACATGAACTCAACGGTAAAGTTGTACTAACTAAAGCCGTAAAGGAGCAGGTAGTAATGCTTTTAGGATGACTATGATATACACGTTAGTTGGGTAGCCTTTCCCCCCAAAAATAAGGGGCTGGCGAACCAGTCTGTAGCCTATATGTTGAATAGCCTATGCATTAAATAGGGCAATTTAATTATAATTGTGATAATTTTATTAAAACATGTAATTTCTTTCCAGGAGTGTGTTTACTTATGTATATCTTGTACCCCACCCACTCATTGGGCACAACGGCGTTGACCGACTGAAGAGCTAGAAATGACAATGAATTTAACAAGGCATTTGGCGTAGCTCCCCCTCTCCCGAAATCTCGAAACTGGACGGATGTAAGTAATAAATTGTTGCTTTGTGGTCTCAGACTCCCTAGTAGAAAAAGTGTTTCTCAGAATTGAATGCAGGAACACGTCCGAATTATAGCTGCTATAGGAGCTCTCTGGCATGTTTTGTGATACTCAAGAATGGTTCATAAACCCTGATTAAGGGTTGGGTATAATCTCTTACAGACATTTTATACAAGATCAGAAGATTGTGGGAAGTTTTCCATTCCCAGGGCACCATGTAAATGGCCTACACAGAGAAATGTCAGGGTTCATGGCAACAATGCGGGCAACAAATAGGCGCAGGTACTCGAACCTTTTAAATCCATTATACATGAATTTATTAATTTCATGTAATTTTTGTCAGGATTAGAGTATAACCCAACCCAACTCTTTTGGGTACATTCGTGTTGACCGATTGATAAGCACCATACTTTTCTTTTCTAAGGCAACACTGAAAAATGGCTTCAAACCCCATAACCATCTTAAATGCATGGTTCGTTTATGGTTATTGTTTACGTTGATTATATAGAGTGGCTGGTTGTTGGTTCCAGTTCCCTCGCGCTGACAACTGATTGCTCCATCTTGAAAAAGTAACAAGCATTTCAGTTATTTCGTTACTCTAAAAAGTTAATATTGTGGCTTTGAGTCGGTCAACAAAAGCACAGTAATTCCAATTATTGGTATACGTGAAAAAAAAACTGAAATAAGTTACGTCTGATTAAGATTTTTTTATGACTTATAACTTATTGTTAAGAACTATTGAGAATGACATGTCACAACGCTGGTCACAAACCCACACCGAGCTACTGGTGACAGTAACGCTGGTCACAAACCCACACCGAGCAACTGGCGACAGTAACGCTGGTCACAAACCCACACCGAGCTACTGGTGACAGTAACGCTGGTCACAAACCCACAGCGAGCTACTGGCGACAGTAACACTGGTCACAAACCCACAGTGAGCTACTGGCGACAGTAACGCTGGTCACAAACACACAGCAAGCTACTGGTGACACTAACGCTGGTCACAAACCCACAGCGAGCTACTGGTGACAGTAACGCTGGTCACAAACCCACAGTGAGCAACTGGCTACAGTAACGCTGGTCACAAACCCACAGCGAGCTACTGGTGACACTAACGCTGGTCACAAAACCACAGCGAGCTACTGGCGACACTAACGCTGGTCACAAACCCACAGCGAGCTACTGGTGACACTAACGCTGGTCACAAAACCACAGCGAGCTACTGGCAACACTAACGCTGGTCACAAACCCACAGCGAGCTACTGGCGACACTAACGCTGGTCACAAACCCACAACGAGCTACTGGTGACACTAACGCTGGTCACAAACCCACAGTGAGCAACTGGCTACAGTAACGCTGGTCACAAACCCACAGCGAGCTACTGGTGACACTAACGCTGGTCACAAACCCACAGCGAGCTACTGGCAACACTAACGCTGGTCACAAACCCACAGCGAGCTATTGGTGACACTAACGCTGGTCACAAACCCACAGCGAGCTACTGGCGACACTAACGCTGGTCACAAACACACAGCGAGCTACTGGCAACACTAAAGCTGGTCACAAACCCACAGTGATCTACTGGCAACACTAACGCTGGTCACAAACCCACAGTGAGGTACTGGCGACAGTAACGCTGGTCACAAACCCACAGCAAGCTACTGGTGACACTAACACTGGTCACAAAACCACAGTGAGCTACTGGCGACACTAACGCTGATCACAAACCCACAGCGTGGTACTGGTGACACTAACGCTGGTTACTAACCCACAGCGAACCACTGGCGACACTAACGCTGGTCACAAAACCACAGCGAGCCACTGGCGACACTAACGCTGGTCACAAACCCACAGTGAGCTACTGGGGACAGTAACGCTGGTCACAAACCCACACCGAGCTACTGGTGACACTAACGCTGATCACAAGCCCACAGTGAGCTACTGGCGACAGTAACGCTGGTCACAAACCCACAGCAAGTTACTGGTGAGAGTAACGCTGGTCACAAACCCACACCGAGCTACTGGCGACAGTAACGCTGGTCACAAACCAACAACGAGCTACTGGCGACAGTAACGCTGGTCACAAACCAACACCGAGCTACTGGCGACAGTAACGCTGGTCACAAACCCACAGCAAGCTACTGGCTACAGTAACGCTGGTCACAAACCCACACCGAGCAACTGGCGACAGTAACGCTGGTCACAAACCCACAGCAAGCTACTGGTGACAGTAACGCTGGTCACAAACCCACAGCGAGCTACTGGCGACAGTAACGCTGGTCACAAACCCCCAGCGAGCTACTGGCGACAGTAACGCTGGTCACAAACCCACAGCAAGCTACCGGTGACACTAACGCTGGTCACAAACCCACACCGAGCAACTGGCTACAGTAACGCTGGTCGCAAACCCACAAAGAGCTACTGGCGACAGTAACGCTGGTCACAGACCCACAGCAAGGTACTGGTGACAGTAACGCTGGTCACAAACCCACAGCGAGCTACTGGCAACACTAACGCTGGTCGCAAACCCACAGCGAGCTACTGGTGACACTAACGCTGGTCACAAACCCACACCGAGCTACTGGCGACAGTAACGCTGTTCACAAACCCACACCGAGCTACTGGTGATAGTAACGCTGGTCACAAACCCACAGCGAGCTACCGGCTACAGTAATGCTGGTCGAAAACCCACACCGAGCAACTGGCGACAGTAACGCTGGTCACATACCCACAGCGAGCTACTGGCGACAGTAACGCTGGTCACAGCCCCACAGTGAGCTACTGGCGACAGTAACGCTGGTCACAAACCCACAGTGAGCTACTGGCGACAGTAACGCTGGTCACAAACCCACACCGAGAAACTGGCGACAGTAACGCTGGTCACAGACCAACAGCAAGCTACTGGTGACAGTAACGCTGGTCACAAACCCACACCGAGCTACTGGTGACACTAACGCTGGTCACAAACCCACATCGAGCTACTGGCGACACTAACGCTGGTCACAAACCCACAGTGAGCTACTGGTGACAGTAACGCTGGTCACAAACCCACAGTGAGCAACTGGCTACAGTAACGCTGGTCACAATCCCACAGCGAGAAACTGGCGACACTAACGCTGGTCACAAACCAACAGCGAGCTACTGGCGACAGTAACGTTAGTCACAAACCCACTGTGAGCTACTGGCAATAGTAACGCTGGTCACAGACCCACAGCAAGCTACTGGTGACAGTAACGCTGGTCACAAACCCACAGCGAACTACTGACAACACTAACTCTGGTCACAAACCCACAGCGAGCTACTGGTGACACTAACGCTGGTCACAAACCCACAGCGAGCTACTGGTGACACTAACGCTGGTCGCAAACCCACAGTGAGCTACTGGCAACACTAACGCTGGTCACAAACCCACAGTGAGGTACTGGCGACAGTAACGCTGGTCACAAACCCACAGCAAACTACTGGTGACACTAACACTGGTCGTAAACCCACAGTGAGCTACTGGCGACACTAACGCTGGTCACAAACCCACAGCGAGCTACTGGTGACACGAACGCTGGTCACTAACCCACAGCGAGCTACTGGTGACACTAACGCTGATCACAATCCCACAGCGAGCTACTGGCGACAGTAACGCTGGTCAAAAAACCACAGCGAGCCACTGGCGACACTAACGCTGGTCACAAACCCACAGTGAGCTACTGGCGACAGTAACACTGGTCACAAACCCACAGCGAGCTACTGGTGACACTAACGCTGGTCACTAACCCACAGCGAGCTACTGGTGACACTAACGCTGGTCACTAACCCACAGCGAGCTACTGGTTACACTAACGCTGGTCACAAACCCACAGCGAGCTACTGGTGACACTAACGCTGGTCACAAACCCACACCCAGCTACTGGTGACACTAACGCTGATCACAAGCCCACAGCGAGCTACTGGCGACAGTAACGCTGGTCACAAACCCACAGCAAGCTACTGGTGAGAGTAACGCTGGTCACAAACCCACACCGAGCTACTGGCGACAGTAAGGCTGGTCACAAACCAACACCGAGCTACTGGCGACAGTCACGCTGGTCACAAACCAACACCGAGCTACTGGCGACAGTAACGCTGGTCACAATCCCACAGCAAGCTACTGGCTACAGTAACGCTGGTCACAAATCCACACCAAGCAACTGGCGACAGTAACGCTGGTCACAAACCCACAGCAAGATACTGGTGACAGTAACGCTGGTCACAAACCCACAGCGAGCTACTGGCGACAGTAACGCTGGTCACAAACCCCCAGCGAGCTACTGGCGACAGTAACGCTGGTCACAAACCCACAGCAAACTACTGGTGACACTAACGCTGGTCACAAACCCACACCGAGCAACTGGCTACAGTAACGCTGGTCACAAACCCACAAAGAGCTACTGGCGACAGTAACGCTGGTCACAGACCCACAGCAAGCTACTGATGACAGTAACGCTGGTCACAAACCCACACCGAGCTACTGGTGATAGTAACGCTGGTCACAAACCCACAGCGTGCTACCGGCTACAGTAACGCTGGTCAAAAACCCACACCGAGCAACTGGCGACAGTAACGCTGGTCACATACCCACAGCGAGCTACTGGCGACAGTAACGCTGGTCACAACCCCACAGTGAGCTTCTGGCGACAGTTAAGCTGGTCACAAACCCACAGTGAGCTACTGGCGACAGTAACGCTTGTCACAAACCCACAGTGAGGTACTGGCGACAGTAACGCTGGTCACAAACCCAGAGCGAGCTACTGGCGACAGTAACGCTGGAACCAGACCCACAGTGAGCTACTGGCGACAGTAACGCTGGTCACAAACCCACAGCGAGCTACTGGCGACAGTAACGCTGGTCACAGACCCACAGTCAGCTACTGGTGACAGTGACGCTGGTCACAAACCCACACCGAGCTACTGGCGACAATAACGCTGGTCACAAACCCACAGCGAGCTACTGACGACACTAACGCTGGTCACAAACCCACAGTGAGCTACTGGCGACAGTAACGCTGGTCACAAACCCACAGTGAGCTACTGGCGACAGTAACGCTGGTCACAAACCCACAGCGAGCTACTGGCGACAGTCACGCTGGTCACAAACCCACAGCAAGCTACTGGTGACAGTAACGCTGGTCACAAACCCACAGTGAGCTACTGGCGACATTAACGCTGGTCTCAAACCCACACCTAGCAACTGGCGACAGTAACGCTGGTCACAGACCCATAGCAAGCTACTGGTGACAGTAACGCTGGTCACACACCCACACCAAGCTACTGGTGACACTAACGCTGATCACAAACCCACACCGAGGTACTGGCGACACTAACGCTGGTCACAAACCCACAGTGAGCTACTGGTGACAGTAACGCTGGTCACAAACCCACAGCGAGCAACTGGCTACAGTAGCGCTGGTCACAAACCCACAGCGAGCTACTGGCGACAGTAACGCTGGTCACAAAGCCACAGCGAGCTACTGGCGACAATAACGCTGGTCACAAATCCACAGCGAGCTACTGGCGACACTAACGCTGGTCACAAACCCACAGTGAGTTACTGGCGACAGTAACGCTGGTCACAAACCCACAGCGAGCTACTGACGACAGTAACGCTGGTCACAAACCCACAGCGAGCTACTGGCGACATTAACGCTGGTCACAAACCCACAGCAAGCTACTGGTGACACTAACGCTGGTCACAAACCCACACCGAGCTACTATCGACAGTAACGCTGGTCACAAACCCACAGCGAACTACTGGCGACAGTAACGCTGGTCACAAACCCACAGCAAGCTACTGGTGACAATAACGCTGGTCACAAACCCACACCGAGTTACTGGCGACAGTAACGCTGGTCACAAACCCACAGCGAGCAACTGGCTACAGTAGCGCTGGTCTCAAACCCACAGCGAGCTACTGGCGACAGTAACGCTGGTCACAGACCCACAGCAAGCTACTGGTGATAGTAACGCTGGTCACATACCCACACCGATATACTGGCGACAGTAACGCTGGTCACAAACACACAGCAAGCTACTGGTGACAATAACGCTGGTCACAAATCCACAGCGAGCTACTTGCGACACTAACGCTGGTCACAAACCCACAGTGAGTTACTGGCGACAGTAACGCTAGTCACAAACCCACAGCGAGCTACTGACGCCAGTCACGCTGGTCACAAACCCACAGCGAGCAACTGGCGACATTACGCTGGTCGCAAACCCACAGCAAGCTACTGGTGACACTAACGCTGGTCACAAACCCACACCGAGCAACTAGCGACAGTAACGCTGGTCACAAACCCACAGCGAACCACTGGCGACAGTAACGCTGGTCACAAACCCACAGCAAGCTACTGGTGACAGTAACGCTGGTCTCAAACCCACACCGAGTTACTGGCGACAGTAACGCTGGTCACAAACCCACAGCGAGCAACTGGCTACAGTAGCGCTGGTCACAAACCCACAGCGAGCTACTGGCGACAGTAACGCTGGTCACAGGCCCACAGCAAGCTACTGGTGATAGTAACGCTGGTCACATACCCACACCGATATACTGGCGACAGTAACTCTGGTCACAAACACACAGCAAGCTACTGGTGACAGTAAAGCTGGTCACAAACCCACACCGAGCAACTGGCTACAGTAACGCTGGTCACAAACCCACAGCAAGCTACTGGTGACAGTAACGCTGGTCTCAAACCCACAGTGAGCTACTGGCGACAGTAACGCTGGTCACAATCCCACAGCGAGCTACTGGCGACAGTAACGCTGGTCACAAACCCACAGCAAGCTACTGGTGACACTAACGCTGGTCACAAACCCACACCGAGCAACTAGCTACAGTAACGCTGGTCACAAACCCACAGCGAACTACTGGCGACAGTAACGCTGGTCACAAACCCACAGCAAGCTACTGGTGACAGTTACGCTGGTCACAAACCCACACCGAGCTACTGGCGACAGTAACGCAAGTCACAAACCCACAGCGAGCTACTGGCGACAATACGCTGGTCACAAACCTACAGTGAGCTACTGGCGACAGTAACGCTGGTCACAGACCCACAGCAAGCTACTGGTGACAGTAACGCTGGTCACATACCCACACCGATATACTGGCGGCAGTAACGCTGATCACAAACACCCAGCAAGCTACTGGTGACAGTAACGCTGGTCACAAACCCACACCGAGCAATTGGCTACAGTAACGCTGGTCACAAACCCACAGCAAGCTACTGGTGACAGTAACGCTGGTCTCAAACCCACAGTGAGCTACTGGCGACAGTAACGCTGGTCACAATCCCACAGCGAGCTACTGGCGACAGTAACGCTGGTCACAGACCCACAGTGAGCTAGTGGCGACAGTAACGCTGGTCACAAACCCACAGCGAGTTACTGGCGACAGTAACGCTGGTCTCAAACCCACAGTGAGCTACTGGTGACACTAACGCTGGTCACAAACCCACAGCGAGCTACTGGCGACAGTAACACTGGTCACAAACCCACAATGAGCTACTGGCGACAGTAACGCTGGTAACAAACCAACAGCGAGCTGCTGGCGACAGTAACGCTGGTCACAAACCCACAGCAAGCTGCTGGCGACAATAACGCTGGTCACAAACACACAGCGAGCTACTGGCGACAGTAACGCTGGTCACAATCCCACAGCGAGCTACTGGCGACAGTAACGCTGGTGACAGACCCACAGCAAGCTACTGGTGACAGTAACGCTGGTAACAAACCCACAGTGAGCTACTGGCGACAGTAACGCTGGTCACAATCCCACAGCGAGCTACTGGCGACAGTAACGCTGGTCACAAACCCACAGCGAGCTACTGGCGACAGTAGCGCTGGTCACAAACCCACAGCGAGCTACTGGCGACAGTAACGCTGGTCACAAACCCACAGCGAACTACTGGCGACAATAACGCTGGTCACAAACCCACAGTGAGCTACTGGCGACAATAACGCTGGTCACAGACCCACAGCAAGCTACTGGTGACAGTAACGCTGGTCACAAACCCACACCTATATACTGGCGACAGTAACGCTGGTCACAAACCCACACCGAGCAACTGGCTACAGTAACGCTGGTCACAAACCCACACCAAGCAACTGGCGACAATAACGCTGGTCACAAATCCACAGCGACCTACAGGCGACAGTAACGCTGGTTACAAACTCACAGCGAGCTACTGGTGACAGTAACGCTGGTCACAAACCCACAGTGAGCAACTGGCTACAGTAACGCTGGTCACAAACCCACAGCAAGCTACTGGAGACACTAACGCTGGTCACAAACCAACAGCGAGCTACTGGCGACAATAACGTTAGTCACAAACCCACTGTTAGCAACTGGCAACAGTAACGCTGGTCACAGACCCACAGAAAGCTACTGGTGACAGTAACGCTGGTCACAAACCCACAGTGAACTACTGGCAAAACTAACGCTGGTCACAAACCCACAGCGAGCTACTGGTGACACTAACGCTGGTCACAAACCCACAGCGAGCTACTGGTGACACTAACGCTGGTCACAAACCCGCAGCAAGCTACTGGCGACACTAACGCTGGTCACAAACCCACAGCGAGCTACTGGCGACACTAACCCTGGTCACAAACCCACAGTGAGCTACTGGCGACACTAACGCTGGTCACAAACCCATAGTGAGGTACTGGCGACAGTAACGCTGGTCACAAACCCACAGCAAGTTCCTGGCGACAGTAACGCTGGAACCAGACCCACAGTGAGCTACTGGCGACATTAACGCTGGTCACAAACCCACAGCGAGCTACTGGCGACAGTAACGCTGGTCACAGACCCACAGTCAGCTACTGGTGACAGTGACGCTGGTCACAAACCCACACCGAGCTACTGGCGACAATAACGCTGGTCACAAACCCACAGCGAGCTACTGGCGATACTAACGCTGGTCACAAACCCACAGTGAGCTACTGGCGACAGTAACGCTGGCCACAAACCCACAGTGAGCTACTGGCGACAGTAACGCTGGTCACAAACCCACAGCGAGCTACTGGCGACATTCACGCTGGTCACAAACCCACAGCAAGCTACTGGTGACAGTAACGCTGGTCACAAACCCACAGTGAGCTACTGGCGACAGTAACGCTGGTCTCAAACCCACACCTAGCAACTGGCGACAGTAACGCTGGTCACAGACCCACAGCAAGCTACTGGTGACAGTAACGCTGGTCACACACCCACACCAAGCTACTGGTGACACTAACGCTGATCACAAACCCACACGGAGCTACTGGCGACACTAACGCTGGTCACAAACCCACAGTGAGCTACTGGTGACAGTAACGCTGGTCACAAACCCACAGCGAGCAACTGGCTACAGTAGCGCTGGTCACAAACCCACAGCGAGCTACTGGCGACAGTACCGCTGGTCACAAACCCACAGCGAGCTACTGGCGACAATAACGCTGGTCACAAATCCACAGCGAGCTACTGGCGACACTAACGCTGGTCACAAACCCACAGTGAGTTACTGGCGACAGTAACGCTGGTCACAAACCCACAGCGAGCTACTGACGACAGTAACGCTGGTCACAAACCCACAGCGAGCTACTGGCGACATTAACGCTGGTCACAAACACACAGCAAGCTACTGGTGACACTAACGCTGGTCACAAACCCACACCGAGCAACTAGCGACAGTAACGCTGGTCACAAACCCACAGCGAACTACTGGCGACAGTAACGCTGGTCACAAACCCACAGCAAGCTACTGGTGACAATAACGCTGGTCACAAACCCACACCGAGTTACTGGCGACAGTAACGCTGGTCACAAACCCACAGCGAGCAACTGGCTACAGTAGCGCTGGTCTCAAACCCACAGCGAGCTACTGGCGACAGTAACGCAAGTCACAAACCCACAGCGAGCTACTGGCAACAATAACGCTGGTCACAAACCCACAGTGAGCTACTGGCGACAGTAACGCTGGTCACAGACCCACAGCAAGCTACTGGTGATAGTAACGCTGGTCACATACCCACACCGATATACTGGCGACAGTAACGCTGGTCACAAACACACAGCAAGCTACTGGTGACAGTAAAGCTGGTCACAAACCCACACCGAGCAACTGGCTACAGTAACGCTGGTCACAAACCCACAGCAAGCTACTGGTGACAGTAACGCTGGTCTCAAACCCACAGTGAGCTACTGGCGACAGTAACGCTGGTCACAATCCCATAGCGAGCTACTGGCGACATTAACGCTGGTCACAAACCCACAGCAAGCTACTGGTGACACTAACGCTGGTCACAAACCCACACCGAGCAACTGGCTACAGTAACGCTGGTCACAAACCCACAGCGAACTACTGGCGACAGTAACGCTGGTCACAAACCCACAGCAAGCTACTGGTGACAGAAACGCTGGTCACAAACCCACACCGAGTTACTGGCGACAGTAACGCTGGTCACAAATCCACAGCGAGCAACTGGCTACAGTAGCGCTGGTCACAAACGCACAGCGAGCTACTGGCGACAGTAACGCAAGTCAAAAACCCACAGCGAGCTACTGGCGACAATAACGCTGGTCACAAACCCACAGTGAGCTACTGGCAACAGTAACGCTGGTCACAGACCCACAGCAAGCTACTGGTGACAGTAACGCTGGTCACATACCCACACCGATATACTGGCGACAGTAACGCTGGTCACAAACACACAGCAAGCTACTGGTGACAGTATCGCTGGTCACAAACCCACACCGAGCAACTGGCTACAGTAACGCTGGTCACAAACCCACAGCAAGCTACTGGTGACAGTAACGCTGGTCTCAAACCCACAGTGAGCTACTGGCGACAGTAACGCTGGTCACAATCCCACAGCGAGCTACTGGCGACAGTAACGCTGGTCACAGACCCACACTGAGCTACTGGCGACAGTAACGCTGGTCATAAACCCACAGCGAGTTACTGGCGACAGTAACGCTGGTCTCAAACCCACAGTGAGCTACTGGCGACAGTAACGCTGGTCACAATCCCACAGCGAGCTACTGGCGACAGTAACGCTGGTCACAGACCCACAGTGAGCTAGTGGCGACAGTAACGCTGGTCACAAACCCACAGCGAGTTACTGGCGACAGTAACGCTGGTCTCAAACCCACAGTGAGCTACTGGTGACACTAACGCTGGTCACAAACCCACAGCTAGCTACTGGCGACAGTAACGCTGGTCACAAACCCACAATGAGCTACTGGCGACAGTAACGCTGGTCACAAACCCACAGCGAGCTGCTGGCGACAGTAACGCTGGTCACAAACCCACAGCGAGCTGCTGGCGACAGTAACGCTGGTCGCAAACACACAGCGAGCTACTGGCGACAGTAACGCTGGTCACAAACCCACAGCGAGCTACTGGCGACAGTAACGCTGGTGACAGACCCACAGCAAGCTACTGGTGACAGTAACGCTGGTAACAAACCCACAGTGAGCTACTGGCGACAGTAACGCTGGTCACAATCCCACAGCGAGCTACTGGCGACAGTAACGCTGGTCACAAACCCACAGCGAGCTACTGGCGACAGTAGCGCTGGTCACAAACCCACAGCGAGCTACTGGTGACAGTAACGCTGGTCACAAACCCACAGCGAACTACTGGCGACAATAACGCTGGTCACAAACCCACAGTGAGCTACTGGCGACAGTAACGCTGGTCACAGACCCACAGCAAGCTACTGGTGACAGTAACGCTGGTCACAAACCCACACCTATATACTGGCGACAGTAACGCTGGTCACAAACACACAGCAAGCTACTGGTGACAGTAACGCTGGTCACAAACCCACACCGAGCAACTGGCTACAGTAAAGCTGGTCACAAACCCACAGCAAGCTACTGGTGACAGTAACGCTGGTCTCAAACCCACAATGAGCTACTGGCGACAGTTACGCTGGTCACAATCCCACAGCGAGCTACTGGCGACAGTAACGCTGGTCACAGACCCACAGTGAGCTACTGGCGACAGTAACGCTGGTCACAAACCCACAGCGAGTTACTGGCGACAGTAACGCTGGTCTCAAACCCACAGTGAGCTACTGGTGACAGTAACGCTGGTCACAAACCCACAGCGAGCTACTGGCGACAGTAACGCTGGTCACAAACCCACAGTGAGCTACTGGCGACAGTAACGCTGGAAACAAACCCACAGTGAGCTACTGGCGACAGTAACGCTGGTCACAAACCCACAGCGAGCTGCTGGCGACCGTAACGCTTGTCACAAACCCACAGCGAGCTACTGGCGACAGTAACGCTGGTCACAAACCCACAGCGAGCTACTGGCGACAGTAACGCTGGTGACAGACCCACAGCAAGCTACTGGTGACAGTTACACTGGTCACAAACCCACAGTGAGCTATTGGCGACAGTAACGCTGGTCACAATCCCACAGCGAGCTACTGGCGATAGTAACGCTGGTCACAAACCCACAGAGAGCTACTGGCTACAGTAATGCTGGTCACAAACCCACACCAAGCAACTGGCGACAATAACGCTGGTCACAAATCCACAGCGACCTACTGGCGACAGTAACGCTGGTCACAAACTCACAGCGAGCTACTGGTGACAGTAACGCTGGTCACAAACCCACAGTGAGCAACTGGCTACAGTAACGCTGGTCACAAACCCACAGCGAGCTACTGGAGACACTAACGCTGGTCACAAACCAACAGCGAGCTACTGGCGACAATAACGTTAGTCACAAACCCACTGTGAGCTACTGGCAACAGTAACGCTGGTCACAGACCCACAGAAAGCTACTGGTGACAGTAACGCTGGTCACAAACCCACAGTGAACTACTGGCAACACTAACGCTTGTCACAAACCCACAGCGAGCTACTGGTGACACTAACGCTGGTCACAAACCCACAGCGAGCTACTGGTGACACTAACGCTGGTCCCAAACCCACAGTGAGCTACTGGCGACACTAACGCTGGTCACAAACCCACAGTGAGCTACTGGCGACAGTAACGCTGGTCACAAACCCACAGCAAGCTCCTGGCGACAGTAACGCTGGAACCAGACCCACAGTGAGCTACTGGCGACAGTAACGCTGGTCACAAACCCACAGCGAGCTACTGGCGACAGTAACGCTGGTCACAGACCCACAGTCAGCTACTGGTGACAGTGACGCTGGTCACAAACCCACACCGAGCTACTGGCGACAATAACGCTGGTCACAAACCCACAGCGAGCTACTGGCGACACTAACGCTGGTCACAAACCCACAGTGAGCTACTGGCGACAGTAACGCTGGTCAAAAACCCACAGTGAGCTACTGGCGACAGTAACGCTGGTCACAAACCCACAGCTAGCTACTGGCGACATTCACGCTGGTCACAAACCCACAGCAAGCTACTGGTGACAGTAACGCTGGTCACAAACCCACAGTGAGCTACTGGCGACAGTAACGCTGGTCTCAAACCCACACCTAGCAACTGGCGACAGTAACGCTGGTCACAGACCCACAGCAAGCTACTGGTGACAGTAACGCTGGTCACACACCCACACCAAGCTACTGGTGACACTAACGCTGATCACAAACCCACACGGAGCTACTGGCGACACTAACGCTGGTCACAAACCCACAGTGAGCTACTGGTGACAGTAACGCTGGTCACAAACCCACAGCGAGCAACTGGCTACAGTAGCGCTGGTCACAAACCCACAGCGAGCTACTGGCGACAGTAACGCTGGTCACAAACCCACAGCGAGCTACTGGCGACAATAACGCTGGTCACAAATCCACAGCGAGCTACTGGCGACACTAACGCTGGTCACAAACCCACAGTGAGTTACTGGCGACAGTAACGCTGGTCACAAACCCACAGCGAGCTACTGACGACAGTAACGCTGGTCACAAACCCACAGCGAGCTACTGGCGACATTAACGCTGGTCACAAACCCACAGCAAGCTACTGGTGACACTAACGCTGGTCACAAACCCACACCGAGCAACTAGCGACAGTAACGCTGGTCACAAACCCACAGCGAACTACTGGCGACAGTAACGCTGGTCACAAACCCACAGCAAGCTACTGGTGACAATAACGCTGGTCACAAACCCACACCGAGTTACTGGCGACAGTAACGCTGGTCACAAACCCACAGCGAGCAACTGGCTACAGTAGCGCTGGTCTCAAACCCACAGCGAGCTACTGGCGACAGTAACGCAAGTCACAAACCCACAGCGAGCTACTGGCGACAATAACGCTGGTCACAAACCCACAGTGAGCTACTGGCGACAGTAACGCTGGTCACAGACCCACAGCAAGCTACTGGTGATAGTAACGCTGGTCACATACCCACACCGATATACTGGCGACAGTAACGCTGGTCACAAACACACAGCAAGCTACTGGTGACAGTAAAGCTGGTCACAAACCCACACCGAGCAACTGGCTACAGTAACGCTGGTCACAAACCCACAGCAAGCTACTGGTGACAGTATCGCTGGTCTCAAACCCACAGTGAGCTACTGGCGACAGTAACGCAGGTCACAATCCCATAGCGAGCTACTGGCGACAGTAACGCTGGTCACAAACCCACAGCAAGCTACTGGTGACACTAACGCTGGTCACAAACCCACACCGAGCAACTGGCTACAGTAACGCTGGTCACAAACCCACAGCGAACTACTGGCGACAGTAACGCTGGTCACAAACCCACAGCAAGCTACTGGTGACAATAACGCTGGTCACAAACCCACACCGAGTTACTGGCGACAGTAACGCTGGTCACAAACCCACAGCGAGCAACTGGCTACAGTAGCGCTGGTCACAAACGCACAGCGAGCTACTGGCGACAGTAACGCAAGTCAAAAACCCACAGCGAGCTACTGGCGACAATAACGCTGGTCACAAACCCACAGTGAGCTACTGGCAACAGTAACGCTGGTCACAGACCCACAGCAAGCTACTGGTGACAGTAACGCTGGTCACATACCCACACCGATATACTGGCGACAGTAACGCTGGTCACAAACACACAGCAAGCTACTGGTGACAGTAACGCTGGTCACAAACCCACACCGAGCAACTGGCTACAGTAACGCTGGTCACAAATCCACAGCAAGCTACTGGTGACAGTAACGCTGGTCTCAAACCCACAGTGAGCTACTGGCGACAGTAACGCTGGTCTCAAACCCACAGTGAGCTACTGGTGACACTAACGCTGGTCACAAACCCACTGCGAGCTACTGGCGACAGTAACGCTGGTCACAAACCCACAATGAGCTACTGGCGACAGTAACGCTGGTCACAGACCCACAGCGAGCTGCTGGCGACAGTAACGCTGGTCACAAACCCACAGCGAGCTGCTGGCGACAGTAACGCTGGTCACAAACCCACAGCGCGCTACTGGCGACAGTAACGCTGGTCACAAACCCACAGCGAGCTAGTGGCGACAGTAACGCTGGTGACAGACCCTCAGCAAGCTACTGGTGACAGTAACGCTGGTCACAAACCCACAGTGAGCTACTGGCGACAGTAACGCTGGTCACAAACCCACAGCAAACTACTGGTGACACTAACGCTGGTCACAAACCCACACCGAGCAACTGGCTACAGTAACGCTGGTCACAAACCCACAAAGAGCTACTGAAGACAGTAACGCTGGTCACAGACCCACAGCAAGCTACTGATGACAGTAACGCTGGTCACAAACCCACACCGAGCTACTGGTGATAGTAACGCTGGTCACAAACCCACAGCGTGCTACCGGCTACAGTAACGCTGGTCAAAAACCCACACCGAGCAACTGGCGACAGTAACGCTGGTCACATACCCACAGCGAGCTACTGGCGACAGTAACGCTGGTCACAACCCCACAGTGAGCTTCTGGCGACAGTTAAGCTGGTCACAAACCCACAGTGAGCTACTGGCGACAGTAACGCTTGTCACAAACCCACAGTGAGGTACTGGCGACAGTAACGCTGGTCACAAACCCAGAGCGAGCTACTGGCGACAGTAACGCTGGAACCAGACCCACAGTGAGCTACTGGCGACAGTAACGCTGGTCACAAACCCACAGCGAGCTACTGGCGACAGTAACGCTGGTCACAGACCCACAGTCAGCTACTGGTGACAGTGACGCTGGTCACAAACCCACACCGAGCTACTGGCGACAATAACGCTGGTCACAAACCCACAGCGAGCTACTGACGACACTAACGCTGGTCACAAACCCACAGTGAGCTACTGGCGACAGTAACGCTGGTCACAAACCCACAGTGAGCTACTGGCGATAGTAACGCTGGTCACAAACCCACAGCGAGCTACTGGCGACAGTCACGCTGGTCACAAACCCACAGCAAGCTACTGGTGACAGTAACGCTGGTCACAAACCCACAGTGAGCTACTGGCGACATTAACGCTGGTCTCAAACCCACACCTAGCAACTGGCGACAGTAACGCTGGTCACAGACCCACAGCAAGCTACTGGTGACAGTAACGCTGGTCACACACCCACACCAAGCTACTGGTGACACTAACGCTGATCACAAACCTACACCGAGCTACTGGCGACACTAACGCTGGTCACAAACCCACAGTGAGCTACTGGTGACAGTAACGCTGGTCACAAACCCACAGCGAGCAACTGGCTACAGTAGCGCTGGTCACAAACCCACAGCGAGCTACTGGCGACAGTAACGCTGGTCACAAAGCCACAGCGAGCTACTGGCGACAATAACGCTGGTCACAAATCCACAGCGAGCTACTGGCGAC
Organism: Meconema thalassinum; assembly: GCA_946902985.2. Lineage (NCBI taxonomy): Eukaryota > Metazoa > Arthropoda > Insecta > Orthoptera > Tettigoniidae > Meconema > Meconema thalassinum. The sequence continues at coordinate 1,142,638,186 of OX336389.2, forward strand.
ACTAACGCTGGTCACAAACCCACAGTGAGTTACTGGCGACAGTAACGCTGGTCACAAACCCACAGCGAGCTACTGACGACAGTAACGCTGGTCACAAACCCACAGCGAGCTACTGGCGACATTAACGCTGGTCACAAACCCACAGCAAGCTACTGGTGACACTAACGCTGGTCACAAACCCACACCGAGCTACTAGCGACAGTAACGCTGGTCACAAACCCACAGCGAACTACTGGCGACAGTAACGCTGGTCACAAACCCACAGCAAGCTACTGGTGACAATAACGCTGGTCACAAGCCCACACCGAGTTACTGGCGACAGTAACGCTGGTCACAAACCCACAGCGAGCAACTGGCTACAGTAGCGCTGGTCTCAAACCCACAGCGAGCTACTGGCGACAGTAACGCAAGTCACAAACCCACAGCGAGCTACTGGCGACAATAACGCTGGTCACAAACCCACAGTGAGCTACTGGCGACAGTAACGCTGGTCACAGACCCACAGCAAGCTACTGGTGATAGTAACGCTGGTCACATACCCACACCGATATACTGGCGACAGTAACGCTGGTCACAAACACACAGCAAGCTACTGGTGACAATAACGCTGGTCACAAATCCACAGCGAGCTACTTGCGACACTAACGCTGGTCACAAACCCACAGTGAGTTACTGGCGACAGTAACGCTAGTCACAAACCCACAGCGAGCTACTGACGACAGTCACGCTGGTCACAAACCCACAGCGAGCAACTGGCGACATTACGCTGGTCGCAAACCCACAGCAAGCTACTGGTGACACTAACGCTGGTCACAAACCCACACCGAGCAACTAGCGACAGTAACGCTGGTCACAAACCCACAGCGAACCACTGGCGACAGTAACGCTGGTCACAAACCCACAGCAAGCTACTGGTGACAGTAACGCTGGTCACAAACCCACACCGAGTTACTGGCGACAGTAACGCTGGTCACAAACCCACAGCGAGCAACTGGCTACAGTAGCGCTGGTCACAAACCCACAGCGAGCTACTGGCGACAGTAACGCTGGTCACAGGCCCACAGCAAGCTACTGGTGATAGTAACGCTGGTCACATAACCACACCGATATACTGGCGACAGTAACTCTGGTCACAAACACACAGCAAGCTACTGGTGACAGTAAAGCTGGTCACAAACCCACACCGAGCAACTGGCTACAGTAACGCTGGTCACAAACCCACAGCAAGCTACTGGTGACAGTAACGCTGGTCTCAAACCCACAGTGAGCTACTGGCGACAGTAACGCTGGTCACAATCCCACAGCGAGCTACTGGCGACAGTAACGCTGGTCACAAACCCACAGCAAGCTACTGGTGACACTAACGTTGGTCACAAACCCACACCGAGCAACTAGCTAGAGTAACGCTGGTCACAAACCCACAGCGAACTACTGGCGACAGTAACGCTGGTCACAAACCCACAGCAAGCTACTGGTGACAGTTACGCTGGTCACAAACCCACACCGAGCTACTGGCGACAGTAACGCAAGTCACAAACCCACAGCGAGCTACTGGCGACAATACGCTGGTCACAAACCTACAGTGAGCTACTGGCGACAGTAACGCTGGTCACAGACCCACAGCAAGCTACTGGTGACAGTAACGCTGGTCACATACCCACACCGATATACTGGCGGCAGTAACGCTGATCACAAACACCCAGCAAGCTACTGGTGACAGTAACGCTGGTCACAAACCCACACCGAGCAATTGGCTACAGTAACGCTGGTCACAAACCCACAGCAAGCTACTGGTGACAGTATCGCTGGTCTCAAACCCACAGTGAGCTACTGGCGACAGTAACGCTGGTCACAATCCCACAGCGAGCTACTGGCGACAGTAACGCTGGTCACAGACCCACAGTGAGCTAGTGGCGACAGTAACGCTGGTCACAAACCCACAGCGAGTTACTGGCGACAGTAACGCTGGTCTCAAACCCACAGTGAGCTACTGGTGACACTAACGCTGGTCACAAACCCACAGCGAGCTACTGGCGACAGTAACGCTGGTCACAAACCCACAATGAGCTACTGGCGACAGTAACGCTGGTAACAAACCCACAGCGAGCTGCTGGCGACAGTAACGCTGGTCACAAACCCACAGCGAGCTGCTGGCGACAGTAACGCTGGTCACAAACACACAGCGAGCTACTGGCGACAGTAACGCTGGTCACAATCCCACAGCGAGCTACTGGCGACAGTAACGCTGGTGACAGACCCACAGCAAGCTACTGGTGACAGTAACGCTGGTAACAAACCCACAGTGAGCTACTGGCGACAGTAACGCTGGTCACAATCCCACAGCGAGCTACTGGCGACAGTAACGCTGGTCACAAACCCACAGCGAGCTACTGGCGACAGTAGCGCTGGTCACAAACCCACAGCGAGCTACTGGCGACAGTGACGCTGGTCACAAACCCACAGCGAACTACTGGCGACAATAACGCTGGTCACAAACCCACAGTGAGCTACTGGCGACAGTAACGCTGGTCACAGACCCACAGCAAGCTACTGGTGACAGTAACGCTGGTCACAAACCCACACCTATATACTGGCGACAGTAACGCTGGTCACAAACCCACACCGAGCAACTGGCTACAGTAACGCTGGTCACAAACCCACACCAAGCAACTGGCGACAATAACGCTGGTCACAAATCCACAGCGACCTACAGGCGACAGTAACGCTGGTTACAAACTCACAGCGAGCTACTGGTGACAGTAACGCTGGTCACAAACCCACAGTGAGCAACTGGCTACAGTAACGCTGGTCACAAACCCACAGCGAGCTACTGGAGACACTAACGCTGGTCACAAACCAACAGCGAGCTACTGGCGACAATAACGTTAGTCACAAACCCACTGTGAGCAACTGGCAACAGTAACGCTGGTCACAGACCCACAGAAAGCTACTGGTGACAGTAACGCTGGTCACAAACCCACAGTGAACTACTGGCAACACTAACGCTGGTCACAAACCCACAGCGAGCTACTGGTGACACTAACGCTGGTCACAAACCCACAGCGAGCTACTGGTGACACTAACGCTGGTCACAAACCCGCAGCAAGCTACTGGCGACACTAACGCTGGTCACAAACCCACAGCGAGCTACTGGCGACACTAACCCTGGTCACAAACCCACAGTGAGCTACTGGCGACACTAACGCTGGTCACAAACCCATAGTGAGGTACTGGCGACAGTAACGCTGGTCACAAACCCACAGCAAGCTCCTGGCGACAGTAACGCTGGAACCAGACCCACAGTGAGCTACTGGCGACAGTAACGCTGGTCACAAACCCACAGCGAGCTACTGGCGACAGTAACGCTGGTCACAGACCCACAGTCAGCTACTGGTGACAGTGACGCTGGTCACAAACCCACACCGAGCTACTGGCGACAATAACGCTGGTCACAAACCCACAGCGAGCTACTGGCGATACTAACGCTGGTCACAAACCCACAGTGAGCTACTGGCGACAGTAACGCTGGTCACAAACCCACAGTGAGCTACTGGCTACAGTAACGCTGGTCACAAACCCACAGCGAGCTACTGGCGACATTCACGCTGGTCACAAACCCACAGCAAGCTACTGGTGACAGTAACGCTGGTCACAAACCCACAGTGAGCTACTGGCGACAGTAACGCTGGTCTCAAACCCACACCTAGCAACTGGCGACAGTAACGCTGGTCACAGACCCACAGCAAGCTACTGGTGACAGTAACGCTGGTCACACACCCACACCAAGCTACTGGTGACACTAAGGCTGATCACAAACCCACACGGAGCTACTGGCGACACTAACGCTGGTCACAAACCCACAGTGAGCTACTGGTGACAGTAACGCTGGTCACAAACCCACAGCGAGCAACTGGCTACAGTAGCGCTGGTCACAAACCCACAGCGAGCTACTGGCGACAGTACCGCTGGTCACAAACCCACAGCGAGCTACTGGCGACAATAACGCTGGTCACAAATCCACAGCGAGCTACTGGCGACACTAACGCTGGTCACAAACCCACAGTGAGTTACTGGCGACAGTAACGCTGGTCACAAACCCACAGCGAGCTACTGACGACAGTAACGCTGGTCACAAACCCACAGCGAGCTACTGGCGACATTAACGCTGGTCACAAACACACAGCAAGCTACTGGTGACACTAACGCTGGTCACAAACCCACACCGAGCAACTAGCGACAGTAACGCTGGTCACAAACCCACAGCGAACTACTGGCGACAGTAACGCTGGTCACAAACCCACAGCAAGCTACTGGTGACAATAACGCTGGTCACAAACCCACACCGAGTTACTGGCGACAGTAACGCTGGTCACAAACCCACAGCGAGCAACTGGCTACAGTAGCGCTGGTCTCAAACCCACAGCGAGCTACTGGCGACAGTAACGCAAGTCACAAACCCACAGCGAGCTACTGGCAACAATAACGCTGGTCACAAACCCACAGTGAGCTACTGGCGACAGTAACGCTGGTCACAGACCCACAGCAAGCTACTGGTGATAGTAACGCTGGTCACATACCCACACCGATATACTGGCGACAGTAACGCTGGTCACAAACACACAGCAAGCTACTGGTGACAGTAAAGCTGGTCACAAACCCACACCGAGCAACTGGCTACAGTAACGCTGGTCACAAACCCACAGCAAGCTACTGGTGACAGTAACGCTGGTCTCAAACCCACAGTGAGCTACTGGCGACAGTAACGCTGGTCACAATCCCATAGCGAGCTACTGGCGACATTAACGCTGGTCACAAACCCACAGCAAGCTACTGGTGACACTAACGCTGGTCACAAACCCACACCGAGCAACTGGCTACAGTAACGCTGGTCACAAACCCACAGCGAACTACTGGCGACAGTAACGCTGGTCACAAACCCACAGCAAGCTACTGGTGACAGTAACGCTGGTCACAAACCCACACCGAGTTACTGGCGACAGTAACGCTGGTCACAAATCCACAGCGAGCAACTGGCTACAGTAGCGCTGGTCACAAACGCACAGCGAGCTACTGGCGACAGTAACGCAAGTCAAAAACCCACAGCGAGCTACTGGCGACAATAACGCTGGTCACAAACCCACAGTGAGCTACTGGCAACAGTAACGCTGGTCACAGACCCACAGCAAGCTACTGGTGACATTAACGCTGGTCACATACCCACACCGATATACTGGCGACAGTAACGCTGGTCACAAACACACAGCAAGCTACTGGTGACAGTATCGCTGGTCACAAACCCACACCGAGCAACTGGCTACAGTAACGCTGGTCACAAACCCACAGCAAGCTACTGGTGACAGTAACGCTGGTCTCAAACCCACAGTGAGCTACTGGCGACAGTAACGCTGGTCACAATCCCACAGCGAGCTACTGGCGACAGTAACGCTGGTCACAGACCCACAGTGAGCTACTGGCGACAGTAACGCTGGTCATAAACCCACAGCGAGTTACTGGCGACAGTAACGCTGGTCTCAAACCCACAGTGAGCTACTGGCGACAGTAACGCTGGTCACAATCCCACAGCGAGCTACTGGCGACAGTAACGCTGGTCACAGACCCACAGTGAGCTAGTGGCGACAGTAACGCTGGTCACAAACCCACAGCGAGTTACTGGCGACAGTAACGCTGGTCTCAAACCCACAGTGAGCTACTGGTGACACTAACGCTGGTCACAAACCCACAGCGAGCTACTGGCGACAGTAACGCTGGTCACAAACCCACAATGAGCTACTGGCGACAGTAACGCTGGTCACAAACCCACAGCGAGCTGCTGGCGACAGTAACGCTGGTCACAAACCCACAGCGAGCTGCTGGCGACAGTAACGCTGGTCGCAAACACACAGCGAGCTACTGGCGACAGTAACGCTGGTCACAAACCCACAGCGAGCTACTGGCGACAGTAACGCTGGTGACAGACCCACAGCAAGCTACTGGTGACAGTAACGCTGGTAACAAACCCACAGTGAGCTACTGGCGACAGTAACGCTGGTCACAATCCCACAGCGAGCTACTGGCGACAGTAACGCTGGTCACAAACCCACAGCGAGCTACTGGCGACAGTAGCGCTGGTCACAAACCCACAGCGAGCTACTGGTGACAGTAACGCTGGTCACAAACCCACAGCGAACTACTGGCGACAATAACGCTGGTCACAAACCCACAGTGAGCTACTGGCGACAGTAACGCTGGTCACAGACCCACAGCAAGCTACTGGTGACAGTAACGCTGGTCACAAACCCACACCTATATACTGGCGACAGTAACGCTGGTCACAAACACACAGCAAGCTACTGGTGACAGTAACGCTGGTCACAAACCCACACCGAGCAACTGGCTACAGTAAAGCTGGTCACAAACCCACAGCAAGCTACTGGTGACAGTAACGCTGGTCTCAAACCCACAATGAGCTACTGGCGACAGTTACGCTGGTCACAATCCCACAGCGAGCTACTGGCGACAGTAACGCTGGTCACAGACCCACAGTGAGCTACTGGCGACAGTAACGCTGGTCACAAAGCCACAGCGAGTTACTGGCGACAGTAACGCTGGTCTCAAACCCACAGTGAGCTACTGGTGACAGTAACGCTGGTCACAAACCCACAGCGAGCTACTGGCGACAGTAACGCTGGTCACAAACCCACAGTGAGCTACTGGCGACAGTAACGCTGGAAACAAACCCACAGTGAGCTACTGGCGACAGTAACGCTGGTCACAAACCCACAGCGAGCTGCTGGCGACCGTAACGCTTGTCACAAACCCACAGCGAGCTACTGGCGACAGTAACGCTGGTCACAAACCCACAGCGAGCTACTGGCGACAGTAACGCTGGTGACAGACCCACAGCAAGCTACTGGTGACAGTTACACTGGTCACAAACCCACAGTGAGCTATTGGCGACAGTAACGCTGGTCACAATCCCACAGCGAGCTACTGGCGATAGTAACGCTGGTCACAAACCCACAGAGAGCTACTGGCTACAGTAATGCTGGTCACAAACCCACACCAAGCAACCGGCGACAATAACGCTGGTCACAAATCCACAGCGACCTACTGGCGACAGTAACGCTGGTCACAAACTCACAGCGAGCTACTGGTGACAGTAACGCTGGTCACAAACCCACAGTGAGCAACTGGCTACAGTAACGCTGGTCACAAACCCACAGCGAGCTACTGGAGACACTAACGCTGGTCACAAACCAACAGCGAGCTACTGGCGACAATAACGTTAGTCACAAACCCACTGTGAGCTACTGGCAACAGTAACGCTGGTCACAGACCCACAGAAAGCTACTGGTGACAGTAACGCTGGTCACAAACCCACAGTGAACTACTGGCAACACTAACGCTTGTCACAAACCCACAGCGAGCTACTGGTGACACTAACGCTGGTCACAAACCCACAGCGAGCTACTGGTGACACTAACGCTGGTCCCAAACCCACAGTGAGCTACTGGCGACACTAACGCTGGTCACAAACCCACAGTGAGGTACTGGCGACAGTAACGCTGGTCACAAACCCACAGCAAGCTCCTGGCGACAGTAACGCTGGAACCAGACCCACAGTGAGCTACTGGCGACAGTAACGCTGGTCACAAACCCACAGCGAGCTACTGGCGACAGTAACGCTGGACACAGACCCACAGTCAGCTACTGGTGACAGTGACGCTGGTCACAAACCCACACCGAGCTACTGGCGACAATAACGCTGGTCACAAACCCACAGCGAGCTACTGGCGACACTAACGCTGGTCACAAACCCACAGTGAGCTACTGGCGACAGTAACGCTGGTCAAAAACCCACAGTGAGCTACTGGCGACAGTAACGCTGGTCACAAACCCACAGCGAGCTACTGGCGACATTCACGCTGGTCACAAACCCACAGCAAGCTACTGGTGACAGTAACGCTGGTCACAAACCCACAGTGAGCTACTGGCGACAGTAACGCTGGTCTCAAACCCACACCTAGCAACTGGCGACAGTAACGCTGGTCACAGACCCACAGCAAGCTACTGGTGACAGTAACGCTGGTCACACACCCACACCAAGCTACTGGTGACACTAACGCTGATCACAAACCCACACGGAGCTACTGGCGACACTAACGCTGGTCACAAACCCACAGTGAGCTACTGGTGACAGTAACGCTGGTCACAAACCCACAGCGAGCAACTGGCTACAGTAGCGCTGGTCACAAACCCACAGCGAGCTACTGGCGACAGTAACGCTGGTCACAAACCCACAGCGAGCTACTGGCGACAATAACGCTGGTCACAAATCCACAGCGAGCTACTGGCGACACTAACGCTGGTCACAAACCCACAGTGAGTTACTGGCGACAGTAACGCTGGTCACAAACCCACAGCGAGCTACTGACGACAGTAACGCTGGTCACAAACCCACAGCGAGCTACTGGCGACATTAACGCTGGTCACAAACCCACAGCAAGCTACTGGTGACACTAACGCTGGTCACAAACCCACACCGAGCAACTAGCGACAGTAACGCTGGTCACAAACCCACAGCGAACTACTGGCGACAGTAACGCTGGTCACAAACCCACAGCAAGCTACTGGTGACAATAACGCTGGTCACAAACCCACACCGAGTTACTGGCGACAGTAACGCTGGTCACAAACCCACAGCGAGCAACTGGCTACAGTAGCGCTGGTCTCAAACCCACAGCGAGCTACTGGCGACAGTAACGCAAGTCACAAACCCACAGCGAGCTACTGGCGACAATAACGCTGGTCACAAACCCACAGTGAGCTACTGGCGACAGTAACGCTGGTCACAGACCCACAGCAAGCTACTGGTGATAGTAACGCTGGTCACATACCCACACCGATATACTGGCGACAGTAACGCTGGTCACAAACACACAGCAAGCTACTGGTGACAGTAAAGCTGGTCACAAACCCACACCGAGCAACTGGCTACAGTAACGCTGGTCACAAACCCACAGCAAGCTACTGGTGACAGTAACGCTGGTCTCAAACCCACAGTGAGCTACTGGCGACAGTAACGCTGGTCACAATCCCATAGCGAGCTACTGGCGACAGTAACGCTGGTCACAAACCCACAGCAAGCTACTGGTGACACTAACGCTGGTCACAAACCCACACCGAGCAACTGGCTACAGTAACGCTGGTCACAAACCCACAGCGAACTACTGGCGACAGTAACGCTGGTCACAAACCCACAGCAAGCTACTGGTGACAATAACGCTGGTCACAAACCCACACCGAGTTACTGGCGACAGTAACGCTGGTCACAAACCCACTGCGAGCTACTGGCGACAGTAACGCTGGTCACAAACCCACAATGAGCTACTGGCGACAGTAACGCTGGTCACAGACCCACAGCGAGCTGCTGGCGACAGTAACGCTGGTCACAAACCCACAGCGAGCTGCTGGCGACAGTAACGCTGGTCACAAACCCACAGCGCGCTACTGGCGACAGTAACGCTGGTCACAAACCCACAGCGAGCTAGTGGCGACAGTAACGCTGGTGACAGACCCTCAGCAAGCTACTGGTGACTGTAACGCTGGTCACAAACCCACAGTGAGCTACTGGCGACAGTAACGCTGGTCACAATCCCACAGCGAGCTACTGGCGACAGTAACGATGGTCACAAACCCACAGCGAGCTACTGGCGACAGTAGCGCTGGTCACAAACCCACAGCGAGCTACTGGCGACAGTAACGCTGGTAACAAACCCACAGCGAACTACTGGCGACAATAACGCTGGTCACAAACCCACAGTGAGCTACTGGCGACAGTAACGCTGGTCACAAACCCACAAAGAGCTACTGGCGACAGTAACGCTGGTCACAGACCCACAGAAAGCTACTGATGACAGTAACGCTGGTCACAAACCCACACCGAGCTCCTGGTGATAGAAACGCTGGTCACAAACCCACAGCGAGCTACCGGCTACAGTAACGCTGGTCAAAAACACACACCGAGCAACTGGCGACAGTAACGCTGGTCACATACCCACAGCGAGCTACTGGCGACAGTAACGCTGGTCACAGCCCCACAGTGAGCTACTGGCGACAGTAACGCTGGTCACAAACCCACAGTGAGCTACTGGCGACAGTAACGCTGGTCACAAACCCACACCGAGAAACTGGCGACAGTAACGCTGGTCACAGACCAACAGCAAGCTACTGGTGACAGTAACGCTGGTCACAAACCCACACCGAGCTACTGGTGACACTAACGCAGGTCACAACCCCACAGTGAGCTTCTGGCGACTGTAACGCTGGTCACAAACCCACAGTGAGCTACTGGCGACAGTAACACTGGTCACAAACCCACAGTGAGGTGCTGGCGACAGTAACGCTGGTCACAAACCCAGAGCGAGCTACTGGCGACAGTAACGCTGGAACCAGACCCACAGTGAGCTACTGGCGACAGTAACGCTGGTCACAAACCCACAGCGAGCTACTGGCGACAGTAACGCTGTTCACAGACCCACAGTCAGCTACTGGTGACAGTGACGCTGGTCACAAACCCACACCGAGCTACTGGCGACAATAACGCAGGTCACAAACCCACAGCGAGCTACTGGCGACACTAACGCTGGTCACAAACCCACAGTGAGCTACTGGCGACAGTAACGCTGGTCACAAACCCACAGTGAGCTACTGGCGACAGTAACGCTGGTCACAAACCCACAGCGAGCTACTGGCGACAGTCACGCTGGTCACAAACCCACAGCAAGCTACTGGTGACAGTAACGCTGGTCACAAACCCACAGTGAGCTACTGGCGACAGTAACGCTGGTCTCAAACCCACACCTAGCAACTGGCGACAGTAACGCTGGTCACAGACCCACAGCAAGCTACTGGTGACAGTAACGCTGGTCACACACCCACACCAAGCTACTGGTGACACTAATGCTGATCACAAACCCACACCGAGCTACTGGCGACACTAACGCTGGTCACAAACCCACAGTGAGCAACTGGCTACAGTAGCGCTGGTCACAAGCCCACAGCGAGCTACTGGCGACAGTAACGCTGGTCACAAACCCACAGCGAGCCACTGGCGACAATAACGCTGGTCACAAATCCACAGCGAGCTACTGGCGACACTAACGCTGGTCACAAACCCACAGTGAGTTTTTTGGCGACAGTAACGCTGGTCACAAACCCACAGCGAGCTACTGACGACAGTAACGCTGGTCACAAACCCACAGCGAGCTACTGGCGACATTAACGCTGGTCACAAACCCACAGCCAGCTACTGGTGACACTAACGCTGGTCACAAACCCACACCGAGCAACTAGCGACAGTAACGCTGGTCACAAACCCACAGCGAACCACTGGCGACAGTAACGCTGGTCACAAACCCACAGCAAGCTACTGGTGACAGTAACGCTGGTCACAAACCCACAGCGAGCTGCTGGCGACAGTAACGCTGGTCACAAACACACAGCGAGCTACTGGCGACAGTAACGCTGGTCACAAACCCACAGCGAGCTACTGGCGACAGTAACGCTGGTGACAGACCCACAGCAAGCTACTGGTGACAGTAACGCTGGTAACAAACCCACAGTGAGCTACTGGCGACAGTAACGCTGGTCACAATCCCACAGCGAGCTACTGGCGACAGTAACGCTGGTCACAAACCCACAGCGCGCTACTGGCGACAGTAGCGCTGGTCACAAACCCACAGCGAGCTACTGGCGACAGTAACGCTGGTCACAAACCCACAGCGAACTACTGGCGACAATAACGCTGGTCACAAACCCACAGTGAGCTACTGGCGACAGTAACGCTGGTCACAGACCCACAGCAAGCTACTGGTGACAGTAACGCTGGTCACAAACCCACACCTATATACTGGCGACAGTAACGCTGGTCACAAACACACAGCAAGCTACTGGTGACAGTAACGCTGGTCACAAACCCACACCGAGCAACTGGCTACAGTAAAGCTGGTCACAAACCCACAGCAAGCTACTGGTGACAGTAACGCTGCTCTCAAACCCACAATGAGCTACTGGCGACAGTAACGCTGGTCACAATCCCACAGCGAGCTACTGGCGACAGTAACGCTGGTCACAGACCCACAGTGAGCTACTGGCGACAGTAACGCTGGTCACAAACCCACAGAGAGTTACTGGCGACAGTAACGCTGGTCTCAAACCCACAGTGAGCTACTGGTGACAGTAACGCTGGTCACAAACCCACAGCGAGCTACTGGCGACAGTAACGCTGGTCACAAACCCACAGTGAGCTACTGGCGACAGAACGCTGGAAACAAACCCACAGTGAGCTACTGGCGACAGTAACGCTGGTCACAAACCCACAGCGAGCTGCTGGCGACCGTAACGCTTGTCACAAACCGACAGCGAGCTACTGGCGACAGTAACGCTGGTCACAAACCCACAGCGAGCTACTGGCGACAGTAACGCTGGTGACAGACCCACAGCAAGCTACTGGTGACAGTTACACTGGTCACAAACCCACAGTGAGCTATTGGCGACAGTAACGCTGGTCACAATCCCACAGCGAGCTACTGGCGATAGTAACGCTGGTCACAAACCCACAGAGAGCTACTGGCTACAGTAATGCTGGTCACAAACCCACACCAAGCAACTGGCGACAATAACGCTGGTCACAAATCCACAGCGACCTACTGGCGACAGTAACGCTGGTCACAAACTCACAGCGAGCTACTGGTGACAGTAACGCTGGTCACAAACCCACAGTGAGCAACTGGCTACAGTAACGCTGGTCACAAACCCACAGCGAGCTACTGGAGACACTAACGCAGGTCACAAACCAACAGCGAGCTACTGGCGACAATAACGTTAGTCACAAACCCACTGTGAGCTACTGGCAACAGTAACGCTGGTCACAGACCCACAGAAAGCTACTGGTGACAGTAACGCTGGTCACAAACCCACAGTGAACTACTGGCAACACTAACGCTGGTCACAAACCCACAGCGAGCTACTGGTGACACTAACGCTGGTCACAAACCCACAGCGAGCTACTGGTGACACTAACGCTGGTCACAAACCCGCAGCAAGCTATTGGCGACACTAACGCTGGTCACAAACCCACAGCGAGCTACTGGCGACACTAACCCTGGTCACAAACCCACAGTGAGCTACTGGCGACACTAACGCTGGTCACAAACCCACAGTGAGGTACTGGCGACAGTAACGCTGGTCACAAACCCACAGCAAGCTCCTGGCGACAGTAACGCTGGAACCAGACCCACAGTGAGCTACTGGCGACAGTAACGCTGGTCACAAACCCACAGCGAGCTACTGGCGACAGTAACGCTGGTCACAGACCCACAGTCAGCTACTGGTGACAGTGACGCAGGTCACAAACCCACACCGAGCTACTGGCGACAATAACGCTGGTCACAAACCCACAGCGAGCTACTGGCGACACTAACGCTGGTCACAAACCCACAGTGAGCTACTGGCGACAGTAACGCTGGTCACAAACCCACAGCAAGCTCCTGGCGACAGTAACGCTGGAACCAGACCCACAGTGAGCTACTGGCGACAGTAACGCTGGTCACAAACCCACAGCGAGCTACTGGCGACAGTAACGCTGGTCACAAACCCACAGCGAGCTACTGGCGACAGTAACGCTGGTGACAGACCCACAGCAAGCTACTGGTGACAGTTACACTGGTCACAAACCCACAGTGAGCTATTGGCGACAGTAACGCTGGTCACAATCCCACAGCGAGCTACTGGCGATAGTAACGCTGGTCACAAACCCACAGAGAGCTACTGGCTACAGTAATGCTGGTCACAAACCCACACCAAGCAACTGGCGACAATAACGCTGGTCACAAATCCACAGCGACCTACTGGCGACAGTAACGCTGGTCACAAACTCACAGCGAGCTACTGGTGACAGTAACGCTGGTCACAAACCCACAGTGAGCAACTGGCTACAGTAACGCTGGTCACAAACCCACAGCGAGCTACTGGAGACACTAACGCAGGTCACAAACCAACAGCGAGCTACTGGCGACAATAACGTTAGTCACAAACCCACTGTGAGCTACTGGCAACAGTAACGCTGGTCACAGACCCACAGAAAGCTACTGGTGACAGTAACGCTGGTCACAAACCCACAGTGAACTACTGGCAACACTAACGCTGGTCACAAACCCACAGCGAGCTACTGGTGACACTAACGCTGGTCACAAACCCACAGCGAGCTACTGGTGACACTAACGCTGGTCACAAACCCGCAGCAAGCTACTGGCGACACTAACGCTGGTCACAAACCCACAGCGAGCTACTGGCGACACTAACCCTGGTCACAAACCCACAGTGAGCTACTGGCGACACTAACGCTGGTCACAAACCCACAGTGAGGTACTGGCGACAGTAACGCTGGTCACAAACCCACAGCAAGCTCCTGGCGACAGTAACGCTGGAACCAGACCCACAGTGAGCTACTGGCGACAATAACGCTGGTCACAAACCCACAGCGAGCTACTGGCGACAGTAACGCTGGTCACAGACCCACAGTCAGCTACTGGTGACAGTGACGCTGGTCACAAACCCACACCGAGCTACTGGCGACAATAACGCTGGTCACAAACCCACAGCGAGCTACTGGCGACACTAACGCTGGTCACAAACCCACAGTGAGCTACTGGCGACAGTAACGCTGGTCACAAACCCACAGTGAGCTACTGGCGACAGTAACGCTGGTCACAAACCCACAGCGAGCTACTGGCGACATTCACGCTGGTCACAAACCCACAGCAAGCTACTGGTGACAGTAACGCTGGTCACAAACCCACAGTGAGCTACTGGCGACAGTAACGCTGGTCTCAAACCCACACCTAGCAACTGGCGACAGTAACGCTGGTCACAGACCCACAGCAAGCTACTGGTGACAGTAACGCTGGTCACACACCCACACCAAGCTACTGGTGACACTAACGCTGATCACAAACCCACACGGAGCTACTGGCGACACTAACGCTGGTCACAAACCCACAGTGAGCTACTGGTGACAGTAACGCTGGTCACAAACCCACAGCGAGCAACTGGCTACAGTAGCGCTGGTCACAAACCCACAGCGAGCTACTGGCGACAGTAACGCTGGTCACAAACCCACAGCGAGCTACTGGCGACAATAACGCTGGTCACAAATCCACAGCGAGCTACTGGCGACACTAACGCTGGTCACAAACCCACAGTGAGTTACTGGCGACAGTAACGCTGGTCACAAACCCACAGCGAGCTACTGACGACAGTAACGCTGGTCACAAACCCACAGCGAGCTACTGGCGACATTAACGCTGGTCACAAACACACAGCAAGCTACTGGTGACACTAACGCTGGTCACAAACCCACACCGAGCAGCTAGCGACAGTAACGCTGGTCACAAACCCACAGCGAACTACTTGCGACAGTAACGCTGGTCACAAGCCCACAGCAAGCTACTGGTGACAATAACACTGGTCACAAACCCACACCGAGTTACTGGCGACAGTAACGCTGGTCACAAACCCACAGCGAGCAACTGGCTACAGTAGCGCTGGTCTCAAACCCACAGCGAGCTACTGACGACAGTAACGCAAGTCACAAACCCACAGCGAGCTACTGGCGACAATAACGCTGGTCACAAACCCACAGTGAGCTACTGGCGACAGTAACGCTGGTCACAGACCCACAGCAAGCTACTGGTGATAGTAACGCTGGTCACATACCCACACCGATATACTGGCGACAGTAACGCTGGTCACAAACACACAGCAAGCTACTGGTGACAGTAAAGCTGGTCACAAACCCACACCGAGCAACTGGCTACAGTAACGCTGGTCACAAACCCACAGCAAGCTACTGGTGACAGTAACGCTGGTCTCAAACCCACAGTGAGCTACTGGCGACAGTAACGCTGGTCACAATCCCATAGCGAGCTACTGGCGACATTAACGCTGGTCACAAACCCACAGCAAGCTACTGGTGACACTAACGCTGGTCACAAACCCACACCGAGCAACTGGCTACAGTAACGCTGGTCACAAACCCACAGCGAACTACTGGCGACAGTAACGCTGGTCACAAACCCACAGTGAGCTACTGGCGACAGTAACGCTGGTCACAGACCCACAGCAAGCTACTGGTGACAGTAACGCTGGTCTCAAACCCACAGTGAGCTACTGGCGACAGTAACGCTGGTCACAATCCCATAGCGAGCTACTGGCGACATTAACGCTGGTCACAAACCCACAGCAAGCTACTGGTGACACTAACGCTGGTCACAAACCCACACCGAGCAACTGGCTACAGTAACGCTGGTCACAAACCCACAGCGAACTACTGGCGACAGTAACGCTGGTCACAAAACCACAGCGAGCCACTGGCGACACTAACGCTGGTCACAAACCCACAGTGAGCTACTGGCGACAGTAACACTGGTCACAAACCCACAGCGAGCTACTGGTGACACTAACGCTGGTCACTAACCCACAGCGAGCTACTGGTGACACTAACGCTGGTCACTAACCCACAGCGAGCTACTGGTGACACTAACGCTGGTCACAAACCCACAGCGAGCTACTGGTGACACTAACGCTGGTCACATACCCACACCGAGCTACTGGTGACACTAACGCTGATCACAAGCCCACAGCGAGCTACTGGCGACAGTAACGCTGGTCACAAACCCACAGCAAGCTACTGGTGAGAGTAACGCTGGTCACAAACCCACACCGAGCTACTGGCGACAGTAAGGCTGGTCACAAACCAACACCGAGCTACTGGCGACAGTCACGCTGGTCACAAACCAACACCGAGCTACTGGCGACAGTAACGCTGGTCACAATCCCACAGCAAGCTACTGGCTACAGTAACGCTGGTCACAAATCCACACCAAGCAACTGGCGACAGTAACGCTGGTCACAAACCCACAGCAAGATACTGGTGACAGTAACGCTGGTCACAAACCCACAGCGAGCTACTGGCGACAGTAACGCTGGTCACAAACCCCCAGCGAGCTACTGGCGACAGTAACGCTGGTCACAAACCCACAGCAAACTACTGGTGACACTAACGCTGGTCACAAACCCACACCGAGCAACTGGCTACAGTAACGCTGGTCACAAACCCACAAAGAGCTACTGGCGACAGTAACGCTGGTCACAGACCCACAGCAAGCTACTGATGACAGTAACGCTGGTCACAAACACACACCGAGCTACTGGTGATAGTAACGCTGGTCACAAACCCACAGCGTGCTACCGGCTACAGTAACGCTGGTCAAAGACCCACACCGAGCAACTGGCGACAGTAACGCTGGTCACATACCCACAGCGAGCTACTGGCGACAGTAACGCTGGTCACAACCCCACAGTGAGCTTCTGGCGACAGTTAAGCTGGTCACAAACCCACAGTGAGGTACTGGCGACAGTAACGCTTGTCACAAACCCACAGTGAGGTACTGGCGACAGTAACGCTGGTCACAAACCCAGAGCGAGCTACTGGCGACAGTAACGCTGGAACCAGACCCACAGTGAGCTACTGGCGACAGTAACGCTGGTCACAAACCCACAGCGAGCTACTGGCGACAGTAACGCTGGTCACAGACCCACAGTCAGCTACTGGTGACAGTGACGCTGGTCACAAACCCACACCGAGCTACTGGCGACAATAACGCTGGTCACAAACCCACAGCGAGCTACTGACGACACTAACGCTGGTCACAAACCCACAGTGAGCTACTGGCGACAGTAACGCTGGTCACAAACCCACAGTGAGCTACTGGCGACAGTAACGCTGGTCACAAACCCACAGCGAGTTACTGGCGACAGTCACGCTGGTCACAAACCCACAGCAAGCTACTGGTGACAGTTACGCTGGTCACAAACCCACAGTGAGCTACTGGCGACATTAACGCTGGTCTCAAACCCACACCTAGCAACTGGCGACAGTAACGCTGGTCACAGACCCACAGCAAGCTACTGGTGACAGTAACGCTGGTCACACAACCACACCAAGCTACTGGTGACACTAACGCTGATCACAAACCCACACCGCGCTACTGGCGACACTAACGCTGGTCACAAACCCACAGTGAGCTACTGGTGACAGTAACGCTGGTCACAAACCCACAGCGAGCAACTGGCTACAGTAGCGCTGGTCACAAACCCACAGCGAGCTACTGGCGACAGTAACGCTGGTCACAAAGCCACAGCGAGCTACTGGCGACAATAACGCTGGTCACAAATCCACAGCGAGCTACTGGCGACACTAACGCTGGTCACAAACCCACAGTGAGTTACTGGCGACAGTAACGCTGGTCACAAACCCACAGCGAGCTACTGACGACAGTAACGCTGGTCACAAACCCACAGCGAGCTACTGGCGACATTAACGCTGGTCACAAACCCACAGCAAGCTACTGGTGACACTAACGCTGGTCACAAACCCACACCGAGCTACTAGCGACAGTAACGCTGGTCACAAACCCACAGCGAACTACTGGCGACAGTAACGCTGGTCACAAATCCACAGCAAGCTACTGGTGACAATAACGCTGGTCACAAACCCACACCGAGTTACTGGCGACAGTAACGCTGGTCACAAACCCACAGCGAGCAACTGGCTACAGTAGCGCTGGTCTCAAACCCACAGCGAGCTACTGGCGACAGTAACGCAAGTCACAAACCCACAGCGAGCTACTGGCGACAATAACGCTGGTCACAAACCCACAGTGAGCTACTGGCGACAGTAACGCTGGTCACAGACCCACAGCAAGCTACTGGTGATAGTAACGCTGGTCACATACCCACACCGATTTACTGGCGACAGTAACGCTGGTCACAAACACACAGCAAGCTACTGGTGACAATAACGCTGGTCACAAATCCACAGCGAGCTACTGGCGACACTAACGCTGGTCACAAACCCACAGTGAGTTACTGGCGACAGTAACGCTGGTCACAAACCCACAGCGAGCTACTGACGACAGTCACGCTGGTCACAAACCCACAGCGAGCAACTGGCGACATTAACGCTGGTCACAAACCCACAGCAAGCTACTGGTGACACTAACGCTGGTCACAAACCCACACCGAGCAACTAGCGACAGTAACGCTGGTAACAAACCCAAAGCGAACCACTGGCGACAGTAACGCTGGTCACAAACCCACAGCAAGCTACTGGTGACAGTAACGCTGGTCACAAACCCACACCGAGTTACTGGCGACAGTAACGCTGGTCAAAAACCCACAGCGAGCAACTGGCTACAGTAGCGCTGGTCACAAACCCACAGCGAGCTACTGGCGACAGTAACGCTGGTCACAGGCCCACAGCAAGCTACTGGTGATAGTAACGCTGGTCACATACCCACACCGATATATTGGCGACAGTAACTCTGGTCACAAACACACAGCAAGCTACTGGTGACAGTAAAGCTGGTCACAAACCCACACCGAGCAACTGGCTACAGTAACGCTGGTCACAAACCCACAGCAAGCTACTGGTGACAGTAACGCTGGTCTCAAACCCACAGTGAGCTACTGGCGACAGTAACGCTGGTCACAATCCCACAGCGAGCTACTGGCGACAGTAACGCTGGTCACAAACCCACAGCAAGCTACTGGTGACACTAACGCTGGTCACAAACCCACACCGAGCAACTAGCTACAGTAACGCTGGTCACAAACCCACAGCGAACTACTGGCGACAGTAACGCTGGTCACAAGCCCACAGCAAGCTACTGGTGACAGTTACGCTGGTCACAAACCCACACCGAGCTACTGGCGACAGTAACGCAAGTCACAAACCCACAGCGAGCTACTGGCGACAATACGCTGGTCACAAACCTACAGTGAGCTACTGGCGACAGTAACGCTGGTCACAGACCCACAGCAAGCTACTGGTGACAGTAACGCTGGTCACATACCCACACCGATATACTGGCGGCAGTAACGCTGATCACAAACACACAGCAAGCTACTGGTGACAGTAACGCTGGTCACAAACCCACACCGAGCAATTGGCTACAGTAACGCTGGTCACAAACCCACAGCAAGCTACTGGTGACAGTAACGCTGGTCTCAAACCCACAGTGAGCTACTGGCGACAGTAACGCTGGTCACAGACCCACAGTGAGCTAGTGGCGACAGTAACGCTGGTCACAAACCCACAGCGAGTTACTGGCGACAGTAACGCTGGTCTCAAACCCACAGTGAGCTACTGGTGACACTAACGCTGGTCACAAACCCACAGCGAGCTACTGGCGACAGTAACGCTGGTCACAAACCCACAATGAGCTACTGGCGACAGTAACTCTGGTCACAAACCCACAGCGAGCTGCTGGCGACAGTAACGCTGGTCACAAACCCACAGCGAGCTGCTGGCGACAGTAACGCTGGTCACAAACACACAGCGAGCTACTGGCGACAGTAACGCTGGTCACAAACCCACAGCGAGCTACTGGCGACAGTAACGCTGGTGACAGACCCACAGCAAGCTACTGGTGACAGTAACGCTGGTAACAAACCCACAGTGAGCTACTGGCGACAGTAACGCTGGTCACAATCCCCCAGAGAGCTACTGGCGACATTAACGCTGGTCACAAACCCACAGCAAGCTACTGGTGACAGTAACGCTGGTCACAAACCCACACCTATATACTGGCGACAGTAACGCTGGTCACAAACCCACACCGAGCAACTGGCTACAGTAACGCTGGTCACAAACCCACACCAAGCAACTGGCGACAATAACGCTGGTCACAAATCCACAGCGACCTACTGGCGACAGTAACGCTGGTTACAAACTCACAGCGAGCTACTGGTGACAGTAACGCTGGTCACAAACCCACAGTGAGCAACTGGCTACAGTAACGCTGGTCACAAACCCACAGCGAGCTACTGGAGACACTAACGCTGGTCACAAACCCACTGTGAGCAACTGGCAACAGTAACGCTGGTCACAGACCCACAGAAAGCTACTGGTGACAGTCACGCTGGTCACAAACCCACAGTGAACTACTGGCAACACTAACGCTGGTCACAAACCCACAGCGAGCTACTGGTGACACTAACGCTGGTCACAAACCCACAGCGAGCTACTGGTGACACTACCGCTGGTCACAAACCCGCAGCAAGCTACTGGCGACACTAACGCTGGTCACAAACCCACAGCGAGCTACTGGCGACACTAACCCTGGTCACAAACCCACAGTGAGCTACTGGCGACACTAACGCTGGTCACAAACCCACAGTGAGGTACTGGCGACAGTAACGCTGGTCACAAACCCACAGCAAGCTCCTGGCGACAGTAACGCTGGAACCAGACCCACAGTGAGCTACTGGCGACAGTAACGCTGGTCACAAACCCACAGCGAGCTACTGGCGACAGTAACGCTGGTCACAGACCCACAGTCAGCTACTGGTGACAGTGACGCTGGTCACAAACCCACACCGAGCTACTGGCGACAATAACGCTGGTCACAAACCCACAGCGAGCTACTGGCGACACTAACGCTGGTCACAAACCCACAGTGAGCTACTGGCGACAGTGACGCTGGTCACAAACCCACAGTGAGCTACTGGCGACAGTAACGCTGGTCACAAACCCACAGCGAGCTACTGGCGACATTCACGCTGGTCACAAACCCACAGCAAGCTACTGGTGACAGTAACGCTGGTCACAAACCCACAGTGAGCTACTGGCGACAGTAACGCTGGTCTCAAACCCACACCTAGCAACTGGCGACAGTAACGCTGGTCACAGACCCACAGCAAGTTACTGGTGACAGTAACGCTGGTCACACACCCACACCAAGCTACTGGTGACACTAACGCTGATCACAAACCCACACGGAGCTACTGGCGACACTAACGCTGGTCACAAACCCACAGTGAGCTACTGGTGACAGTAACGCTGGTCACAAACCCACAGCGAGCAACTGGCTACAGTAGCGCTGGTCACAAACCCACAGCGAGCTACTGGCGACAGTACCGCTGGTCACAAACCCACAGCGAGCTACTGGCGACAATAACGCTGGTCACAAATCCACAGCGAGCTACTGGCGACACTAACGCTGGTCACAAACCCACAGTGAGTTACTGGCGACAGTAACGCTGGTCACAAACCCACAGCGAGCTACTGACGACAGTAACGCTGGTCACAAACCCACAGCGAGCTACTGGCGACATTAACGCTGGTCACAAACACACAGCAAGCTACTGGTGACACTAACGCTGGTCACAAACCCACACCGAGCAACTAGCGACAGTAACGCTGGTCACAAACCCACAGCGAACTACTGGCGACAGTAACGCTGGTCACAAACCCACAGCAAGCTACTGGTGACAATAACGCTGGTCACAAACCCACACCGAGTTACTGGCGACAGTAACGCTGGTCACAAACCCACAGCGAGCAACTGGCTACAGTAGCGCTGGTCTCAAACCCACAGCGAGCTACTGGCGACAGTAACGCAAGTCACAAACCCACAGCGAGCTACTGGCAACAATAACGCTGGTCACAAACCCACAGTGAGCTACTGGCGACAGTAACGCTGGTCACAGACCCACAGCAAGCTACTGGTGACAGTAACGCTGGTCTCAAACCCACAGTGAGCTACTGGCGACAGTAACGCTGGTCACAATCCCATAGCGAGCTACTGGCGACATTAACGCTGGTCACAAACCCACAGCAAGCTACTGGTGACTCTAACGCTGGTCACAAACCCACACCGAGCAACTGGCTACAGTAACGCTGGTCACAAACCCACAGCGAACTACTGGCGACAGTAACGCTGGTCACAAACCCACAGCAAGCTACTGGTGACAGTAAAGCTGGTCACAAACCCACACCGAGTTACTGGCGACAGTAACGCTGGTCACAAACCCACAGCGAGCAACTGGCTACAGTAGCGCTGGTCACAAACGCACAGCGAGCTACTGGCGACAGTAACGCAAGTCAAAAACCCACAGCGAGCTACTGGCGACAATAACGCTGGTCACAAACCCACAGTGAGCTACTGGCAACAGTAACGCTGGTCACAGACCCACAGCAAGCTACTGGTGACAGTAACGCTGGTCACATACCCACACCGATATACTGGCGACAGTAACGCTGGTCACAAACACACAGCAAGCTACTGGTGACAGTATCGCTGGTCACAAACCCACACCGAGCAACTGGCTACAGTAACGCTGGTCACAAACCCACAGCAAGCTACTGGTGACAGTAACGCTGGTCTCAAACCCACAGTGAGCTACTGGCGACAGTAACGCTGGTCACAATCCCACAGCGAGCTACTGGCGACAGTAACGCTGGTCACAGACCCACAGTGAGCTACTGGCGACAGTAACGCTGGTCATAAACCCACAGCGAGTTACTGGCGACAGTAACGCTGGTCTCAAACCCACAGTGAGCTACTGGTGACACTAACGCTGGTCAAAAACCCACACCGAGCAATTGGCTACAGTAACGCTGGTCAAAAACCCACAGCAAGCTACTGGTGACAGTAACGCTGGTCTCAAACCCACAGTGAGCTACTGG
Organism: Meconema thalassinum; assembly: GCA_946902985.2. Lineage (NCBI taxonomy): Eukaryota > Metazoa > Arthropoda > Insecta > Orthoptera > Tettigoniidae > Meconema > Meconema thalassinum. Next base: position 1,142,661,779 of record OX336389.2, read on the forward strand.
CGACAGTAACGCTGGTCACAATCCCACAGCGAGCTACTGGCGACAGTAACGCTGGTCACAGACCCACAGTGAGCTAGTGGCGACAGTAACGCTGGTCACAAACCCACAGCGAGTTACTGGCGACAGTAACGCTGGTCTCAAACCCACAGTGAGCTACTGGTGACACTAACGCTGGTCACAAACCCACAGCGAGCTACTGGCGACAGTAACGCTGGTCACAAACCCACAATGAGCTACTGGCGACAGTAACGCTGGTCACAAACCCACAGCGAGCTGCTGGCGACAGTAACGCTGGTCACAAACCCACAGCGAGCTGCTGGCGACAGTAACGCTGGTCACAAACACACAGCGAGCTACTGGCGACAGTAACGCTGGTCACAAACCCACAGCGAGCTACTGGCGACAGTAACGCTGGTGACAGACCCACAGCAAGCTACTGGTGACAGTAACGCTGGTAACAAACCCACAGTGAGCTACTGGCGACAGTAACGCTGGTCACAATCCCACAGCGAGCTACTGGCGACAGTAACGCTGGTCACAAACCCACAGCGAGCTACTGGCGACAGTAGCGCTGGTCACAAACCCACAGCGAGCTACTGGCGACAGTAACGCTGGTCACAAACCCACAGCGAACTACTGGCGACAATAACGCTGGTCACAAACCCACAGTGAGCTACTGGCGACAGTAACGCTGGTCACAGACCCACAGCAAGCTACTGGTGACAGTAACGCTGGTCACAAACCCACACCTATATACTGGCGACAGTAACGCTGGTCACAAACACACAGCAAGCTACTGGTGACAGTAACGCTGGTCACAAACCCACACCGAGCAACTGGCTACTGTAAAGCTAGTCACAAACCCACAGCAAGCTACTGGTGACAGTAACGCTGGTCTCAAACCCACAATGAGCTACTGGCGACAGTAACGCTGGTCACAATCCCACAGCGAGCTACTGGCGACAGTAACGCTGGTCACAGACCCACAGTGAGCTACTGGCGACAGTAACGCTGGTCACAAACCCACAGCGAGTTACTGGCGACAGTAACGCTGGTCTCAAACCCACAGTGAGCTACTGGTGACAGTAACGCTGGTCACAAACCCACAGCGAGCTACTGGCGACAGTAACGCTGGTCACAAACCCACAGTGAGCTACTGGCGACAGTAACGCTGGAAACAAACCCACAGTGAGCTACTGGCGACAGTATCGCTGGTCATAAACCCACAGCGAGCTGCTGGCGACCGTAATGCTTGTCACAAACCCACAGCGAGCTACTGGCGACAGTAACGCTGGTCACAAACCCACAGCGAGCTACTGGCGACAGTAACGCTGGTGACAGACCCACAGCAAGCTACTGGTGACAGTTACACTGGTCACAAACCCACAGTGAGCTATTGGCGACAGTAACGCTGGTCACAATCCCACAGCGAGCTACTGGCGATAGTAACGCTGGTCACAAACCCACAGAGAGCTACTGGCTACAGTAATGCTGGTCACAAACCCACACCAAGCAACTGGCGACAATAACGCTGGTCACAAATCCACAGCGACCTACTGGCGACAGTAACGCTGGTCACAAACTCACAGCGAGCTACTGGTGATAGTAACGCTGGTCACAAACCCACAGTGAGCAACTGGCTACAGTAACGCTGGTCACAAACCCACAGCGAGCTACTGGAGACACTAACTCTGGTCACAAACCAACAGCGAGCTACTGGCGACAATAACGTTAGTCACAAACCCACTGTGAGCTACTGGCAACAGTAACGCTGGTCACAGACCCACAGAAAGCTACTGGTGACAGTAACGCTGGTCACAAACCCACAGTGAACTACTGGCAACACTAACGCTTGTCACAAACCCACAGCGAGCTACTGGTGACACTAACGCTGGTCACAAACCCACAGCGAGCTACTGGTGACACTAACGCTGGTCCCAAACCCACAGTGAGCTACTGGCGACACTAACGCTGGTCAAAAACCCACAGTGAGGTACTGGCGACAGTAACGCTGGTCACAAACCCACAGCAAGCTCCTGGCGACAGTAACGCTGGAACCAGACCCACAGTGAGCTACTGGCGACAGTAACGCTGGTCACAAACCCACAGCGAGCTACTGGCGACAGTAACGCTGGTCACAGACCCACAGTCAGCTACTGGTGACAGTGACGCTGGTCACAAACCCACACCGAGCTACTGGCGACAATAACGCTGGTCACAAACCCACAGCGAGCTACTGGCGACACTAACGCTGGTCACAAACCCACAGTGAGCTACTGGCGACAGTAACGCTGGTCAAAAACCCATAGTGAGCTACTGGCGACAGTAACGCTGGTCACAAACCCACAGCGAGCTACTGGCGACATTCACGCTGGTCACAAACCCACAGCAAGCTACTGGTGACAGTAACGCTGGTCACAAACCCACAGTGAGCTACTGGCGACAGTAACGCTGGTCTCAAACCCACACCTAGCAACTGGCGACAGTGACGCTGGTCACAGACCCACAGCAAGCTACTGGTGACAGTAACGCTGGTCACACACCCACACCAAGCTACTGGTGACACTAACGCTGATCACAAACCCACACGGAGCTACTGGCGACACTAACGCTGGTCACAAACCCACAGTGAGCTACTGGTGACAGTAACGCTGGTCACAAACCCACAGCGAGCAACTGGCTACAGTAGCGCTGGTCACAAACCCACAGCGAGCTACTGGCGACAGTAACGCTGGTCACAAACCCACAGCGAGCTACTGGCGACAATAACGCTGGTCACAAATCCACAGCGAGCTACTGGCGACACTAACGCTGGTCACAAACCCACAGTGAGTTACTGGCGACAGTAACGCTGGTCACAAACCCACAGCGAGCTACTGACGACAGTAACGCTGGTCACAAACCCACAGCGAGCTACTGGCGACAGTAACGCTGGAACCAGACCACAGTGAGCTACTGGCGACAGTAACGCTGGTCACAAACCCACAGCGAGCTACTGGCGACAGTAACGCTGGTCACAGACCCACAGTCAGCTACTGGTGACAGTGACGCTGGTCACAAACCCACACCGAGCTACTGGCGACAATAACGCTGGTCACAAACCCACAGCGAGCTACTGACGACACTAACGCTGGTCACAAACCCACAGTGAGCTACTGGCGACAGTAACGCTGGTCACAAACCCACAGTGAGCTACTGGCGACAGTAACGCTGGTCACAAACCCACAGCGAGCTACTGGCGACAGTCACGCTGGTCACAAACCCACAGCAAGCTACTGGTGACAGTAACGCTGGTCACAAACCCACAGTGAGCTACTGGCGACATTAACGCTGGTCTCAAACCCACACCTAGCAACTGGCGACAGTAACGCTGGTCACAGACCCACAGCAAGCTACTGGTGACAGTAACGCTGGTCACACACCCAAACCAAGCTACTGGTGACACTAACGCTGATCACAAACCCACACCGAGCTACTGGCGACACTAACGCTGGTCACAAACCCACAGTGAGCTACTGGTGACAGTAACGCTGGTCACAAACCCACAGCGAGCAACTGGCTACAGTAGCGCTGGTCACAAACCCACAGCGAGCTACTGGCGACAGTAACGCTGGTCACAAAGCCACAGCGAGCTACTGGCGACAATAACGCTGGTCACAAATCCACAGCGAGCTACTGGCGACACTAACGCTGGTCACAAACCCACAGTGAGTTACTGGCGACAGTAACGCTGGTCACAAACCCACAGCGAGCTACTGACGACAGTAACGCTGGTCACAAACCCACAGCGAGCTACTGGCGACATTAACGCTGGTCACAAACCCACAGCAAGCTACTGGTGACACTAACGCTGGTCACAAACCCACACCGAGCTACTAGCGACAGTAACGCTGGTCACAAACCCACAGCGAACTACTGGCGACAGTAACGCTGGTCACAAACCCACAGCAAGCTACTGGTGACAATAACGCTGGTCACAAACCCACACCGAGTTACTGGCGACAGTAACGCTGGTCACAAACCCACAGCGAGCAACTGGCTACAGTAGCGCTGGTCTCAAACCCACAGCGAGCTACTGGCGACAGTAACGCAAGTCACAAACCCACAGCGAGCTACTGGCGACAATAACGCTGGTCACAAACCCACAGTGAGCTACTGGCGACAGTAACGTTGGTCACAGACCCACAGCAAGCTACTGGTGATAGTAACGCTGGTCACATACCCACACCGATATACTGGCGACAGTAACGCTGGTCACAAACACACAGCAAGCTACTGGTGACAATAACGCTGGTCACAAATCCCCAGCGAGCTACTGGCGACACTAACGCTGGTCACAAACCCACAGTGAGTTACTGGCGACAGTAACGCTGGTCACAAACCCACAGCGAGCTACTGACGACATTCACGCTGGTCACAAACCCACAGCGAGCAACTGGCGACATTAACGCTGGTCACAAACCCACAGCGAGCTACTGGCGACTGTAGCGCTGGTCACAAACCCACAGCGAGCTACTGGCGACAGTAACGCTGGTCACAAACCCACAGCGAACTACTGGCGACAATAACGCTGGTCACAAACCCACAGTGAGCTACTGGCGACAGTAACGCTGGTCACAGACCCACAGCAAGCTACTGGTGACAGTAACGCTGGTCACAAACCCACACCTATATACTGGCGACAGTAACGCTGGTCACAAACCCACACCGAGCAACTGGCTACAGTAACGCTGGTCACAAACCCACACCAAGCAACTGGCGACAATAACGCTGGTCACAAATCCACAGCGACCTACTGGCGACAGTAACGCTGGTTACAAACTCACAGCGAGCTACTGGTGACAGTAACGCTGGTCACAAACCCACAGTGAGCAACTGGCTACAGTAACGCTGGTCACAAACCCACAGCGAGCTACTGGAGACACTAACGCTGGTCACAAACCCACTGTGAGCAACTGGCAACAGTAACGCTGGTCACAGACCCACAGAAAGCTACTGGTGACAGTAACGCTGGTCACAAACCCACAGTGAACTACTGGCAACACTAACGCTGGTCACAAACCCACAGCGAGCTACTGGTGACACTAACGCTGGTCACAAACCCACAGCGAGCTACTGGTGACACTACCGCTGGTCACAAACCCGCAGCAAGCTACTGGCGACACTAACGCTGGTCACAAACCCACAGCGAGCTACTGGCGACACTAACCCTGGTCACAAACCCACAGTGAGCTACTGGCGACACTAACGCTGGTCACAAACCCACAGTGAGGTACTGGCGACAGTAACGCTGGTCACAAACCCACAGCAAGCTCCTGGCGACAGTAACGCTGGAACCAGACCCACAGTGAGCTACTGGCGACAGTAACGCTGGTCACAAACCCACAGCGAGCTACTGGCGACAGTAACGCTGGTCACAGACCCACAGTCAGCTACTGGTGACAGTGACGCTGGTCACAAACCCACACCGAGCTACTGGCGACAATAACGCTGGTCACAAACCCACAGCGAGCTACTGGCGACACTAACGCTGGTCACAAACCCACAGTGAGCTACTGGCGACAGTAACGCTGATCACAAACCCACAGTGAGCTACTGGCGACAGTAACGCTGGTCACAAACCCACAGCGAGCTACTGGCGACATTCACGCTGGTCACAAACCCACAGCAAGCTACTGGTGACAGTAACGCTGGTCACAAACCCACAGTGAGCTACTGGCGACAGTAACGCAGGTCTCAAACCCACACCTAGCAACTGGCGACAGTAACGCTGGTCACAGACCCACAGCAAGTTACTGGTGACAGTAACGCTGGTCACACACCCACACCAAGCTACTGGTGACACTAACGCTGATCACAAACCCACACGGAGCTACTGGCGACACTAACGCTGGTCACAAACCCACAGTGAGCTACTGGTGACAGTAACGCTGGTCACAAACCCACAGCGAGCAACTGGCTACAGTAGCGCTGGTCACAAACCCACAGCGAGCTACTGGCGACAGTACCGCTGGTCACAAACCCACAGCGAGCTACTGGCGACAATAACGCTGGTCACAAATCCACAGCGAGATACTGGCGACACTAACGCTGGTCACAAACCCACAGTGAGTTACTGGCGACAGTAACGCTGGTCACAAACCCACAGCGAGCTACTGACGACAGTAACGCTGGTCACAAACCCACAGCGAGCTACTGGCGACATTAACGCTGGTCACAAACACACAGCAAGCTACTGGTGACACTAACGCTGGTCACAAACCCACACCGAGCAACTAGCGACAGTAACGCTGGTCACAAACCCACAGCGAACTACTGGCGACAGTAACGCTGGTCACAAACCCACAGCAAGCTACTGGTGACAATAACGCTGGTCACAAACCCACACCGAGTTACTGGCGACAGTAACGCTGGTCACAAACCCACAGCGAGCAACTGGCTACAGTAGCGCTGGTCTCAAACCCACAGCGAGCTACTGGCGACAGTAACGCAAGTCACAAACCCACAGCGAGCTACTGGCAACAATAACGCTGGTCACAAACCCACAGTGAGCTACTGGCGACAGTAACGCTGGTCACAGACCCACAGCAAGCTACTGGTGACAGTAACGCTGGTCTCAAACCCACAGTGAGCTACTGGCGACAGTAACGCTGGTCACAATCCCATAGCGAGCTACTGGCGACATTAACGCTGGTCACAAACCCACAGCAAGCTACTGGTGACTCTAACGCTGGTCACAAACCCACACCGAGCAACTGGCTACAGTAACGCTGGTCACAAACCCACAGCGAACTACTGGCGACAGTAACGCTGGTCAAAAACCCACAGCAAGCTACTGGTGACAGTAAAGCTGGTCACAAACCCACACCGAGTTACTGGCGACAGTAACGCTGGTCACAAACCCACAGCGAGCAACTGGCTACAGTAGCGCTGGTCACAAACGCACAGCGAGCTACTGGCGACAGTAACGCAAGTCAAAAACCCACAGCGAGCTACTGGCGACAATAACGCTGGTCACAAACCCACAGTGAGCTACTGGCAACAGTAACGCTGGTCACAGACCCACAGCAAGCTACTGGTGACAGTAACGCTGGTCACATACCCACACCGATATACTGGCGACAGTAACGCTGGTCACAAACACACAGCAAGCTACTGGTGACAGTATCGCTGGTCACAAACCCACACCGAGCAACTGGCTACAGTAACGCTGGTCACAAACCCACAGCAAGCTACTGGGGACAGTAACGCTGGTCTCAAACCCACAGTGAGCTACTGGAGACAGTAACGCTGGTCACAATCCCACAGCGAGCTACTGGCGACAGTAACGCTGGTCACAGACCCACAGTGAGCTACTGGCGACAGTAACGCTGGTCATAAACCCACAGCGAGTTACTGGCGACAGTAACGCTGGTCTCAAACCCACAGTGAGCTACTGGTGACACTAACGCTGGTCAAAAACCCACACCGAGCAATTGGCTACAGTAACGCTGGTCAAAAACCCACAGCAAGCTACTGGTGACAGTAACGCTGGTCTCAAACCCACAGTGAGCTACTGGCGACAGTAACGCTGGTCACAATCCCACAGCGAGCTACTGGCGACAGTAACGCTGGTCACAGACCCACAGTGAGCTAGTGGCGACAGTAACGCTGGTCACAAACCCACAGCGAGTTACTGGCGACAGTAACGCTGGTCTCAAACCCACAGTGAGCTACTGGTGACACTAACGCTGGTCACAAACCCACAGCGAGCTACTGGCGACAGTAACGCTGGTCACAAACCCACAATGAGCTACTGGCGACAGTAACGCTGGTCACAAACCCACAGCGAGCTGCTGGCGACAGTAACGCTGGTCACAAACCCACAGCGAACTGCTGGCGACAGTAACGCTGGTCACAAACACACAGCGAGCTACTGGCGACAGTAACGCTGGTCACAAACCCACAGCGAGCTACTGGCGACATTAACGCTGGTGACAAACCCACAGCAAGCTACTGGTGACAGTAACGCTGGTAACAAACCCACAGTGAGCTACTGGCGACAGTAACGCTGGTCACAATCCCACAGCGAGCTACTGGCGACAGTAACGCTGGTCACAAACCCACAGCGAGCTACTGGCGACAGTAGCGCTGGTCACAAACCCACAGCGAGCTACTGGCGACAGTAACGCTGGTCACAAACCCACAGCGAACTACTGGCGACAATAACGCTGGTCACAAACCCACAGTGAGCTACTGGCGACAGTAACGCTGGTCACAGACCCACAGCAAGCTACTGGTGACAGTAACGCTGGTCACAAACCCACACCTATATACTGGCGACAGTAACGCTGGTCACAAACACACAGCAAGCTACTGGTGACAGTAACGCTGGTCACAAACCCACACCGAGCAACTGGCTACTGTAAAGCTAGTCACAAACCCACAGCAAGCTACTGGTGACAGTAACGCTGGTCTCAAACCCACAATGAGCTACTGGCGACAGTAACGCTGGTCACAATCCCACAGCGAGCTACTGGCGACAGTAACGCTGGTCACAGACCCACAGTGAGCTACTGGCGACAGTAACGCTGGTCACAAACCCACAGCGAGTTACTGGCGACAGTAACGCTGGTCTCAAACCCACAGTGAGCTACTGGTGACAGTAACGCTGGTCACAAACCCACAGCGAGCTACTGGCGACAGTAACGCTGGTCACAAACCCACAGTGAGCTACTGGCGACAGTAACGCTGGAAACAAACCCACAGTGAGCTACTGGCGACAGTATCGCTGGTCATAAACCCACAGCGAGCTGCTGGCGACCGTAATGCTTGTCACAAACCCACAGCGAGCTACTGGCGACAGTAACGCTGGTCACAAACCCACAGCGAGCTACTGGCGACAGTAACGCTGGTGACAGACCCACAGCAAGCTACTGGTGACAGTTACACTGGTCACAAACCCACAGTGAGCTATTGGCGACAGTAACGCTGGTCACAATCCCACAGCGAGCTACTGGCGATAGTAACGCTGGTCACAAACCCACAGAGAGCTACTGGCTACAGTAATGCTGGTCACAAACCCACACCAAGCAACTGGCGACAATAACGCTGGTCACAAATCCACAGCGACCTACTGGCGACAGTAACGCTGGTCACAAACTCACAGCGAGCTACTGGTGACAGTAACGCTGGTCACAAACCCACAGTGAGCAACTGGCTACAGTAACGCTGGTCACAAACCCACAGCGAGCTACTGGAGACACTAACGCTGGTCACAAACCAACAGCGAGCTACTGGCGACAATAACGTTAGTCACAAACCCACTGTGAGCTACTGGCAACAGTAACGCTGGTCACAGACCCACAGAAAGCTACTGGTGACAGTAACGCTGGTCACAAACCCACAGTGAACTACAGGCAACACTAACGCTTGTCACAAACCCACAGCGAGCTACTGGTGACACTAACGCTGGTCACAAACCCACAGCGAGCTACTGGTGACACTAACGCTGGTCCCAAACCCACAGTGAGCTACTGGCGACACTAACGCTGGTCAAAAACCCACAGTGAGGTACTGGCGACAGTAACGCTGGTCACAAACCCACAGCAAGCTCCTGGCGACAGTAACGCTGGAACCAGACCCACAGTGAGCTACTGGCGACAGTAACGCTGGTCACAAACCCACAGCGAGCTACTGGCGACAGTAACGCTGGTCACAGGCCCACAGTCAGCTACTGGTGACAGTGACGCTGGTCACAAACCCACACCGAGCTACTGGCGACAATAACGCTGGTCACAAACCCACAGCGAGCTACTGGCGACACTAACGCTGGTCACAAACCCACAGTGAGCTACTGGCGACAGTAACGCTGGTCAAAAACCCACAGTGAGCTACTGGCGACAGTAACGCTGGTCACAAACCCACAGCGAGCTACTGGCGACATTCACGCTGGTCACAAACCCACAGCAAGCTACTGGTGACAGTAACGCTGGTCACAAACCCACAGTGAGCTACTGGCGACAGTAACGCTGGTCTCAAACCCACACCTAGCAACTGGCGACAGTAACGCTGGTCACAGACCCACAGCAAGCTACTGGTGACAGTAACGCTGGTCACACACCCACACCAAGCTACTGGTGACACTAACGCTGATCACAAACACACACGGAGCTACTGGCGACACTAACGCTGGTCACAAACCCACAGCAAGCTCCTGGCGACAGTAACGCTGGAACCAGACCCACAGTGAGCTACTGGCGACAGTAACGCTGGTCACAAACCCACAGCGAGCTACTGGCGACAGTAACGCTGGTCACAGGCCCACAGTCAGCTACTGGTGACAGTGACGCTGGTCACAAACCCACACCGAGCTACTGGCGACAATAACGCTGGTCACAAACCCACAGCGAGCTACTGGCGACACTAACGCTGGTCACAAACCCACAGTGAGCTACTGGCGACACTAACGCTGGTCACAAACCCACAGCGAGCTACTGGTGACACTAACGCTGGTCCCAAACCCACAGTGAGCTACTGGCGACACTAACGCTGGTCAAAAACCCACAGTGAGGTACTGGCGACAGTAACGCTGGTCACAAACCCACAGCAAGCTCCTGGCGACAGTAACGCTGGAACCAGACCCACAGTGAGCTACTGGCGACAGTAACGCTGGTCACAAACCCACAGCGAGCTACTGGCGACAGTAACGCTGGTCACAGGCCCACAGTCAGCTACTGGTGACAGTGACGCTGGTCACAAACCCACACCGAGCTACTGGCGACAATAACGCTGGTCACAAACCCACAGCGAGCTACTGGCGACACTAACGCTGGTCACAAACCCACAGTGAGCTACTGGCGACAGTAACGCTGGTCAAAAACCCACAGTGAGCTACTGGCGACAGTAACGCTGGTCACAAACCCACAGCGAGCTACTGGCGACATTCACGCTGGTCACAAACCCACAGCAAGCTACTGGTGACAGTAACGCTGGTCACAAACCCACAGTGAGCTACTGGCGACAGTAACGCTGGTCTCAAACCCACACCTAGCAACTGGCGACAGTAACGCTGGTCACAGACCCACAGCAAGCTACTGGTGACAGTAACGCTGGTCACACACCCACACCAAGCTACTGGTGACACTAACGCTGATCACAAACACACACGGAGCTACTGGCGACACTAACGCTGGTCACAAACCCACAGTGAGCTACTGGTGACAGTAACGCTGGTCACAAACCCACAGCGAGCAACTGGCTACAGTAGCGCTGGTCCCAAACCCACAGCGAGCTACTGGCGACAGTAACGCTGGTCACAAACCCACAGCGAGCTACTGGCGACAATAACGCTGGTCACAAATCCACAGCGAGCTACTGGCGACACTAACGCTGGTCACAAACCCACAGTGAGTTACTGGCGACAGTAACGCTGGTCACAAACCCACAGCGAGCTACTGACGACAGTAACGCTGGTCACAAACCCACAGCGAGCTACTGGCGACAGTAACGCTGGAACCAGACCCACAGTGAGCTACTGGCGACAGTAACGCTGGTCACAAACCCACAGCGAGCTACTGGCGACAGTAACGCTGGTCACAGACCCACAGTCAGCTACTGGTGACAGTGACGCTGGTCACAAACCCACACCGAGCTACTGGCGACAATAACGCTGGTCACAAACCCACAGCGAGCTACTGACGACACTAACGCTGGTCACAAACCCACAGTGAGCTACTGGCGACAGTAACGCTGGTCACAAACCCACAGTGAGCTACTGGCGACAGTAACGCTGGTCACAAACCCACAGCGAGCTACTGGCGACAGTCACGCTGGTCACAAACCCACAGCAAGCTACTGGTGACAGTAACGCTGGTCACAAACCCACAGTGAGCTACTGGCGACATTAACGCTGGTCTCAAACCCACACCTAGCAACTGGCGACAGTAACGCTGGTCACAGACCCACAGCAAGCTACTGGTGACAGTAACGCTGGTCACACACCCACACCAAGCTACTGGTGACACTAACGCTGATCACAAACCCACACCGAGCTACTGGCGACACTAACGCTGGTCACAAACCCACAGTGAGCTACTGGTGACAGTAACGCTGGTCACAAACCCACAGCGAGCAACTGGCTACAGTAGCGCTGGTCACAAACCCACAGCGAGCTACTGGCGACAGTAACGCTGGTCACAAAGCCACAGCGAGCTACTGGCGACAATAACGCTGGTCACAAATCCACAGCGAGCTACTGGCGACACTAACGCTGGTCACAAACCCACAGTGAGTTACTGGCGACAGTAACGCTGGTCACAAACCCACAGCGAGCTACTGACGACAGTAACGCTGGTCACAAACCCACAGCGAGCTACTGGCGACATTAACGCTGGTCACAAACCCACAGCAAGATACTGGTGACACTAACGCTGGTCACAAACCAACACCGAGCTACTAGCGACAGTAACGCTGGTCACAAACCCACAGCGAACTACTGGCGACAGTAACGCTGGTCACAAACCCACAGCAAGCTACTGGTGACAATAACGCTGGTCACAAACCCACACCGAGTTACTGGCGACAGTAACGCTGGTCACAAACCCACAGCGAGCAACTGGCTACAGTAGCGCTGGTCTCAAACCCACAGCGAGCTACTGGCGACAATAACGCAAGTCACAAACCCACAGCGAGCTACTGGCGACAATAACGCTGGTCACAAACCCACAGTGAGCTACTGGCGACATTAACGCTGGTCACAGACCCACAGCAAGCAACTGGTGATAGTAACGCTGGTCACATACCCACACCGATATACTGGCGACAGTAACGCTGGTCACAAACACACAGCAAGCTACTGGTGACAATAACGCTGGTCACAAATCCCCAGCGAGCTACTGGCGACACTAACGCTGGTCACAAACCCACAGTGAGTTACTGGCGACAGTAACGCTGGTCACAAACCCACAGCGAGCTACTGACGACAGTCACGCTGGTCACAAACCCACAGCGAGCAACTGGCGACATTAACGCTGGTCACAAACCCACAGCAAGCTACTGGTGACACTAACGCTGGTCACAAACCCACACCGAGCAACTAGCGACAGTAACGCTGGTAACAAACCCACAGCGAACCACTGGCGACAGTAACGCTGGTCACAAACCCACAGCAAGCTACTGGTGACAGTAACGCTGGTCACAAACCCACACCGAGTTACTGGCGACAGTAACGCTGGTCAAAAACCCACAGCGAGCAACTGGCTACAGTAGCGCTGGTCACAAACCCACAGCGAGCTACTGGCGACAGTAACGCTGGTCACAGGCCCACAGCAAGCTACTGGTGATAGTAACGCTGGTCTCATACCCACACCGATATATTGGCGACAGTAACTCTGGTCACAAACACACAGCAAGCTACTGGTGACAGTAAAGCTGGTCACAAACCCACACCGAGCAACTGGCTACAGTAACGCTGGTCACAAACCCACAGCAAGCTACTGGTGACAGTAACGCTGGTCTCAAACCCACAGTGAGCTACTGGCGACAGTAACGCTGGTCACAATCCCACAGCGAGCTACTGGCGACAGTAACGCTGGTCACAAACCCACAGCAAGCTACTGGTGACACTAACGCTGGTCACAAACCCACACCGAGCAACTAGCTACAGTAACGCTGGTCACAAACCCACAGCGAACTACTGGCGACAGTAACGCTGGTCACAAACCCACAGCAAGCTACTGGTGACAGTTACGCTGGTCACAAACCCACACCGAGCTACTGGCGACAGTAACGCAAGTCACAAACCCACAGCGAGCTACTGGCGACAATACGCTGGTCACAAACCTACAGTGAGCTACTGGCGACAGTAACGCTGGTCACAGACCCACAGCAAGCTACTGGTGACAGTAACGCTGGTCACATACCCACACCGATATACTGGCGGCAGTAACGCTGATCACAAACACACAGCAAGCTACTGGTGACAGTAACGCTGGTCACAAACCCACACCGAGCAATTGGCTACAGTAACGCTGGTCACAAACCCACAGCAAGCTACTGGTGACAGTAACGCTGGTCTCAAACCCACAGTGAGCTACTGGCGACAGTAACGCTGGTCACAATCCCACAGCGAGCTACTGGCGACAGTAACGCTGGTCACAGACCCACAGTGAGCTAGTGGCGACAGTAACGCTGGTCACAAACCCACAGCGAGTTACTGGCGACAGTAACGCTGGTCTCAAACCCACAGTTAGCTACTGGTGACACTAACGCTGGTCACAAACCCACAGCGAGCTACTGGCGACAGTATCGCTGGTCACAAACCCACAATGAGCTACTGGCGACAGTAACTCTGGTCACAAACCCACAGCGAGCTGCTGGCGACAGTAACGCTGGTCACAAACCCACAGCGAGCTGCTGGCGACAGTAACGCTGGTCACAAACACACAGCGAGCTACTGGCGACAGTAACGCTGGTCACAAACCCACAGCGAGCTACTGGCGACAGTAACGCTGGTGACAGACCCACAGCAAGCTACTGGTGACAGTAACGCTGGTAACAAACCCACAGTGAGCTACTGGCGACAATAACGCTGGTCACAATCCCCCAGCGAGCTACTGGCGACATTAACGCTGGTCACAAACCCACAGCGAGCTACTGGCGACAGTAGCGCTGGTCACAAACCCACAGCGAGCTACTGGCGACAGTAACGCTGGTCACAAACCCACAGCGAACTACTGGCGACAATAACGCTGGTCACAAACCCACAGTGAGCTACTGGCGACAGTAACGCTGGTCACAGACCCACAGCAAGCTACTGGTGACAGTAACGCTGGTCACAAACCCACACCTATATACTGGCGACAGTAACGCTGGTCACAAACCCACACCGAGCAACTGGCTACAGTAACGCTGGTCACAAACCCACACCAAGCAACTGGCGACAATAACGCTGGTCACAAATCCACAGCGACCTACTGGCGACAGTAACGCTGGTTACAAACTCACAGTGAGCTACTGGTGACAGTAACGCTGGTCACAAACCCACAGTGAGCAACTGGCTACAGTAACGCTGGTCACAAACCCACAGCGAGCTACTGGAGACACTAACGCTGGTCACAAACCCACTGTGAGCAACTGGCAACAGTAACGCTGGTCACAGACCCACAGAAAGCTACTGGTGACAGTAACGCTGGTCACAAACCCACAGTGAACTACTGGCAACACTAACGCTGGTCACAAACCCACAGCGAGCTACTGGTGACACTAACGCTGGTCACAAACCCACAGCGAGCTACTGGTGACACTAACGCTGGTGACAATCCCGCAGCAAGCTACTGGCGACACTAACGCTGGTCACAAACCCACAGCGAGCTACTGGCGACACTAACCCTGGTCACAAACCCACAGTGAGCTACTGGCGACACTAACGCTGGTCACAAACCCACAGTGAGGTACTGGCGACAGTAACGCTGGTCACAAACCCACAGCAAGCTCCTGGCGACAGTAACGCTGGAACCAGACCCACAGTGAGCTACTGGCGACAGTAACGCTGGTCACAAACCCACAGCGAGCTACTGGCGACAGTAACGCTGGTCACAGACCCACAGTCAGCTACTGGTGACAGTGACGCTGGTCACAAACCCACACCGAGCTACTGGCGACAATAACGCTGGTCACAAACCCACAGCGAGCTACTGGCGACACGAACGCTGGTCACAAACCCACAGTGAGCTACTGGCGACAGTAACGCTGGTCACAAACCCACAGTGAGCTACTGGCGACAGTAACGCTGGTCACAAACCCACAGCGAGCTACTGGCGACAGTAACGCTGGTCACAAACCCACAGCGAACTACTGGCGACAGTAACGCTGGTCACAAACCCACAGCAAGCTACTGGTGACAATGACGCTGGTCACAAACCCACACCGAGTTACTGGCGACAGTAACGCTGGTCACAAACCCACAGCGAGCAACTGGCTACAGTAGCGCTGGTCTCAAACCCACAGCGAGCTACTGGCGACAGTAACGCAAGTCACAAACCCACAGCGAGCTACTGGCGACAATACCGCTGGTCACAAACCCACAGTGAGCTACTGGCGACAGTAACGCTGGTCACAGACCCACAGCAAGCTACTGGTGATAGTAACGCTGGTCACATACCCACACCGATATACTGGCGACAGTAACGCTGGTCACAAACACACAGCAAGCTACTGGTGACAATAACGCTGGTCACAAATCCCCAGCGAGCTACTGGCGACACTAACGCTGGTCACAAACCCACAGTGAGTTACTGGCGACAGTAACGCTGGTCACAAACCCACAGCGAGCTACTGACGACAGTCACGCTGGTCACAAACCCACAGCGAGCAACTGGCGACATTAACGCTGGTCACAAACCCACAGCAAGCTACTGGTGACACTATCGCTGGTCACAAACCCACAGCGAGCAACTAGCGACAGTAACGCTGGTAACAAACCCACAGCGAACCACTGGCGACAGTAACGCTGGTCACAAACCCACAGCAAGCTACTGGTGACAGTAACGCTGGTCACAAACCCACACCGAGTTACTGGCGACAGTAACGCTGGTCAAAAACCCACAGCGAGCAACTGGCTACAGTAGCGCTGGTCACAAACCCACAGCGAGCTACTGGCGACAGTAACGCTGGTCACAGGCCCACAGCAAGCTACTGGTGATAGTAACGCTGGTCACATACCCACACCGATATATTGGCGACAGTAACTCTGGTCACAAACACACAGCAAGCTACTGGTGACAGTAAAGCTGGTCACAAACCCACACCGAGCAACTGGCTACAGTAACGCTGGTCACAAACCCACAGCAAGCTACTGGTGACAGTAACGCTGGTCTCAAACCCACAGTGAGCTACTGGCGACAGTAACGCTGGTCACAATCCCACAGCGAGCTACTGGCGACAGTAACGCTGGTCACAAACCCACAGCAAGCTACTGGTGACACTAACGCTGGTCACAAACCCACACCGAGCAACTAGCTACAGTAACGCTGGTCACAAACCCACAGCGAACTACTGGCGACAGTAACGCTGGTCACAAACCCACAGCAAGCTACTGGTGACAGTTACGCTGGTCACAAACCCACACCGAGCTACTGGCGACAGTAACGCAAGTCACAAACCCACAGCGAGCTACTGGCGACAATACGCTGGTCACAAACCTACAGTGAGCTACTGGCGACAGTAACGCTGGTCACAGACCCACAGCAAGCTACTGGTGACAGTAACGCTGGTCACATACCCACACCGATATACTGGCGGCAGTAACGCTGATCACAAACACACAGCAAGCTACTGGTGACAGTAACGCTGGTCACAAACCCACACCGAGCAATTGGCTACAGTAACGCTGGTCACAAATCCACAGCAAGCTACTGGTGACAGTAACGCTGGTCTCAAACCCACAGTGAGCTACTGGCGACAGTAACGCTGGTCACAATCCCACAGCGAGCTACTGGCGACAGTAACGCTGGTCACAGACCCACAGTGAGCTAGTGGCGACAGTAACGCTGGTCACAAACCCACAGCGAGTTACTGGCGACAGTAACGCTGGTCTCAAACCCACAGTTAGCTACTGGTGACACTATCGCTGGTCACAAACCCACAGCGAGCTACTGGCGACAGTATCGCTGGTCACAAACCCACAATGAGCTACTGGCGACAGTAACTCTGGTCACAAACCCACAGCGAGCTGCTGGCGACAGTAACGCTGGTCACAAACCCACAGCGAGCTGCTGGCGACAGTAACGCTGGTCACAAACACACAGCGAGCTACTGGCGACAGTAACGCTGGTCACAAACCCACAGCGAGCTACTGGCGACAGTAACGCTGGTGACAGACCCACAGCAAGCTACTGGTGACAGTAACGCTGGTAACAAACCCACAGTGAGCTACTGGCGACAGTAACGCTGGTCACAATCCCCCAGCGAGCTACTGGCGACATTAACGCTGGTCACAAACCCACAGCGAGCTACTGGCGACAGTAGCGCTGGTCACAAACCCACAGCGAGGTACTGGCGACAATAACGCTGGTCACAAACCCACAGCGAACTACTGGCGACAATAACGCTGGTCACAAACCCACAGTGAGCTACTGGCGACAGTAACGCTGGTCACAGACCCACAGCAAGCTACTGGTGACAGTAACGCTGGTCACAAACCCACACCTATATACTGGCGACAGTAACGCTGGTCACAAACCCACACCGAGCAACTGGCTACAGTAACGCTGGTCACAAACCCACACCAAGCAACTGGCGACAATAACGCTGGTCACAAATCCACAGCGACCTACTGGCGACAGTAACGCTGGTTACAAACTCACAGTGAGCTACTGGTGACAGTAACGCTGGTCACAAACCCACAGTGAGCAACTGGCTACAGTAACGCTGGTCACAAACCCACAGCGAGCTACTGGAGACACTAACGCTGGTCACAAACCCACTGTGAGCAACTGGCAACAGTAACGCTGGTCACAGACCCACAGAAAGCTACTGGTGACAGTAACGCTGGTCACAAACCCACAGTGAACTACTGGCAACACTAACGCTGGTCACAAACCCACAGCGAGCTACTGGTGACACTAACGCTGGTCACAAACCCACAGCGAGCTACTGGTGACACTAACGCTGGTCACAATCCCGCAGCAAGCTACTGGCGACACTAACGCTGGTCACAAACCCACAGCGAGCTACTGGCGACACTAACCCTGGTCACAAACCCACAGTGAGCTACTGGCGACACTAACGCTGGTCACAAACCCACAGTGAGGTACTGGCGACAGTAACGCTGGTCACAAACCCACAGCAAGCTCCTGGCGACAGTAACGCTGGAACCAGACCCACAGTGAGCTACTGGCGACAGTAACGCTGGTCACAAACCCACAGCGAGCTACTGGCGACAGTAACGCTGGTCACAGACCCACAGTCAGCTACTGGTGACAGTGACGCTGGTCACAAACCCACACCGAGCTACTGGCGACAATAACGCTGGTCACAAACCCACAGCGAGCTACTGGCGACACTAACGCTGGTCACAAACCCACAGTGAGCTACTGGCGACAGTAACGCTGGTCACAAACCCACAGTGAGCTACTGGCGACAGTAACGCTGGTCACAAACCCACAGCGAGCTACTGGCGACAGTAACGCTGGTGACAGACCCACAGCAAGCTACTGGTGACAGTAACGCTGGTAACAAACCCACAGTGAGCTACTGGCGACAGTAACGCTGGTCACAATCCCCCAGCGAGCTACTGGCGACATTAACGCTGGTCACAAACCCACAGCGAGCTACTGGCGACAGTAGCGCTGGTCACAAACCCACAGCGAGCTACTGGCGACAGTAACGCTGGTCACAAACCCACAGCGAACTACTGGCGACAATAACGCTGGTCACAAACCCACAGTGAGCTACTGGCGACAGTAACGCTGGTCACAGACCCACAGCAAGCTACTGGTGACAGTAACGCTGGTCACAAACCCACACCTATATACTGGCGACAGTAACGCTGGTCACAAACCCACACCGAGCAACTGGCTACAGTAACGCTGGTCACAAACCCACACCAAGCAACTGGCGACAATAACGCTGGTCACAAATCCACAGCGACCTACTGGCGACAGTAACGCTAGTTACAAACTCACAGCGAGCTACTGGTGACAGTAACGCTGGTCACAAACCCACAGTGAGCAACTGGCTACAGTAACGCTGGTCACAAACCCACAGCGAGCTACTGGAGACACTAACGCTGGTCACAAACCCACTGTGAGCGACTGGCAACAGTAACGCTGGTCACAGACCCACAGAAAGCTACTGGTGACAGTAACGCTGGTCACAAACCCACAGTGAACTACTGGCAACACTAACGCTGGTCACAAACCCACAGCGAGCTACTGGTGACACTAACGATGGTCACAAACCCACAGCGAACTACTGGTGACACTAACGCTGGTCACAAACCCGCAGCAAGCTACTGGCGACACTAACGCTGGTCACAAACCCACAGCGAGCTACTGGCGACACTAACCCTGGTCACAAACCCACAGTGAGCTACTGGCGACACTAACGCTGGTCACAAACCCACAGTGAGGTACTGGCGACAGTAACGCTGGTCACAAACCCACAGCAAGCTCCTGGCGACAGTAACGCTGGAACCAGACCCACAGTGAGCTACTGGCGACAGTAACACTGGTCACAAACCCACAGCGAGCTACTGGCGACAGTAACGCTGGTCACAGACCCACAGTCAGCTACTGGTGACAGTGACGCTGGTCACAAACCCACACCGAGCTACTGGCGACAATAACGCTGGTCACAAACCCACAGCGAGCTACTGGCGACACTAACGCTGGTCACAAACCCACAGTGAGCTACTGGCGACAGTAACGCTGGTCACAAACCCACAGTGAGCTACTGGCGACAGTAACGCTGGTCACAAACCCACAGCGAGCTACTGGCGACATTCACGCTGGTCACAAACCCACAGCAAGCTACTGGTGACAGTAACGCTGGTCACAAACCCACAGTGAGCTACTGGCGACAGTAACGCTGGTCTCAAACCCACACCTAGCAACTGGCGACAGTAACGCTGGTCACAGACCCACAGCAAGCTACTGGTGACAGTAACGCTGGTCACACACCCACACCAAGCTACTGGTGACACTAACGCTGATCACAAACCCACACGGAGCTACTGGCGACACTAACGCTGGTCACAAACCCACAGTGAGCTACTGGTGACAGTAACGCTGGTCACAAACCCACAGCGAGCAACTGGCTACAGTAGCGCTGGTCACAAACCCACAGCGAGCTACTGGCGACAGTACCGCTGGTCACAAACCCACAGCGAGCTACTGGCGACAATAACGCTGGTCACAAATCCACAGCGAGCTACTGGCGACACTAACGCTGGTCACAAACCCACAGTGAGTTACTGGCGACAGTAACGCTGGTCACAAACCCACAGCGAGCTACTGACGACAGTAACGCTGGTCACAAACCCACAGCGAGCTACTGGCGACATTAACGCTGGTCACAAACACACAGCAAGCTACTGGTGACACTAACGCTGGTCACAAACCCACACCGAGCAACTAGCGACAGTAACGCTGGTCACAAACCCACAGCGAACTACTGGCGACAGTAACGCTGGTCACAAACCCACAGCAAGCTACTGGTGACAATAACGCTGGTCACAAACCCACACCGAGTTACTGGCGACAGTAACGCTGGTCACAAACCCACAGCGAGCAACTGGCTACAGTAGCGCTGGTCTCAAACCCACAGCGAGCTACTGGCGGCAGTAACGCAAGTCACAAACCCACAGCGAGCTACTGGCAACAATAACGCTGTTCACAAACCCACAGTGAGCTACTGGCGACAGTAACGCTGGTCACAGACCCACAGCAAGCTACTGGTGATAGTAACGCTGGTCACATACCCACACCGATATACTGGCGACAGTAACGCTGGTCACAAAGACACAGCAAGCTACTGGTGACAGTAAAGCTGGTCACAAACCCACACCGAGCAACTGGCTACAGTAACGCTGGTCACAAACCCACAGCAAGCTACTGGTGACAGTAACGCTGGTCTCAAACCCACAGTGAGCTACTGGCGACAGTAACGCTGGTCACAATCCCATAGCGAGCTACTGGCGACATTAACGCTGGTCACAAACCCACAGCAAGCTGCTGGTGACACTAACGCTGGTCACAAACCCACACCGAGCAACTGGCTACAGTAACGCTGGTCACAAACCCACAGCGAACTACTGGCGACAGTAACGCTGGTCACAAACCCACAGCAAGCTACTGGTGACAGTAAAGCTGGTCACAAACCCACACCGAGTTACTGGCGACAGTAACGCTGGTCACAAACCCACAGCGAGCAACTGGCTACAGTAGCGCTGGTCACAAACGCACAGCGAGCTACTGGCGACAGTAACGCAAGTCAAAAACCCACAGCGAGCTACTGGCGACAATAACGCTGGTCACAAACCCACAGTGAGCTACTGGCAACAGTAACGCTGGTCACAGACCCACAGCAAGCTACTGGTGACAGTAACGCTGGTCACATACCCACACCGATATACTGGCGACAGTAACGCTGGTCACAAACACACAGCAAGCTACTGGTGACAGTATCGCTGGTCACAAACCCACACCGAGCAACTGGCTACAGTAACGCTGGTCACAAACCCACAGCAAGCTACTGGTGACAGTAACGCTGGTCTCAAACCCACAGTGAGCTACTGGCGACAGTAACGCTGGTCACAATCCCACAGCGAGCTACTGGCGACAGTAACGCTGGTCACAGACCCACAGTGAGCTACTGGCGACAGTAACGCTGGTCATAAACCCACAGCGAGTTACTGGCGACAGTAACGCTGGTCTCAAACCCACAGTGAGCTACTGGTGACACTAACGCTGGTCACAAACCCACACCGAGCAATTGGCTACAGTAACGCTGGTCAAAAACCCACAGCAAGCTACTGGTGACAGTAACGCTGGTCTCAAACCCACAGTGAGCTACTGGCGACAGTAACGCTGGTCACAATCCCACAGCGAGCTACTGGCGACAGTAACGCTGGTCACAGACCCACAGTGAGCTAGTGGCGACAGTAACGCTGGTCACAAACCCACAGCGAGTTACTGGCGACAGTAACGCTGGTCTCAAACCCACAGTGAGCTACTGGTGACACTAACGCTGGTCACAAACCCACAGCGAGCTACTGGCGACAGTAACGCTGGTCACAAACCCACAATGAGCTACTGGCGACAGTAACGCTGGTCACAAACCCACAGCGAGCTGCTGGCGACAGTAACGCTGGTCACAAAATCACAGCGAGCTGCTGGCGACAGTAACGCTGGTCACAAACACACAGCGAGCTACTGGCGACAGTAACGCTGGTCACAACCCCACAGCGAGCTACTGGCGACAGTAACGCTGGTGACAGACCCACAGCAAGCTACTGGTGACAGTAACGCTGATAACAAACCCACAGTGAGCTACTGGCGACAGTAACGCTGGTCACAATCCCACAGCGAGCTACTGGCGACAGTAACGCTGGTCACAAACCCACAGCGAGCTACTGGCGACAGTAGCGCTGGTCACAAACCCACAGCGAGCTACTGGCGACAGTAACGCTGGTCACAAACCCACAGCGAACTACTGGCGACAATAACGCTGGTCACAAACCCACAGTGAGCTACTGGCGACAGTAACGCTGGTCACAGACCCACAGCAAGCTACTGGTGACAGTAACGCTGGTCACAAACCCACACCTATATACTGGCGACAGTAACGCTGGTCACAAACACACAGCAAGCTACTGGTGACAGTAACGCTGGTCACAAACCCACACCGAGCAACTGGCTACAGTAAAGCTGGTCACAAACCCACAGCAAGCTACTGGTGACAGTAACGCTGGTCTCAAACCCACAATGAGCTACTGGCGACAGTAACGCTGGTCACAATCCCACAGCGAGCTACTGGCGACAGTAACGCTGGTCACAGACCCACAGTGAGCTACTGGCGACAGTAACGCTGGTCACAAACCCACAGCGAGTTACTGGCGACAGTAACGCTGGTCTCAAACCCACAGTGAGCTACTGGTGACAGTAACGCTGGTCACAAACCCACAGCGAGCTACTGGCGACAGTAACGCTGGTCACAAACCCACAGTGAGCTACTGGCGACAGTAACGCTGGAAACAAACCCACAGTGAGCTACTGGCGACAGTAACGCTGGTCATAAACCCACAGCGAGCTGCTGGCGACCGTAATGCTTGTCACAAACCCACAGCGAGCTACTGGCGACAGTAACGCTGGTCACAAACCCACAGCGAGCTACTGGCGACAGTAACGCTGGTGACAGACCCACAGCAAGCTACTGGTGACAGTTACACTGGTCACAAACCCACAGTGAGCTATTGGCGACAGTAACGCTGGTCACAATCCCACAGCGAGCTACTGGCGATAGTAACGCTGGTCACAAACCCACAGAGAGCTACTGGCTACAGTAATGCTGGTCACAAACCCACACCAAGCAACTGGCGACAATAACGCTGGTCACAAATCCACAGCGACCTACTGGCGACAGTAACGCTGGTCACTAACTCACAGCGAGCTACTGGTGACAGTAACGCTGGTCACAAACCCACAGTGAGCAACTGGCTACAGTAACGCTGGTCACAAACCCACAGCGAGCTACTGGAGACACTAACGCTGGTCACAAACCAACAGCGAGCTACTGGCGACAATAACGTTAGTCACAAACCCACTGTGAGCTACTGGCAACAGTAACGCTGGTCACAGACACACAGAAAGCTACTGGTGACAGTAACGCTGGTCACAAACCCACAGTGAACTACTGGCAACACTAACGCTTGTCACAAACCCACAGCGAGCTACTGGTGACACTAACGCTGGTCACAAACCCACAGCGAGCTACTGGTGACACTAACGCTGGTCCCAAACCCACAGTGAGCTACTGGCGACACTAACGCTGGTCAAAAACCCACAGTGAGGTACTGGCGACAGTAACGCTGGTCACAAACCCACAGCAAGCTCCTGGCGACAGTAACGCTGGAACCAGACCCACAGTGAGCTACTGGCGACAGTAACGCTGGTCACAAACCCACAGCGAGCTACTGGCGACAGTAACGCTGGTCACAGACCCACAGTCAGCTACTGGTGACAGTGACGCTGGTCACAAACCCACACCGAGCTACTGGCGACAATAACGCTGGTCACAAACCCACAGCGAGCTACTGGCGACACTAACGCTGGTCACAAACCCACAGTGAGCTACTGGCGACAGTAACGCTGGTCAAAAACCCACAGTGAGCTACTGGCGACAGTAACGCTGGTCACAAACCCACAGCGAGCTACTGGCGACATTCACGCTGGTCACAAACCCACAGCAAGCTACTGGTGACAGTAACGCTGGTCACAAACCCACAGTGAGCTACTGGCGACAGTAACGCTGGTCTCAAACCCACACCTAGCAACTGGCGACAGTAACGCTGGTCACAGACCCACAGCAAGCTACTGGTGACAGTAACGCTGGTCACACACCCACACCAAGCTACTGGTGACACTAACGCTGATCACAAACCCACACGGAGCTACTGGCGACACTAACGCTGGTCACAAACCCACAGTGAGCTACTGGTGACAGTAACGCTGGTCACAAACCCACAGCGAGCTACTGGCGACAGTAACGCTGGTCACAAACCCACAGCGAGCTACTGGCGACAATAACGCTGGTCACAAATCCACAGCGAGCTACTGGCGACACTAACGCTGGTCACAAACCCACAGTGAGTTACTGGCGACAGTAACGCTGGTCACAAACCCACAGCGAGCTACTGACGACAGTAACGCTGGTCACAAACCCACAGCGAGCTACTGGCGACATTAACGCTGGTCACAAACCCACAGCAAGCTACTGGTGACACTAACGCTGGTCACAAACCCACACCGAGCAACTAGCGACAGTAACGCTGGTCACAAACCCACAGCGAACTACTGGCGACAGTAACGCTGGTCACAAACCCACAGCAAGCTACTGGTGACAATAACGCTGGTCACAAACCCACACCGAGTTACTGGCGACAGTAACGCTGGTCACAAACCCACAGCGAGCAACTGGCTACAGTAGCGCTGGTCTCAAACCCACAGCGAGCTACTGGCGACAGTAACGCAAGTCACAAACCCACAGCGAGCTACTGGCGACAATAACGCTGGTCACAAACCCACAGTGAGCTACTGGCGACAGTAACGCTGGTCACAGACCCACAGCAAGCTACTGGTGATAGTAACGCTGGTCACATACCCACACCGATATACTGGCGACAGTAACGCTGGTCACAAACACACAGCAAGCTACTGGTGACAGTAAAGCTGGTCACAAACCCACACCGAGCAACTGGCTACAGTAACGCTGGTCACAAACCCACAGCAAGCTACTGGTGACAGTAACGCTGGTCTCAAACCCACAGTGAGCTACTGGCGACAGTAACGCTGGTCACAATCCCATAGCGAGCTACTGGCGACAGTAACGCTGGTCACAAACCCACAGCAAGCTACTGGTGACACTAACGCTGGTCACAAACCCACACCGAGCAACTGGCTACAGTAACGCTGGTCACAAACCCACAGCGAACTACTGGCGACAGTAACGCTGGTCACAAACCCACAGCAAGCTACTGGTGACAGTAACGCTGGTCACAAACCCACACCGAGTTACTGGCGACAGTAACGCTGGTCACAAACCCACAGCGAGCAACTGGCTACAGTAGCGCTGGTCACAAACGCACAGCGAGCTACTGGCGACAGTAACGCAAGTCAAAAACCCACAGCGAGCTACTGGCGACAATAACGCTGGTCACAAACCCGCAGTGAGCTACTGGCAACAGTAACGCTGGTCACAGACCCACAGCAAGCTACTGGTGACAGTAACGCTGGTCACATACCCACACCGATATACTGGCGACAGTAACGCTGGTCACAAACACACAGCAAGCTACTGGTGACAGTAACGCTGGTCACAAACCCACACCGAGCAACTGGCTACAGTAACGCTGGTCACAAATCCACAGCAAGCTACTGGTGACAGTAACGCTGGTCTCAAACCCACAGTGAGCTACTGGCGACAGTAACGCTGGTCACAATCCCACAGCGAGCTACTGGCGACAGTAACGCTGGTCACAGACCCACAGTGAGCTACTGGCGACAGTAACGCTGGTCATAAACCCACAGCGAGTTACTGGCGACAGTAACGCTGGTCTCAAACCCACAGTGAGCTACTGGTGACACTAACGCTGGTCACAAACCCACTGCGAGCTACTGGCGACAGTAACGCTGGTCACAAACCCACAATGAGCTACTGGCGGCAGTAACGCTGGTCACAGACCCACAGCGAGCTGCTGGCGACAGTAACGCTGGTCACAAACCCACAGCGAGCTGCTGGCGACAGTAACGCTGGTCACAAACCCACAGCGCGCTACTGGCGACAGTAACGCTGGTCACAAACCCACAGCGAGCTAGTGGCGACAGTAACGCTGGTGACAGACCCTCAGCAAGCTACTGGTGACAGTAACGCTGGTCACAAACCCACAGTGAGCTACTGGCGACAGTAACGCTGGTCACAATCCCACAGCGAGCTACTGGCGACAGTAACGATGGTCACAAACCCACAGCGAGCTACTGGCGACAGTAGCGCTGGTCACAAACCCACAGCGACCTACTGGCGACAGTAACGCTGGTAACAAACCCACAGCGAACTACTGGCGACAATAACGCTGGTCACAAACCCACAGTGAGCTACTGGCGACAGTAACGCTGGTCACAAACCCACAAAGAGCTACTGGCGACAGTAACGCTGGGCACAGACCCACAGAAAGCTACTGATGACAGTAACGCTGGTCACAAACCCACACCGAGCTCCTGGTGATAGAAACGCTGGTCACAAACCCACAGCGAGCTACCGGCTACATTAACGCTGGTCAAAAACCCACACCGAGCAACTGGCGACAGTAACGCTGGTCACATACCCACAGCGAGCTACTGGCGACAGTAACGCTGGTCACAGCCCCACAGTGAGCTACTGGCGACAGTAACGCTGGTCACAAACCCACAGTGAGCTACTGGCGACAGTAACGCTGGTCACAAACCCACACCGAGAAACTGGCGACAGTAACGCTGGTCACAGACCAACAGCAAGCTACTGGTGACAGTAACGCTGGTCACAAACCCACACCGAGCTACTGGTGACACTAACGCAGGTCACAACCCCACAGTGAGCTTCTGGCGACTGTAACGCTGGTCACAAACCCACAGTGAGCTACTGGCGACAGTAACACTGGTCACAAACCCACAGTGAGGTACTGGCGACAGTAACGCTGGTCACAAACCCAGAGCGAGCTACTGGCGACAGTAACGCTGGAACCAGACCCACAGTGAGCAACTGGCGACAGTAACGCTGGTCACAAACCCACAGCGAGCTACTGGCGACAGTAACGCTGGTCACAGACCCACAGTCAGCTACTGGTGACAGTGACGCTGGTCACAAACCCACACCGAGCTACTGGCGACAATAACGCAGGTCACAAACCCACAGCGAGCTACTGGCGACACTAACGCTGGTCACAAACCCACAGTGAGCTACTGGCGACAGTAACGCTGGTCACAAACCCACAGTGAGCTACTGGCGACAGTAACGCTGGTCACAAACCCACAGCGAGCTACTGGCGACAGTCACGCTGGTCACAAACCCACAGCAAGCTACTGGTGACAGTAACGCTGGTCACAAACCCACAGTGAGCTACTGGCGACAGTAACGCTGGTCTCAAACCCACACCTAGCAACTGGCGACAGTAACGCTGGTCACAGACCCACAGCAAGCTACTGGTGACAGTAACGCTGGTCACACACCCACACCAAGCTACTGGTGACACTAATGCTGATCACAAACCCACACCGAGCTACTGGCGACACCAACGCTGGTCACAAACCCACAGTGAGCTACTGGTGACAGTTACGCTGGTCACAAACCCACAGCGAGCAACTGGCTACAGTAGCGCTGGTCACAAGCCCACAGCGAGCTACTGGCGACAGTAACGCTGGTCACAAACCCACAGCGAGCCACTGGCGACAATAACGCTGGTCACAAATCCACAGCGAGCTACTGGCGACACTAACGCTGGTCACAAACCCACAGTGAGTTACTGGCGACAGTAACGCTGGTCACAAACCCACAGCGAGCTACTGACGACAGTAACGCTGGTCACAAACCCACAGCGAGCTACTGGCGACATTAACGCTGGTCACAAACCCACAGCCAGCTACTGGTGACACTAACGCTGGTCACAAACCCACACCGAGCAACTAGCGACAGTAACGCTGGTCACAAACCCACAGCGAACCACTGGCGACAGTAACGCTGGTCACAAACCCACAGCAAGCTACTGGTGACAGTAACGCTGGTCACAAACCCACAGCGAGCTGCTGGCGACAGTAACGCTGGTCACAAACACACAGCGAGCTACTGGCGACAGTAACGCTGGTCACAAACCCACAGCGAGCTACTGGCGACAGTAACGCTGGGGACAGACCCACAGCAAGCTACTGGTGACAGTAACGCTGGTAACAAACCCACAGTGAGCTACTGGCGACAGTAACGCTGGTCACAATCCCACAGCGAGCTACTGGCGACAGTAACGCTGGTCACAAACCCACAGCGCGCTACTGGCGACAGTAGCGCTGGTCACAAACCCACAGCGAGCTACTGGCGACAGTAACGCTGGTCACAAACCCACAGCGAACTACTGGCGACAATAACGCTGGTCACAAACCCACAGTGAGCTACTGGCGACAGTAACGCTGGTCACAGACCCACAGCAAGCTACTGGTGACAGTAACGCTGGTCACAAACCCACACCTATATACTGGCGACAGTAACGCTGGTCACAAACACACAGCAAGCTACTGGTGACAGTAACGCTGGTCACAAACCCACACCGAGCAACTGGCTACAGTAAAGCTGGTCACAAACCCACAGCAAGCTACTGGTGACAGTAACGCTGGTCTCAAACCCACAATGAGCTACTGGCGAAAGTAACGCTGGTCACAATCCCACAGCGAGCTACTGGCGACAGTAACGCTGGTCACAGACACACAGTGAGCTACTGGCGACAGTAACGCTGGTCACAAACCCACAGCGAGTTACTGGTGACAGTAACGCTGGTCTCAAACCCACAGTGAGCTACTGGTGACAGTAACGCTGGTCACAAACCCACAGCGAGCTACTGGCGACAGTAACGCTGGTCACAAACCCACAGTGAGCTACTGGCGACAGTAACGCTGGAAACAAACCCACAGTGAGCTACTGGCGACAGTAACGCTGGTCACAAACCCACAGCGAGCTGCTGGCGACCGTAACGCTTGTCACAAACCCACAGCGAGCTACTGGCGACAGTAACGCTGGTCACAAACCCACAGCGAGCTACTGGCGACAGTAACGCTGGTGACAGACCCACAGCAAGCTACTGGTGACAGTTACACTGGTCACAAACCCACAGTGAGCTATTGGCGACAGTAACGCTGGTCACAATCCCACAGCGAGCTACTGGCGATAGTAACGCTGGTCACAAACCCACAGAGAGCTACTGGCTACAGTAATGCTGGTCACAAACCCACACCAAGCAACTGGCGACAATAACGCTGGTCACAAATCCACAGCGACCTACTGGCGACAGTAACGCTGGTCACAAACTCACAGCGAGCTACTGGTGACAGTAACGCTGGTCACAAACCCACAGTGAGCAACTGGCTACAGTAACGCTGGTCACAAACCCACAGCGAGCTACTGGAGACACTAACGCAGGTCACAAACCAACAGCGAGCTACTGGCGACAATAACGTTAGTCACAAACCCACTGTGAGCTACTGGCAACAGTAACGCTGGTCACAGACCCACAGAAAGCTACTGGTGACAGTAACGCTGGTCACAAACCCACAGTGAACTACTGGCAACACTAACGCTGGTCACAAACCCACAGCGAGCTACTGGTGACACTAACGCTGGTCACAAACCCACAGCGAGCTACTGGTGACACTAACGCTGGTCACAAACCCGCAGCAAGCTACTGGCGACACTAACGCTGGTCACAAACCCACAGCGAGCTACTGGCGACACTAACCCTGGTCACAAACCCACAGTGAGCTACTGGCGACACTAACGCTGGTCACAAACCCACAGTGAGGTACTGGCGACAGTAACGCTGGTCACAAACCCACAGCAAGCTCCTGGCGACAGTAACGCTGGAACCAGACCCACAGTGAGCTACTGGCGACAGTAACGCTGGTCACAAACCCACAGCGAGCTACTGGCGACAGTAACGCTGGTCACAGACCCACAGTCAGCTACTGGTGACAGTGACGCTGGTCACAAACCCACACCGAGCTACTGGCGACAATAACGCTGGTCACAAACCCACAGCGAGCTACTGGCGACACTAACGCTGGTCACAAACCCACAGTGAGCTACTGGCGACAGTAACGCTGGTCACAAACCCACAGTGAGCTACTGGCGACAGTAACGCTGGTCACAAACCCACAGCGAGCTACTGGCGACATTCACGCTGGTCACAAACCCACAGCAAGCTACTGGTGACAGTAACGCTGGTCACAAACCCACAGTGAGCTACTGGCGACAGTAACGCTGGTCTCAAACCCACACCTAGCAACTGGCGACAGTAACGCTGGTCACAGACCCACAGCAAGCTACTGGTGACAGTAACGCTGGTCACACACCCACACCAAGCTACTGGTGACACTAACGCTGATCACAAATCCACTCGGAGCTACTGGGGACACTAACGCTGGTCACAAACCCACAGTGAGCTACTGGTGACAGTAACGCTGGTCACAAACCCACAGCGAGCAACTGGCTACAGTAGCGCTGGTCACAAACCCACAGCGAGCTACTGGCGACAGTACCGCTGGTCACAAACCCACAGCGAGCTACTGGCGACAATAACGCTGGTCACAAATCCACAGCGAGCTACTGGCGACACTAACGCTGGTCACAAACCCACAGTGAGTTACTGGCGACAGTAACGCTGGTCACAAACCCACAGCGAGCTACTGACGACAGTAACGCTGGTCACAAACCCACAGCGAGCTACTGGCGACATTAACGCTGGTCACAAACACACAGCAAGCTACTGGTGACACTAACGCTGGTCACAAACCCACACCGAGCAACTAGCGACAGTAACGCTGGTCACAAACCCACAGCGAACTACTGGCGACAGTAACGCTGGTCACAAACCCACAGCAAGCTACTGGTGACAATAACGCTGGTCACAAACCCACACCGAGTTACTGGCGACAGTAACGCTGGTCACAAACCCACAGCGAGCAACTGGCTACAGTAGCGCTGGTCCCAAACCCACAGCGAGCTACTGACGACAGTAACGCAAGTCACAAACCCACAGCGAGCTACTGGCGACAATAACGCTGGTCACAAACCCACAGTGAGTTACTGGCGACAGTAACGCTGGTCACAGACCCACAGCAAGCTACTGGTGATAGTAACGCTGGGCACATACCCACACCGATATACTGGCGACAGTAACGCTGGTCACAAACACACAGCAAGCTACTGGTGACAGTAAAGCTGGTCACAAACCCACACCGAGCAACTGGCTACAGTAACGCTGGTCACAAACCCACAGCAAGCTACTGGTGACAGTAACGCTGGTCTCAAACCCACAGTGAGCTACTGGCGACAGTAACGCTGGTCACAAACCCACACCGAGCAACTGGCTACAGTAACGCTGGTCACAAACCCACAGTGAGCTACTGGTGACAGTAACGCTGGTCTCAAACCCACAGTGAGCTACTGGCGACAGTAACGCTGGTCACAATCCCACAGCGAGCTACTGGCGACAGTAACGCTGGTCACAGACCCACAGTGAGCTACTGGCGACAGTAACGCTGGTCATAAACCCACAGCGAGTTACTGGCGACAGTAACGCTGGTCTCAAACCCACAGTGAGCTACTGGTGACACTAACGCTGGTCACAAACCCACACCGATCAATTGGCTACAGTAACGCTGGTCACAATCCCACAGCGAGCTACTGGCGACAGTAACGCTGGTCACAGACCCACAGTGAGCTAGTGGCGACAGTAACGCTGGTCACAAACCCACAGCGAGTTACTGGCGACAGTAACGCTGGTCTCAAACCCACAGTGAGCTACTGGTGACACTAACGCTGGTCACAAACCCACAGCGAGCTACTGGCGACAGTAACGCTGGTCAAAAACCCACAATGAGCTACTGGCGACAGTAACGCTGGTCACAAACCCACAGCGAGCTGCTGGCGACAGTAACGCTGGTCACAAACCCACAGCGAGCTGCTGGCGACAGTAACGCTGGTCACAAACACACAGCGAGCTACTGGCGACAGTAACGCTGGTCACAAACCCACAGCGAGCTACTGGCGACAGTAACGCTGGTGACAGACCCACAGCAAGCTACTGGTGACAGTAACGCTGGTAACAAACCCACAGTGAGCTACTGGCGACAGTAACGCTGGTCACAATCCCACAGCGAGCTACTGGCGACAGTAACGCTGGTCACAAACCCACAGCGAGCTACTGGCGACAGTAGCGCTGGTCACAAACCCACAGCGAGCTACTGGCGACAGTAACGCTGGTCACAAACCCACAGCGAACTACTGGCGACAATAACGCTGGTCAAAAACCCACAGTGAGCTACTGGCGACAGTAACGCTGGTCACAGACCCACAGCAAGCTACTGGTGACAGTAACGCTGGTCACAAACCCACACCTATATACTGGCGACAGTAACGCTGGTCACAAACACACAGCAAGCTACTGGTGACAGTAACGCTGGTCACAAACCCACACCGAGCAACTGGCTACAGTAAAGCTGGTCACAAACCCACAGCAAGCTACTGGTGACAGTAACGCTGGTCTCAAACCCACAATGAGCTACTGGCGACAGTAACGCTGGTCACAATCCCACAGCGAGCTACTGGCGACAGTAACGCTGGTCACAGACCCACAGTGAGCTACTGGCGACAGTAACGCTGGTCACAAACCCACAGCGAGTTACTGGCGACAGTAACGCTGGTCTCAAACCCACAGTGAGCTACTGGTGACAGTAACGCTGGTCACAAACCCACAGCGAGCTACTGGCGACAGTAACGCTGGTCACAAACCCACAGTGAGCTACTGGCGACAGTAACGCTGGAAACAAACCCACAGTGAGCTACTGGCGACAGTAACGCTGGTCACAAACCCACAGCGAGCTGCTGGCACCGTAACGCTTGTCACAAACCCACAGCGAGCTACTGGCGACAGTAACGCTGGTCACAAACCCACAGCGAGCTACTGGCGACAGTAACGCTGGTGACAGACCCACAGCAAGCTACTGGTGACAGTTACACTGGTCACAAACCCACAGTGAGCTATTGGCGACAGTAACGCTGGTCACAATCCCACAGCGAGCTACTGGCGATAGTAACGCTGGTCACAAACCCACAGAGAGCTACTGGCTACAGTAATGCTGGTCACAAACCCACACCAAGCAACTGGCGACAATAACGCTGGTCACAAATCCACAGCGACCTACTGGCGACAGTAACGCTGGTCACAAACTCACAGCGAGCTACTGGTGACAGTAACGCTGGTCACAAACCCACAGTGAGCAACTGGCTACAGTAACGCTGGTCACAAACCCACAGCGAGCTACTGGAGACACTAACGCTGGTCACA
Organism: Meconema thalassinum; assembly: GCA_946902985.2. NCBI lineage: Eukaryota > Metazoa > Arthropoda > Insecta > Orthoptera > Tettigoniidae > Meconema > Meconema thalassinum. Next base: position 1,142,696,115 of record OX336389.2, read on the forward strand.
AACCAACAGCGAGCTACTGGCGACAATAACGTTAGTCACAAACCCACTGTGAGCTACTGGCAACAGTAACGCTGGTCACAGACCCACAGAAAGCTACTGGTGACAGTAACGCTGGTCACAAACCCACAGTGAACTACTGGCAACACTAACGCTGGTCACAAACCCACAGCGAGCTACTGGTGACACTAACGCTGGTCACAAACCCACAGCGAGCTACTGGTGACACTAACGCTGGTCACAAACCCGCAGCGAGCTACTGGCGACACTAACGCTGGTCACAAACCCACAGCGAGCTACTGGCGACACTAACCCTGGTCACAAACCCACAGTGAGCTACTGGCGACACTAACGCTGGTCACAAACCCACAGTGAGGTACTGGCGACAGTAACGCTGGTCACAAACCCACAGCAAGCTCCTGGCGACAGTAACGCTGGAACCAGACCCACAGTGAGCTACTGGCGACAGTTATGGCTGGTCACAAACCCACAGCGAGCTACTGGCGACAGTAACGCTGGTCACAGACCCACAGTCAGCTACTGGTGACAGTGACGCTGGTCACAAACCCACACCGAGCTACTGGCGACAATAACGCTGGTCACAAACCCACAGCGAGCTACTGGCGACACTAACGCTGGTCACAAACCCACAGTGAGCTACTGGCGACAGTAACGCTGGTCAAAAACCCACAGTGAGCTACTGGCGACAGTAACGCTGGTCACAAACCCACAGCGAGCTACTGGCGACATTCACGCTGGTCAAAAACCCACAGCAAGCTACTGGTGACAGTAACGCTGGTCACAAACCCATAGTGAGCTACTGGCGACAGTAACGCTGGTCTCAAACCCACACCTAGCAACTGGCGACAGTAACGCTGGTCACAGACCCACAGCAAGCTACTGGTGACAGTAACGCTGGTCACAAACCCACACCAAGCTACTGGTGACACTAACGCTGATCACAAACCCACACGGAGCTACTGGCGACACTAACGCTGGTCACAAACCCACAGTGAGCTACTGGTGACAGTAACGCTGGTCACAAACCCACAGCGAGCAACTGGCTACAGTAGCGCTGGTCACAAACCCACAGCGAGCTACTGGCGACAGTAACGCTGGTCACAAACCCACAGCGAGCTACTGGCGACAATAACGCTGGTCACAAATCCACAGCGAGCTACTGGCGACACGAACGCTGGTCACAAACCCACACCGAGCAACTAGCGACAGTAACGCTGGTCACAAACCCACAGCGAACTACTGGCGACAGTAACGCTGGTCACAAACCCACAGCAAGCTACTGGTGACAATAACGCTGGTCACAAACCCACACCGAGTTACTGGCGACAGTAACGCTGGTCACAAACCCACAGCGAGCAACTGGCTACAGTAGCGCTGGTCTCAAACCCACAGCGAGCTACTGGCGACAGTAACGCAAGTCACAAACCCACAGCGAGCTACTGGCGACAATAACGCTGGTCACAAACCCACAGTGAGCTACTGGCGACAGTAACGCTGGTCACAGACCCACAGCAAGCTACTGGTGATAGTAACGCTGGTCACATACCCACACCGATATACTGGCGACAGTAACGCTGGTCACAAACACACAGCAAGCTACTGGTGACAGTAAAGCTGGTCACAAACCCACACCGAGCAACTGGCTACAGTAACGCTGGTCACAAACCCACAGCAAGCTACTGGTGACAGTAACGCTGGTCTCAAACCCACAGTGAGCTACTGGCGACAGTAACGCTGGTCACAATCCCATAGCGAGCTACTGGCGACAGTAACGCTGGTCACAAACCCACAGCAAGCTACTGGTGACACTAACGCTGGTCACAAACCCACACCGAGCAACTGGCTACAGTAACGCTGGTCACAAACCCACAGCGAACTACTGGCGACAGTAACGCTGGTCACAAACCCACAGCAAGCTACTGGTGACAGTAACGCTGGTCACAAACCCACACCGAGTTACTGGCGACAGTAACGCTGGTCACAAACCCACAGCGAGCAACTGGCTACAGTAGCGCTGGTCACAAACGCACAGCGAGCTACTGGCGACAGTAACGCAAGTCAAAAACCCACAGCGAGCTACTGGCGACAATAACGCTGGTCACAAACCCACAGTGAGCTACTGGCAACAGTAACGCTGGTCACAGACCCACAGCAAGCTACTGGTGACAGTAACGCTGGTCACATACCCACACCGATATACTGGCGACAGTAACGCTGGTCACAAACACACAGCAAGCTACTGGTGACAGTAACGCTGGTCACAAACCCACACCGAGCAACTGGCTACAGTAACGCTGGTCACAAATCCACAGCAAGCTACTGGTGACAGTAACGCTGGTCTCAAACCCACAGTGAGCTACTGGCGACAGTAACGCTGGTCACAATCCCACAGCGAGCTACTGGCGACAGTAACGCTGGTCACAGACCCACAGTGAGCTACTGGCGACAGTAACGCTGGTCATAAACCCACAGCGAGTTACTGGCGACAGTAACGCTGGTATCAAACCCACAGTGAGCTACTGGTGACACTAACGCTGGTCACAAACCCACTGCGAGCTACTGGCGACAGTAACGCTGGTCACAAACCCACAATGAGCTACTGGCGACAGTAACGCTGGTCACAGACCCACAGCGAGCTGCTGGCGACAGTAACGCTGGTCACAAACCCACACCTATATACTGGCGACAGTAACGCTGGTCACAAACACACAGCAAGCTACTGGTGACAGTAACGCTGGTCACAAACCCACAGCGAGCTACTGGCGACAGTAACGCTGGTCACAAACCCACAGTGAGCTACTGGCGACAGTAACGCTCGAAACAAACCCACAGTGAGCTACTGGCGACACTAACGCTGGTCACAAACCCACAGCGAGCTGCTGGCGACCGTAACGCTTGTCACAAACCCACAGCGAGCTACTGGCGACAGTAACGCTGGTCACAAACCCACAGCGAGCTACTGGCGACAGTAACGCTGGTGACAGACCCACAGCAAGCTACTGGTGACAGTTACACTGGTCACAAACCCACAGTGAGCTATTGGCGACAGTAACGCTGGTCACAATCCCACAGCGAGCTACTGGCGATAGTAACGCTGGTCACAAACCCACAGAGAGCTACTGGCTACAGTAATGCTGGTCACAAACCCACACCAAGCAACTGGCGACAATAACGCTGGTCACAAATCCACAGCGACCTACTGGCGACAGTAACGCTGGTCACAAACTCACAGCGAGCTACTGGTGACAGTAACGCTGGTCACAAACCCACAGTGAGCAACTGGCTACAGTAACGCTGGTCACAAACCCACAGCGAGCTACTGGAGACACTAACGCTGGTCACAAACCAACAGCGAGCTACTGGCGACAATAACGTTAGTCACAAACCCACTGTGAGCTACTGGCAACAGTAACGCTGGTCACAGACCCACAGAAAGCTACTGGTGACAGTAACGCTGGTCACAAACCCACAGTGAACTACTGGCAACACTAACGCTGGTCACAAACCCACAGCGAGCTACTGGTGACACTAACGCTGGTCACAAACCCACAGCGAGCTACTGGTGACACTAACGCTGGTCACAAACCCGCAGCGAGCTACTGGCGACACTAACGCTGGTCACAAACCCACAGCGAGCTACTGGCGACACTAACCCTGGTCACAAACCCACAGTGAGCTACTGGCGACACTAACGCTGGTCACAAACTCACAGTGAGGTACTGGCGACAGTAACGCTGGTCACAAACCCACAGCAAGCTCGTGGCGACAGTAACGCTGGAACCAGACCCACAGTGAGCTACTGGCGACAGTAACGCTGGTCATAAACCCACAGCGAGCTACTGGCGACAGTAACGCTGGTCACAGACCCACAGTCAGCTACTGGTGACAGTGACGCTGGTCACAAACCCACACCGAGCTACTGGCGACAATAACGCTGGTCACAAACCCACAGCGAGCTACTGGCGACACTAACGCTGGTCACAAACCCACAGTGAACTACTGGCGACAGTAACGCTGGTCAAAAACCCACAGTGAGCTACTGGCGACAGTAACGCTGGTCACAAACCCACAGCGAGCTACTGGCGACATTCACGCTGGTCACAAACCCACAGCAAGCTACTGGTGACAGTAACGCTGGTCACAAACCCACAGTGAGCTACTGGCGACAGTAACGCTGGTCTCAAACCCACACCTAGCAACTGGCGACAGTAACGCTGGTCACAGACCCACAGCAAGCTACTGGTGACAGTAACGCTGGTCACAAACCCACACCAAGCTACTGGTGACACTAACGCTGATCACAAACCCACACGGAGCTACTGGCGACACTAACGCTGGTCACAAACCCACAGTGAGCTACTGGTGACAGTAACGCTGGTCACAAACCCACAGCGAGCAACTGGCTACAGTAGCGCTGGTCACAAACCCACAGCGAGCTACTGGCGACAGTAACGCTGGTCACAAACCCACAGCGAGCTACTGGCAACAATAACGCTGGTCACAAATCCACAGCGAGCTACTGGCGACACTAACGCTGGTCACAAACCCACACCGAGCAACTAGCGACAGTAACGCTGGTCACAAACCCACAGCGAACTACTGGCGACAGTAATGCTGGTCACAAACCCACAGCAAGCTACTGGTGACAATAACGCTGGTCACAAACCCACACCGAATTACTGGCGACAGTAACGCTGGTCACAAACCCACAGCGAGCAACTGGCTACAGTAGCGCTGGTCTCAAACCCACAGCGAGCTACTGGCGACAGTAACGCAAGTCACAAACCCACAGCGAGCTACTGGCGACAATAACGCTGGTCACAAACCCACAGTGAGCTACTGGCGACAGTAACGCTGGTCACAGACCCACAGCAAGCTACTGGTGATAGTAACGCTGGTCACATACCCACACCGATATACTGGCGACAGTAACGCTGGTCACAAACACACAGCAAGCTACTGGTGACAGTAAAGCTGGTCACAAACCCACACCGAGCAACTGGCTACAGTAACGCTGGTCACAAACCCACAGCAAGCTACTGGTGACAGTAACGCTGGTCTCAAACCCACAGTGAGCTACTGGCGACAGTAACGCTGGTCACAATCCCATAGCGAGCTACTGGCGACAGTAACGCTGGTCACAAACCCACAGCAAGCTACTGGTGACACTAACGCTGGTCACAAACCCACACCGAGCAACTGGCTACAGTAACGCTGGTCACAAACCCACAGCGAACTACTGGCGACAGTAACGCTGGTCACAAACCCACAGCAAGCTACTGGTGACAGTAACGCTGGTCACAAACCCACACCGAGTTACTGGCGACAGTAACGCTGGTCACAAACCCACAGCGAGCAACTGGCTACAGTAGCGCTGGTCACAAACGCACAGCGAGCTACTGGCGACAGTAACGCAAGTCAAAAACCCACAGCGAGCTACTGGCGACAATAACGCTGGTCACAAACCCACAGTGAGCTACTGGCAACAGTAACGCTGGTCACAGACCCACAGCAAGCTACTGGTGACAGTAACGCTGGTCACATACCCACACCGATATACTGGCGACAGTAACGCTGGTCACAAACACACAGCAAGCTACTGGTGACAGTAACGCTGGTCACAAACCCACACCGAGCAACTGGCTACAGTAACGCTGGTCACAAATCCACAGCAAGCTACTGGTGACAGTAACGCTGGTCTCAAACCCACAGTGAGCTACTGGCGACAGTAACGCTGGTCACAATCCCACAGCGAGCTACTGGCGACAGTAACGCTGGTCACAGACCCACAGTGAGCTACTGGCGACAGTAACGCTGGTCATAAACCCACAGCGAGTTACTGGCGACAGTAACGCTGGTATCAAACCCACAGTGAGCTACTGGTGACACTAACGCTGGTCACAAACCCACTGCGAGCTACTGGCGACAGTAACGCTGGTCACAAACCCACAATGAGCTACTGGCGACAGTAACGCTGGTCACAGACCCACAGCGAGCTGCTGGCGACAGTTACGCTGGTCACAAACCCACAGCGAGCTGCTGGCGACAGTAACGCTGGTCACAAACCCACAGCGCGCTACTGGCGACAGTAACGCTGGTCACAAACCCACAGCGAGCTAGTGGCGACAGTAACGCTGGTGACAGACCCTCAGCAAGCTACTGGTGACAGTAACGCTGGTCACAAACCCACAGTGAGCTACTGGCGACAGTAACGCTGGTCACAATCCCACAGCGAGCTACTGGCGACAGTAACGATGGTCACAAACCCACAGCGAGCTACTGGCGACAGTAGCGCTGGTCACAAACCCACAGCGAGCTAGTGGCGACAGTAACGCTGGTGACAGACCCTCAGCAAGCTACTGGTGACAGTAACGCTGGTCACAAACCCACAGTGAGCTACTGGCGACAGTAACGCTGGTCACAAACCCACAAAGAGCTACTGGCGACAGTAACGCTGGTCACAGACCCACAGAAAGCTACTGATGACAGTAACGCTGGTCACAAACCCACACCGAGCTACTGGTGATAGAAACGCTGGTCACAAACCCACAGCGAGCTACCGGCTACAGTAACGCTGGTCAAAAACCCACACCGAGCAACTGGCGACAGTAACGCTGGTCACATACCCACAGCGAGCTACTGGCGACAGTAACGCTGGTCACAACCCCACAGTGAGCTTCTGGCGACTGTAACGCTGGTCACAAACCCACAGTGAGCTACTGGCGACAGTAACACTGGTCACAAACCCACAGTGAGGTACTGGCGACAGTAACGCTGGTCACAAACCCAGAGCGAGCTACTGGCGACAGTAACGCTGGAACCAGACCCACAGTGAGCTACTGGCGACAGTAACGCTGGTCACAAACCCACAGCGAGCTACTGGCGACAGTAACGCTGGTCACAGACCCACAGTCAGCTACTGGTGACAGTGACGCTGGTCACAAACCCACACCGAGCTACTGGCGACAATAACGCAGGTCACAAACCCACAGCGAGCTACTGGCGACACTAACGCTGGTCACAAACCCACAGTGAGCTACTGGCGACAGTTACGCTGGTCACAAACCCACAGTGAGCTACTGGCGACAGTAACGCTTGTCACAAACCCACAGCGAGCTACTGGCGACAGTCACGCTGGTCACAAACCCACAGCAAGCTACTGGTGACAGTAACGCTGCTCACAAACCCACAGTGAGCTACTGGCGACAGTAACGCTGGTCTCAAACCCACACCTAGCAACTGGCGACAGTAACGCTGGTCACAGACCCACAGCAAGCTACTGGTGACAGTAACGCTGGTCACACACCCACACCAAGCTACTGGTGACACTAATGCTGATCACAAACCCACACCGAGCTACTGGCGACACTAACGCTGGTCACAAACCCACAGTGAGCTACTGGTGACAGTTACGCTGGTCACAAACCCACAGCGAGCAACTGGCTACAGTAGCGCTGGTCACAAGCCCACAGCGAGCTACTGGCGACAGTAACGCTGGTCACAAACCCACAGCGAGCCACTGGCGACAATAACGCTGGTCACAAATCCACAGCGAGCTACTGGCGACACTAACGCTGGTCACAAACCCACAGTGAGTTACTGGCGATAGTAACGCTGGTCACAAACCCACAGCGAGCTACTGACGACAGTAACGCTGGTCACAAACCCACAGCGAGCTACTGGCGACATTAACGCTGGTCACAAACCCACAGCCAGCTACTGGTGACACTAACGCTGGTCACAAACCCACACCGAGCAACTAGCGACAGTAACGCTGGTCACAAACCCACAGCGAACCACTGGCGACAGTAACGCTGGTCACAAACCCACAGCAAGCTACTGGTGACAGTAACGCTGGTCACAAACCCACACCGAGTTACTGGCGATAGTAACGCTGGTCACAAACCCACAGCGAGCAACTGGCTACAGTAGCGCTGGTCACAAACCCACAGCGAGCTACTGGCGACAGTAACGCTGGTCACAGACCCACAGCAAGCTACTGGTGATAGTAACGCTGGTCACATACCCACACCGATATACTGGCGACAGTAACGCTGGTCACAAACACACAGCAAGCTACTGGTGACAGTAACGCTGGTCACAAACCCACACCGAGCAACTGGCTACAGTAACGCTGGTCACAAACCCACAGCAAGCTACTGGTGACAGTAAAGCTGGTCTCAAACCCACAGTGAGCTACCGGCGACAGTAACGCTGGTCACAATCCCACAGCGAGCTACTGGCGACAGTAACGCTGGTCACAAACCCACAGCGAGCTGCTGGCGACAGTAACGCTGGTCACAAACCCACAGCGAGCTACTGGCGACAGTAACGCTGGTCACAAACCCACACCGAGCTACTGGCGACAGTAACGCTGGTGACAGACCCACAGCAAGCTACTGGTGACAGTAACGCTGGTATCAAACCCACAGTGAGCTACTGGCGACAGTAACGCTGGTCACAATCCCACAGCGAGCTACTGGCGACAGTAACGCTGGTCACAATCCCACAGCGAGCTACTGGCGACAGTAACGCTGGTCACAAACCCACAGCGAGCTACTGGCGACAGTAGCGCTGGTCTCAAACCCACAGCGAGCTACTGGCGACAGTAACGCTGGTCACAAACCCACACCGATATACTGGCGACAGTAACGCTGGTCACAAACACACAGCAAGCTACTGGTGACAGTAACGCTGGTCACAAGCCCACACCGAGCAACTGGCTACAGTAAAGCTGGTCACAAACCCACAGCTAGCTACTGGTGACAGTAACGCTGGTCTCAAACCCACAGTGAGCTACTGGCGACAGTAACGCTGGTCACAATCCCACAGCGAGCTACTGGCGACAGTAACGCTGGTCACAGACCCACAGTGAGCTACTGGCGACAGCAACGCTGGTCACAAACCCACAGCGAGTTACTGGCGACAGTAACGCTTGTCTCAAACCCACAGTGAGCTACTGGTGACAGTAACGCTGGTCACAAACCCACAGCGAGCTACTGGCGACAGTAACGCTGGTCACAAACCCACAGTGAGCTACTGGCGACAGTAACGCTGAAAAAAAAACCACAGTGAGCTACTGGCGACAGTAACGCTGGTCACAAATCCACAGCGAGCTACTGGCGACAGTAACGCTGGTCACAAACCCACAGTGAGCTACTGGCGACAGTAACGCTGGGAAAAAAACCACAGTGAGCTACTGGCGACAGTAACGCTGGTCACAAACCCACAGCGAGCTACTGGCGACAATAACGCTGGTCACAAACCCACAGAGAGCTACTGGCTACAGTAATGCTGGTCACAAATCCACACCAAGCAACTGGCGACAATAACGCTGGTCACAAATCCACAGCGACCTACTGGCGACAGTAACGCTGGTCACAAACTCACAGCGAGCTACTGGTGACAGTAACGCTGGTCACAAACCCACAGTGAGCAACTGGCTACAGTAACGCTGGTCACAAACCCACCGCGAGCTACTGGAGACACTAACGCTGGTCACAAACCAACAGCGAGCTACTGGCGACAATAACGTTAGTCAAAAACCCACTGTGAGCTACTGCCAACAGTAACGCTGGTCACAGACCCACAGCAAGCTACTGGTGACAGTAACGCTGGTCACAAACCCACAGTGAACTACTGGCAACACTAACGCTGGTCACAAACCCACAGCGAGCTACTGGTGACACTAACGCTGGTCACAAACCCACAGCGAGCTACTGGTGACACTAACGCTGGTCACAAACCTGCAGCGAGATACTGGCGACACTAACGCTGGTCACAAACCCACAGCGAGCTACTGGCGACACTAACCCTGGTCACAAACCCACAGTGAGCTACTGGCGACACTAACGCTGGTCACAAACCCACAGTGAGGTACTGGCGACAGTAACGCTGTACACAAACCCACAGCAAGCTACCGGTGACACTCACGCTGGTCACAAACCCACAGTGAGCTACTGGCAACACTAACGCTGGTCACAAACCAACAGCGAACTACTAGTGACACAAACACTGGTCACAAAACCACAGCGAGATACTGGCGACACTAACGCTGGTCACAAATCCACAGTGAGCTACTGGCTACAGTAAGGCTGGTCACAAACCCACAGCGAGCTACTGGTGACACTAACGCTGGTCACAAACACACAGCGAGCTACTGGTGACACTAACGCTGATCACAAACCCACAGCGAGATACTGGTGACACTAACGCTGGTCACAAACCCACAGCGAACTACTGGTGACACTAACGCTGGTCACAAACCCACACCGAGCTACTGGTGACACTAACGCTGATCGCAAGCCCACAGCGAGCTACTGGCGACAGTAACGCTGGTCACAAACCCACAGCAAGCTACTGGTGACAGTAACGCTGGTCACAAACCCACACCGAGATACAGGCGACATTAACGCTGGTCACAAGCCAACACCGAGCTACTGGCGACAGTAACGCTGGTCACAAACCCACAGCGAGCTACTGGCTACAGTAACGCTGGTCACAAACCCACACCGAGCAATTGGCGACAGTAACGCAAGTCACAAACCCACAGCGAGCTACTGGCGACAATAACGCTGGTCACAAACCCACAGTGAGCTACTGGCGACAGTAACGCTGGTCACAGACCCACAGCAAGCTACTGGTGATAGTAACGCTGGTCACATACCCACACCGATATACTGGCGACAGTAACGCTGGTCACAAACACACAGCAAGCTACTGGTGACAGTAAAGCTGGTCACAAACCCACACCGAGCAACTGGCTACAGTAACGCTGGTCACAAACCCACAGCAAGCTACTGGTGACAGTAACGCTGGTCTCAAACCCACAGTGAGCTACTGGCGACAGTAACGCTGGTCACAATCCCATAGCGAGCTACTGGCGACAGTAACGCTGGTCACAAACCCACAGCAAGCTACTGGTGACACTAACGCTGGTCACAAACCCACACCGAGCAACTGGCTACAGTAACGCTGGTCACAAACCCACAGCGAACTACTGGCGACAGTAACGCTGGTCACAAACCCACAGCAAGCTACTGGTGACAGTAACGCTGGTCACAAACCCACACCGAGTTACTGGCGACAGTAACGCTGGTCACAAACCCACAGCGAGCAACTGGCTACAGTAGCGCTGGTCACAAACGCACAGCGAGCTACTGGCGACAGTAACGCAAGTCAAAAACCCACAGCGAGCTACTGGCGACAATAACGCTGGTCACAAACCCACAGTGAGCTACTGGCAACAGTAACGCTGGTCACAGACCCACAGCAAGCTACTGGTGACAGTAACGCTGGTCACATACCCACACCGATATACTGGCGACAGTAACGCTGGTCACAAACACACAGCAAGCTACTGGTGACAGTAACGCTGGTCACAAACCCACACCGAGCAACTGGCTACAGTAACGCTGGTCACAAATCCACAGCAAGCTACTGGTGACAGTAACGCTGGTCTCAAACCCACAGTGAGCTACTGGCGACAGTAACGCTGGTCACAATCCCACAGCGAGCTACTGGCGACAGTAACGCTGGTCACAGACCCACAGTGAGCTACTGGCGACAGTAACGCTGGTCATAAACCCACAGCGAGTTACTGGCGACAGTAACGCTGGTATCAAACCCACAGTGAGCTACTGGTGACACTAACGCTGGTCACAAACCCACTGCGAGCTACTGGCGACAGTAACGCTGGTCACAAACCCACAATGAGCTACTGGCGACAGTAACGCTGGTCACAGACCCACAGCGAGCTGCTGGCGACAGTTACGCTGGTCACAAACCCACAGCGAGCTGCTGGCGACAGTAACGCTGGTCACAAACCCACAGCGCGCTACTGGCGACAGTAACGCTGGTCACAAACCCACAGCGAGCTAGTGGCGACAGTAACGCTGGTGACAGACCCTCAGCAAGCTACTGGTGACAGTAACGCTGGTCACAAACCCACAGTGAGCTACTGGCGACAGTAACGCTGGTCACAATCCCACAGCGAGCTACTGGCGACAGTAACGATGGTCACAAACCCACAGCGAGCTACTGGCGACAGTAGCGCTGGTCACAAACCCACAGCGAGCTAGTGGCGACAGTAACGCTGGTGACAGACCCTCAGCAAGCGACTGGTGACAGTAACGCTGGTCACAAACCCACAGTGAGCTACTGGCGACAGTAACGCTGGTCACAAACCCACAAAGAGCTACTGGCGACAGTAACGCTGGTCACAGACCCACAGAAAGCTACTGATGACAGTAACGCTGGTCACAAACCCACACCGAGCTACTGGTGATAGAAACGCTGGTCACAAACCCACAGCGAGCTACCGGCTACAGTAACGCTGGTCAAAAACCCACACCGAGCAACTGGCGACAGTAACGCTGGTCACATACCCACAGCGAGCTACTGGCGACAGTAACGCTGGTCACAACCCCACAGTGAGCTTCTGGCGACTGTAACGCTGGTCACAAACCCACAGTGAGCTACTGGCGACAGTAACACTGGTCACAAACCCACAGTGAGGTACTGGCGACAGTAACGCTGGTCACAAACCCAGAGCGAGCTACTGGCGACAGTAACGCTGGAACCAGACCCACAGTGAGCTACTGGCGACAGTAACGCTGGTCACAAACCCACAGCGAGCTACTGGCGACAGTAACGCTGGTCACAGACCCACAGTCAGCTACTGGTGACAGTGACGCTGGTCACAAACCCACACCGAGCTACTGGCGACAATAACGCAGGTCACAAACCCACAGCGAGCTACTGGCGACACTAACGCTGGTCACAAACCCACAGTGAGCTACTGGCGACAGTTACGCTGGTCACAAACCCACAGTGAGCTACTGGCGACAGTAACGCTTGTCACAAACCCACAGCGAGCTACTGGCGACAGTCACGCTGGTCACAAACCCACAGCAAGCTACTGGTGACAGTAACGCTGCTCACAAACCCACAGTGAGCTACTGGCGACAGTAACGCTGGTCTCAAACCCACACCTAGCAACTGGCGACAGTAACGCTGGTCACAGACCCACAGCAAGCTACTGGTGACAGTAACGCTGGTCACACACCCACACCAAGCTACTGGTGACACTAATGCTGATCACAAACCCACACCGAGCTACTGGCGACACTAACGCTGGTCACAAACCCACAGTGAGCTACTGGTGACAGTTACGCTGGTCACAAACCCACAGCGAGCAACTGGCTACAGTAGCGCTGGTCACAAGCCCACAGCGAGCTACTGGCGACAGTAACGCTGGTCACAAACCCACAGCGAGCCACTGGCGACAATAACGCTGGTCACAAATCCACAGCGAGCTACTGGCGACACTAACGCTGGTCACAAACCCACAGTGAGTTACTGGCGATAGTAACGCTGGTCACAAACCCACAGCGAGCTACTGACGACAGTAACGCTGGTCACAAACCCACAGCGAGCTACTGGCGACATTAACGCTGGTCACAAACCCACAGCCAGCTACTGGTGACACTAACGCTGGTCACAAACCCACACCGAGCAACTAGCGACAGTAACGCTGGTCACAAACCCACAGCGAACCACTGGCGACAGTAACGCTGGTCACAAACCCACAGCAAGCTACTGGTGACAGTAACGCTGGTCACAAACCCACACCGAGTTACTGGCGATAGTAACGCTGGTCACAAACCCACAGCGAGCAACTGGCTACAGTAGCGCTGGTCACAAACCCACAGCGAGCTACTGGCGACAGTAACGCTGGTCACAGACCCACAGCAAGCTACTGGTGATAGTAACGCTGGTCACATACCCACACCGATATACTGGCGACAGTAACGCTGGTCACAAACACACAGCAAGCTACTGGTGACAGTAACGCTGGTCACAAACCCACACCGAGCAACTGGCTACAGTAACGCTGGTCACAAACCCACAGCAAGCTACTGGTGACAGTAAAGCTGGTCTCAAACCCACAGTGAGCTACCGGCGACAGTAACGCTGGTCACAATCCCACAGCGAGCTACTGGCGACAGTAACGCTGGTCACAAACCCACAGCGAGCTGCTGGCGACAGTAACGCTGGTCACAAACCCACAGCGAGCTACTGGCGACAGTAACGCTGGTCACAAACCCACACCGAGCTACTGGCGACAGTAACGCTGGTGACAGACCCACAGCAAGCTACTGGTGACAGTAACGCTGGTATCAAACCCACAGTGAGCTACTGGCGACAGTAACGCTGGTCACAATCCCACAGCGAGCTACTGGCGACAGTAACGCTGGTCACAATCCCACAGCGAGCTACTGGCGACAGTAACGCTGGTCACAAACCCACAGCGAGCTACTGGCGACAGTAGCGCTGGTCTCAAACCCACAGCGAGCTACTGGCGACAGTAACGCTGGTCACAAACCCACACCGATATACTGGCGACAGTAACGCTGGTCACAAACACACAGCAAGCTACTGGTGACAGTAACGCTGGTCACAAGCCCACACCGAGCAACTGGCTACAGTAAAGCTGGTCACAAACCCACAGCTAGCTACTGGTGACAGTAACGCTGGTCTCAAACCCACAGTGAGCTACTGGCGACAGTAACGCTGGTCACAATCCCACAGCGAGCTACTGGCGACAGTAACGCTGGTCACAGACCCACAGTGAGCTACTGGCGACAGCAACGCTGGTCACAAACCCACAGCGAGTTACTGGCGACAGTAACGCTTGTCTCAAACCCACAGTGAGCTACTGGTGACAGTAACGCTGGTCACAAACCCACAGCGAGCTACTGGCGACAGTAACGCTGGTCACAAACCCACAGTGAGCTACTGGCGACAGTAACGCTGGAAAAAAAACCACAGTGAGCTACTGGCGACAGTAACGCTGGTCACAAATCCACAGCGAGCTACTGGCGACAGTAACGCTGGTCACAAACCCACAGTGAGCTACTGGCGACAGTAACGCTGGGAAAAAAACCACAGTGAGCTACTGGCGACAGTAACGCTGGTCACAAACCCACAGCGAGCTACTGGCGACAATAACGCTGGTCACAAACCCACAGAGAGCTACTGGCTACAGTAATGCTGGTCACAAATCCACACCAAGCAACTGGCGACAATAACGCTGGTCACAAATCCACAGCGACCTACTGGCGACAGTAACGCTGGTCACAAACTCACAGCGAGCTACTGGTGACAGTAACGCTGGTCACAAACCCACAGTGAGCAACTGGCTACAGTAACGCTGGTCACAAACCCACCGCGAGCTACTGGAGACACTAACGCTGGTCACAAACCAACAGCGAGCTACTGGCGACAATAACGTTAGTCAAAAACCCACTGTGAGCTACTGCCAACAGTAACGCTGGTCACAGACCCACAGCAAGCTACTGGTGACAGTAACGCTGGTCACAAACCCACAGTGAACTACTGGCAACACTAACGCTGGTCACAAACCCACAGCGAGCTACTGGTGACACTAACGCTGGTCACAAACCCACAGCGAGCTACTGGTGACACTAACGCTGGTCACAAACCTGCAGCGAGATACTGGCGACACTAACGCTGGTCACAAACCCACAGCGAGCTACTGGCGACACTAACCCTGGTCACAAACCCACAGTGAGCTACTGGCGACACTAACGCTGGTCACAAACCCACAGTGAGGTACTGGCGACAGTAACGCTGTACACAAACCCACAGCAAGCTACCGGTGACACTCACGCTGGTCACAAACCCACAGTGAGCTACTGGCGACACTAACGCTGGTCACAAACCAACAGCGAACTACTAGTGACACAAACGCTGGTCACAAAACCACAGCGAGATACTGGCGACACTAACGCTGGTCACAAACCCACAGTGAGCTACTGGCTACAGTAAGGCTGGTCACAAACCCACAGCGAGCTACTGGTGACACTAACGCTGGTCACAAACACACAGCGAGCTACTGGTGACACTAACGCTGATCACAAACCCACAGCGAGATACTGGTGACACTAACGCTGGTCACAAACCCACAGCGAACTACTGGTGACACTAACGCTGGTCACAAACCCACACCGAGCTACTGGTGACACTAACGCTGATCGCAAGCCCACAGCGAGCTACTGGCGACAGTAACGCTGGTCACAAACCCACAGCAAGCTACTGGTGACAGTAACGCTGGTCACAAACCCACACCGAGATACAGGCGACATTAACGCTGGTCACAAGCCAACACCGAGCTACTGGCGACAGTAACGCTGGTCACAAACCCACAGCGAGCTACTGGCTACAGTAACGCTGGTCACAAACCCACACCGAGCAATTGGCGACAGTAACGCTGGTCACAAACCCACAGCAAGCTACTGGCTACAGTAACGCTGGTCACAAACCCACAGCGAGCTACTGGCGACAGTAACGCTGGTCATAAATCCACAGCAAGCTACTGGTGACACTAACGCTGGTCACAAACCCACACCGAGCAACTGGCTACAGTAACGCTGGTCCCAAACCCACAGCGAGCTACTGGCGACAATAACGCTTGTCACAAACCCACAGTGAGCTACTGGCGACAGTAACGCTGGTCACAGACCCATAGCAAGCTACTGGTGACAGTAACGCTGGTCACAAACCCACACCGAGCAACTGGCTACAGTAACGCTGGTCTCAAACCCACAAACCCACAGCAAGCTACTGGTGACAGTTACGCTGGTCACAAACCCACAGTGAGCTACTGGCGACAGTTAAGCTGGTCACAATCCCACAGCGAGCTACTAGCGACAGTAACGCTGGTCACACACCCACAGTGAGCTACTGGCGACAGTAACGCTGGTCACAAACCCACAGCGAGCTACTGGCGACAGTAACGCTGGTCACAGACCCGCAGTGAGCTACTGGTGACAGTAACGCTGGAAAAAACCCACAGTGAGCTACTGGCGACAGTAACGCTGGTCACAAACCCACAGCGAGCTACTGGCGACAGTAACGCTGGTCACAAACCCACAGAGAGCTACTGGCTACAGTAATGCTGGTCACAAACCCACACCAAGCAACTGGCGACAATAACGCTGGTCACAAATCCACAGCGACCTACTGGCGACAGTAACGCTGGTCACAAACTCACAGCGAGCTACTGGTGACAGTAACGCTGGTCACAAACCCACAGTGAGCAACTGGCTACAGTAACGCTGGTCACAAACCCACAGCGAGCTACTGGAGACACTAACGCTGGTCACAAACCAACAGCGAGCTACTGGCGACAATAACGTTAGTCAAAAACCCACTGTGAGCTACTGCCAACAGTAACGCTGGTCACAGACCCACAGCAAGCTACTGGTGACAATAACGCTGGTCACAAACCCACAGTGAACTACTGGCAACACTAACGCTGGTCACAAACCCACAGCGAGCTACTGGTGACACTAACGCTGGTCACAAACCCACAGCGAGCTACTGGTGACACTAACGCTGGTCACAAACCTGCAGCGAGCTACTGGCGACACTAACGCTGGTCACAAACCCACAGCGAGCTACTGGCGACACTAACCCTGGTCACAAACCCACAGTGAGCTACTGGCGACACTAACGCTGGTCACAAACCCACAGTGAGGTACTGGCGACAGTAACGCTGTACACAAACCCACAGCAAGCTACCGGTGACACTCACGCTGGTCACAAACCCACAGTGAGCTACTGGCGACACTAACGCTGGTCACAAACCAACAGCGAACTACTAGTGACACAAACGCTGGTCACAAACCCACAGCGAGATACTGCCGACATCAACGCTGGTCACAAACCCACAGTGAGCTACTGGCTACAGTAAGGCTGGTCACAAACCCACAGCGAGCTACTGGTGACACTAACGCTGGTCACAAACCCACAGCGAGCTACTGGTGACACTAACGCTGATCACAAACCCACAGCGAGATACTGGTGACACTAACGCTGGTCACAAACCCACAGCGAACTACTGGTGACACTAACGCTGGTCACAAACCCACACCGAGCTACTGGTGACACTAACGCTGATCGCAAGCCCACAGCGAGCTACTGGCGACAGTAACGCTGGTCACAAACCCACAGCAAGCTACTGGTGACAGTAACGCTGGTCACAAACCCACACCGAGATACAGGCGACATTAACGCTGGTCACAAGCCAACACCGAGCTACTGGCGACAGTAACGCTGGTCACAAACCCACAGCGAGCTACTGGCTACAGTAACGCTGGTCACAAACCCACACCGAGCAATTGGCGACAGTAACGCTGGTCACAAACCCACAGCAAGCTACTGGCTACAGTAACGCTGGTCACAAACCCACAGCGAGCTACTGGCGACAGTAACGCTGGTCACAAATCCACAGCAAGCTACTGGTGACACTAACGCTGGTCACAAACCCACACCGAGCAACTGGCTACAGTAACGCTGGTCCCAAACCCACAGCGAGCTACGGGCGACAATAACGCTTGTCACAAACCCACAGTGAGCTACTGGCGACAGTAACGCTGGTCACAGACCCATAGCAAGCTACTGGTGACAGTAACGCTGGTCACAAACCCACACCGAGCAACTGGCTACAGTAACGCTGGTCTCAAACCCACAAACCCACAGCAAGCTACTGGTGACAGTTACGCTGGTCACAAACCCACAGTGAGCTACTGGCGACAGTTAAGCTGGTCACAATCCCACAGCGAGCTACTAGCGACAGTAACGCTGGTCACACACCCACAGTGAGCTACTGGCGACAGTAACGCTGGTCACAATCCCACAGCGAGCTACTGGCGACAGTAACGCTGGTCACAGACCCGCAGTGAGCTACTGGTGACAGTAACGCTGGTCACAAACCCACAGCGAGATACTGGCGACAGTAACGCTGGTCACAAACCCGCAGTGAGCTACTGGCGACAGTAACGCTGGTAACAACCCCACAGTGAGCTGCTGGCGACAGTAACGCTGGTCAAAAACCCACAGCGAGCTACTGGCGACAGTAATGCTGGTCACAGTCCCACAGTGAGCTACTGGTGACAGTAACGCTGGTCACAAACCCACAGTGAGCTACCGGCGACAGTAACGCTGGTCACAAACCCACAGTGAGCTACTGGCGACACTAACGCTGGTCACAAACCCGCAGTGAGCTACTGGCGACAGTAAAGCTGGTCACAAACCCACAGCGAGCTACTGGCGACAGTAACGCTGGTGACAGACCCACAGCAAGCTACTGGTGGCAGTAACGCTGGTCACAAACCCACAGTGAGCTACTGGCGACAGTAACGCTGGTCACAGACCCACAGCATGTTACTGGTGACATTAACGCTGGTCACAAACCCACACCGAGCTACTGGTGATACTAACGCTGGTCACAAACCCACACCGAGCTACTGGCGACACTAACGCTGGTCACAAACCCACAGCGAGCTACTGGCGACAGTAACGCTGGTCACAGACCCACACCGAGCAACTGGCTACAGTAACGCTGGTCACAAACCCACAGTGAGCTTCTGGCGACTGTAACGCTGGTCACAAACCCACAGTGAGCTACTGGCGACAGTAACACTGGTCACAAACCCACAGTGAGGTACTGGCGACAGTAACGCTGGTCACAAACCCAGAGCGAGCTACTGGCGACAGTAACGCTGGAACCAGACCCACAGTGAGCTACTGGCGACAGTAACGCTGGTCACAAACCCACAGCGAGCTACTGGCGACAGTAACGCTGGTCACAGACCCACAGTCAGCTACTGGTGACAGTGACGCTGGTCACAAACCCACACCGAGCTACTGGCGACAATAACGCAGGTCACAAACCCACAGCGAGCTACTGGCGACTCTAACGCTGGTCACAAACCCACAGTGAGCTACTGGCGACAGTAACGCTGGTCACAAACCCACAGTGAGCTACTGGCGACAGTAACGCTTGTCACAAACCCACAGCGAGCTACTGGCGACAGTCAAGCTGGTCACAAACCCACAGCAAGCTACTGGTGACAGTAACGCTGCTCACAAACCCACAGTGAGCTACTGGCGACAGTAACGCTGGTCTCAAACCCACACCTAGCAACTGGCGACAGTAACGCTGGTCACAGACCCACAGCAAGCTACTGGTGACAGTAACGCTGGTCACACACCCACACCAAGCTACTGGTGACACTAATGCTGATCACAAACCCACACCGAGCTACTGGCGACACTAACGCTGGTCACAAACCCACAGTGAGCTACTGGTGACAGTAACGCTGGTCACAAACCCACAGCCAGCAACTGGCTACAGTAGCGCTGGTCACAAGCCCACAGCGAGCTACTGGCGACAGTAACGCTGGTCACAAACCCACAGCGAGCCACTGGCGACAATAACGCTGGTCACAAATCCACAGCGAGCTACTGGCGACACTAACGCTGGTCACAAACCCACAGTGAGTTACTGGCGATAGTAACGCTGGTCACAAACCCACAGCGAGCTACTGACGACAGTAACGCTGGTCACAAACCCACAGCGAGCTACTGGCGACATTAACGCTGGTCACAAACCCACAGCCAGCTACTGGTGACACTAACGCTGGTCACAAACCCACACCGAGCAACTAGCGACAGTAACGCTGGTCACAAACCCACAGCGAATCACTGGCGACAGTAACGCTGGTCACAAACCCACAGCAAGCTACTGGTGACAGTAACGCTGGTCACAAACCCACACCGAGTTACTGGCGATAGTAACGCTGGTCACAAACCCACAGCGAGCAACTGGCTACAGTAGCGCTGGTCACAAACCCACAGCGAGCTACTGGCGACAGTAACGCTGGTCACAGACCCACAGCAAGCTACTGGTGATAGTAACGCTGGTCACATACCCACACCGATATACTGGCGACAGTAACGCTGGTCACAAACACACAGCAAGCTACTGGTGACAGTAACGCTGGTCACAAACCCACACCGAGCAACTGGCTACAGTAACGCTGGTCACAAACCCACAGCAAGCTACTGGTGACAGTAAAGCTGGTCTCAAACCCACAGTGAGCTACCGGCGACAGTAACGCTGGTCACAATCCCACAGCGAGCTACTGGCGACAGTAACGCTGGTCACAAACCCACAGCGAGCTGCTGGCGACAGTAACGCTGGTCACAAACCCACAGCGAGCTACTGGCGACAGTAACGCTGGTCACAAACCCACACCGAGCTACTGGCGACAGTAACGCTGGTGACAGACCCACAGCAAGCTACTGGTGACAGTAACGCTGGTATCAAACCCACAGTGAGCTACTGGCGACAGTAACGCTGGTCACAATCCCACAGCGAGCTACTGGCGACAGTAACGCTGGTCACAATCCCACAGCGAGCTACTGGCGACAGTAACGCTGGTCACAAACCCACAGCGAGCTACTGGCGACAGTAGCGCTGGTCTCAAACCCACAGCGAGCTACTGGCGTCAGTAACGCTGGTCACAAACCCACACCGATATACTGGCGACAGTAACGCTGGTCACAAACACACAGCAAGCTACTGGTGACAGTAACGCTGGTCACAAGCCCACACCGAGCAACTGGCTACAGTAAAGCTGGTCACAAACCCACAGCTAGCTACTGGTGACAGTAACGCTGGTCTCAAACCCACAGTGAGCTACTGGCGACAGTAACGCTGGTCACAATCCCACAGCGAGCTACTGGCGACAGTAACGCTGGTCACAGACCCACAGTGAGCTACTGGCGACAGCAACGCTGGTCACAAACCCACAGCGAGTTACTGGCGACAGTAACGCTTGTCTCAAACCCACAGTGAGCTACTGGTGACAGTAACGCTGGTCACAAACCCACAGCGAGCTACTGGCGACAGTAACGCTGGTCACAAACCCACAGTGAGCTACTGGCGACAGTAACGCTGGAAAAAAACCACAGTGAGCTACTGGCGACAGTAACGCTGGTCACAAATCCACAGCGAGCTACTGGCGACAGTAACGCTGGTCACAAACCCACAGTGAGCTACTGGCGACAGTAACGCTGGGAAAAAAACCACAGTGAGCTACTGGCGACAGTAACGCTGGTCACAAACCCACAGCGAGCTACTGGCGACAATAACGCTGGTCACAAACCCACAGAGAGCTACTGGCTACAGTAATGCTGGTCACAAATCCACACCAAGCAACTGGCGACAATAACGCTGGTCACAAATCCACAGCGACCTACTGGCGACAGTAACGCTGGTCACAAACTCACAGCGAGCTACTGGTGACAGTAACGCTGGTCACAAACCCACAGTGAGCAACTGGCTACAGTAACGCTGGTCACAAACCCACCGCGAGCTACTGGAGACACTAACGCTGGTCACAAACCAACAGCGAGCTACTGGCGACAATAACGTTAGTCAAAAACCCACTGTGAGCTACTGCCAACAGTAACGCTGGTCACAGACCCACAGCAAGCTACTGGTGACAGTAACGCTGGTCACAAACCCACAGTGAACTACTGGCAACACTAACGCTGGTCACAAACCCACAGCGAGCTACTGGTGACACTAACGCTGGTCACAAACCCACAGCGAGCTACTGGTGACACTAACGCTGGTCACAAACCTGCAGCGAGATACTGGCGACACTAACGCTGGTCACAAACCCACAGCGAGCTACTGGCGACACTAACCCTGGTCACAAACCCACAGTGAGCTACTGGCGACACTAACGCTGGTCACAAACCCACAGTGAGGTACTGGCGACAGTAACGCTGTACACAAACCCACAGCAAGCTACCGGTGACACTCACGCTGGTCACAAACCCACAGTGAGCTACTGGCGACACTAACGCTGGTCACAAACCAACAGCGAACTACTAGTGACACAAACGCTGGTCACAAAACCACAGCGAGATACTGGCGACACTAACGCTGGTCACAAACCCACAGTGAGCTACTGGCTACAGTAAGGCTGGTCACAAACCCACAGCGAGCTACTGGTGACACTAACGCTGGTCACAAACACACAGCGAGCTACTGGCGACACTAACGCTGGTACCACAAACCCACAGTGAGCTACTGGTGACAGTAACGCTGGTCACAAACCCACAGCCAGCAACTGGCTACAGTAGCGCTGGTCACAAGCCCACAGCGAGCTACTGGCGACAGTAACGCTGGTCACAAACCCACAGCGAGCCACTGGCGACAATAACGCTGGTCACAAATCCACAGCGAGCTACTGGCGACACTAACGCTGGTCACAAACCCACAGTGAGTTACTGGCGATAGTAACGCTGGTCACAAACCCACAGCGAGCTACTGACGACAGTAACGCTGGTCACAAACCCACAGCGAGCTACTGGCGACATTAACGCTGGTCACAAACCCACAGCCAGCTACTGGTGACACTAACGCTGGTCACAAACCCACACCGAGCAACTAGCGACAGTAACGCTGGTCACAAACCCACAGCGAACCACTGGCGACAGTAACGCTGGTCACAAACCCACAGCAAGCTACTGGTGACAGTAACGCTGGTCACAAACCCACACCGAGTTACTGGCGATAGTAACGCTGGTCACAAACCCACAGCGAGCAACTGGCTACAGTAGCGCTGGTCACAAACCCACAGCGAGCTACTGGCGACAATAACGCTGGTCACAGACCCACAGCAAGCTACTGGTGATAGTAACGCTGGTCACATACCCACACCGATATACTGGCGACAGTAACGCTGGTCACAAACACACAGCAAGCTACTGGTGACAGTAACGCTGGTCACAAACCCACACCGAGCAACTGGCTACAGTAACGCTGGTCACAAACCCACAGCAAGCTACTGGTGACAGTAAAGCTGGTCTCAAACCCACAGTGAGCTACCGGCGACAGTAACGCTGGTCACAATCCCACAGCGAGCTACTGGCGACAGTAACGCTGGTCACAAACCCACAGCGAGCTGCTGGCGACAGTAACGCTGGTCACAAACCCACAGCGAGCTACTGGCGACAGTAACGCTGGTCACAAACCCACACCGAGCTACTGGCGACAGTAACGCTGGTGACAGACCCACAGCAAGCTACTGGTGACAGTAACGCTGGTATCAAACCCACAGTGAGCTACTGGCGACAGTAACGCTGGTCACAATCCCACAGCGAGCTACTGGCGACAGTAACGCTGGTCACAATCCCACAGCGAGCTACTGGCGACAGTAACGCTGGTCACAAACCCACAGCGAGCTACTGGCGACAGTAGCGCTGGTCTCAAACCCACAGCGAGCTACTGGCGACAGTAACGCTGGTCACAAACCCACACCGATATACTGGCGACAGTAACGCTGGTCACAAACACACAGCAAGCTACTGGTGACAGTAACGCTGGTCACAAGCCCACACCGAGCAACTGGCTACAGTAAAGCTGGTCACAAACCCACAGCTAGCTACTGGTGACAGTAACGCTGGTCTCAAACCCACAGTGAGCTACTGGCGACAGTAACGCTGGTCACAATCCCACAGCGAGCTACTGGCGACAGTAACGCTGGTCACAGACCCACAGTGAGCTACTGGCGACAGCAACGCTGGTCACAAACCCACAGCGAGTTACTGGCGACAGTAACGCTTGTCTCAAACCCACAGTGAGCTACTGGTGACAGTAACGCTGGTCACAAACCCACAGCGAGCTACTGGCGACAGTAACGCTGGTCACAAACCCACAGTGAGCTACTGGCGACAGTAACGCTGGAAAAAAACCACAGTGAGCTACTGGCGACAGTAACGCTGGTCACAAATCCACAGCGAGCTACTGGCGACAGTAACGCTGGTCACAAACCCACAGTGAGCTACTGGCGACAGTAACGCTGGGGAAAAAACCACAGTGAGCTACTGGCGACAGTAACGCTGGTCACAAACCCACAGCGAGCTACTGGCGACAATAACGCTGGTCACAAACCCACAGAGAGCTACTGGCTACAGTAATGCTGGTCACAAATCCACACCAAGCAACTGGCGACAATAACGCTGGTCACAAATCCACAGCGACCTACTGGCGACAGTAACGCTGGTCACAAACTCACAGCGAGCTACTGGTGACAGTAACGCTGGTCACAAACCCACAGTGAGCAACTGGCTACAGTAACGCTGGTCACAAACCCACCGCGAGCTACTGGAGACACTAACGCTGGTCACAAACCAACAGCGAGCTACTGGCGACAATAACGTTAGTCAAAAACCCACTGTGAGCTACTGCCAACAGTAACGCTGGTCACAGACCCACAGCAAGCTACTGGTGACAGTAACGCTGGTCACAAACCCACAGTGAACTACTGGCAACACTAACGCTGGTCACAAACCCACAGCGAGCTACTGGTGACACTAACGCTGGTCACAAACCCACAGCGAGCTACTGGTGACACTAACGCTGGTCACAAACCTGCAGCGAGATACTGGCGACACTAACGCTGGTCACAAACCCACAGCGAGCTACTGGCGACACTAACCCTGGTCACAAACCCACAGTGAGCTACTGGCGACACTAACGCTGGTCACAAACCCACAGTGAGGTACTGGCGACAGTAACGCTGTACACAAACCCACAGCAAGCTACCGGTGACACTCACGCTGGTCACAAACCCACAGTGAGCTACTGGCGACACTAACGCTGGTCACAAACCAACAGCGAACTACTAGTGACACAAACGCTGGTCACAAAACCACAGCGAGATACTGGCGACACTAACGCTGGTCACAAACCCACAGTGAGCTACTGGCTACAGTAAGGCTGGTCACAAACCCACAGCGAGCTACTGGTGACACTAACGCTGGTCACAAACACACAGCGAGCTACTGGTGACACTAACGCTGATCACAAACCCACAGCGAGATACTGGTGACACTAACGCTGGTCACAAACCCACAGCGAACTACTGGTGACACTAACGCTGGTCACAAACCCACACCGAGCTACTGGTGACACTAACGCTGATCGCAAGCCCACAGCGAGCTACTGGCGACAGTAACGCTGGTCACAAACCCACAGCAAGCTACTGGTGACAGTAACGCTGGTCACAAACCCACACCGAGATACAGGCGACATTAACGCTGGTCACAAGCCAACACCGAGCTACTGGCGACAGTAACGCTGGTCACAAACCCACAGCGAGCTACTGGCTACAGTAACGCTGGTCACAAACCCACACCGAGCAATTGGCGACAGTAACGCTGGTCACAAACCCACAGCAAGCTACTGGCTACAGTAACGCTGGTCACAAACCCACAGCGAGCTACTGGCGACAGTAACGCTGGTCACAAACCCACACCGAGCAACTGGCTACAGTAACGCTGGTCCCAAACCCACAGCGAGCTACTGGCGACAATAACGCATGTCACAAACCCACAGTGAGCTACTGGCGACAGTAACGCTGGTCACAGACCCATAGCAAGCTACTGGTGACAGTAACGCTGGTCACAAACCCACACCGAGCAACTGGCTACAGTAACGCTGGTCTCAAACCCACAAACCCACAGCAAGCTACTGGTGACAGTTACGCTGGTCACAAACCCACAGTGAGCTACTGGCGACAGTTAAGCTGGTCACAATCCCACAGCGAGCTACTAGCGACAGTAACGCTGGTCACACACCCACAGTGAGCTACTGGCGACAGTAACGCTGGTCACAAACCCACAGCGAGCTACTGGCGACAGTAACGCTGGTCACAGACCCGCAGTGAGCTACTGGTGACAGTAACGCTGGAAAAAACCCACAGTGAGCTACTGGCGACAGTAACGCTGGTCACAAACCCACAGCGAGCTACTGGCGACAGTAACGCTGGTCACAAACCCACAGAGAGCTACTGGCTACAGTAATGCTGGTCACAAACCCACACCAAGCAACTGGCGACAATAACGCTGGTCACAAATCCACAGCGACCTACTGGCGACAGTAACGCTGGTCACAAACTCACAGCGAGCTACTGGTGACAGTAACGCTGGTCACAAACCCACAGTGAGCAACTGGCTACAGTAACGCTGGTCACAAACCCACAGCGAGCTACTGGAGACACTAACGCTGGTCACAAACCAACAGCGAGCTACTGGCGACAATAACGTTAGTCAAAAACCCACTGTGAGCTACTGCCAACAGTAACGCTGGTCACAGACCCACAGCAAGCTACTGGTGACAGTAACGCTGGTCACAAACCCACAGTGAACTACTGGCAACACTAACGCTGGTCACAAACCCACAGCGAGCTACTGGTGACACTAACGCTGGTCACAAACCCACAGCGAGCTACTGGTGACACTAACGCTGGTCACAAACCTGCAGCGAGCTACTGGCGACACTAACGCTGGTCACAAACCCACAGCGAGCTACTGGCGACACTAACCCTGGTCACAAACCCACAGTGAGCTACTGGCGACACTAACGCTGGTCACAAACCCACAGTGAGGTACTGGCGACAGTAACGCTGTACACAAACCCACAGCAAGCTACCGGTGACACTCACGCTGGTCACAAACCCACAGTGAGCTACTGGCGACACTAACGCTGGTCACAAACCAACAGCGAACTACTAGTGACACAAACGCTGGTCACAAACCCACAGCGAGATACTGCCGACATCAACGCTGGTCACAAACCCACAGTGAGCTACTGGCTACAGTAAGGCTGGTCACAAACCCACAGCGAGCTACTGGTGACACTAACGCTGGTCACAAACCCACAGCGAGCTACTGGTGACACTAACGCTGATCACAAACCCACAGCGAGATACTGGTGACACTAACGCTGGTCACAAACCCACAGCGAACTACTGGTGACACTAACGCTGGTCACAAACCCACACCGAGCTACTGGTGACACTAACGCTGATCGCAAGCCCACAGCGAGCTACTGGCGACAGTAACGCTGGTCACAAACCCACAGCAAGCTACTGGTGACAGTAACGCTGGTCACAAACCCACACCGAGATACAGGCGACATTAACGCTGGTCACAAGCCAACACCGAGCTACTGGCGACAGTAACGCTGGTCACAAACCCACAGCGAGCTACTGGCTACAGTAACGCTGGTCACAAACCCACACCGAGCAATTGGCGACAGTAACGCTGGTCACAAACCCACAGCAAGCTACTGGCTACAGTAACGCTGGTCACAAACCCACAGCGAGCTACTGGCGACAGTAACGCTGGTCACAAATCCACAGCAAGCTACTGGTGACACTAACGCTGGTCACAAACCCACACCGAGCAACTGGCTACAGTAACGCTGGTCCCAAACCCACAGCGAGCTACTGGCGACAATAACGCTTGTCACAAACCCACAGTGAGCTACTGGCGACAGTAACGCTGGTCACAGACCCATAGCAAGCTACTGGTGACAGTAACGCTGGTCACAAACCCACACCGAGCAACTGGCTACAGTAACGCTGGTCTCAAACCCACAAACCCACAGCAAGCTACTGGTGACAGTTACGCTGGTCACAAACCCACAGTGAGCTACTGGCGACAGTTAAGCTGGTCACAATCCCACAGCGAGCTACTAGCGACAGTAACGCTGGTCACACACCCACAGTGAGCTACTGGCGACAGTAACGCTGGTCACAATCCCACAGCGAGCTACTGGCGACAGTAACGCTGGTCACAGACCCGCAGTGAGCTACTGGTGACAGTAACGCTGGTCACAAACCCACAGCGAGATACTGGCGACAGTAACGCTGGTCACAAACCCACAGTGAGCTACTGGCGACAGTAACGCTGGTAACAACCCCACAGTGAGCTTCTGGCGACAGTAACGCTGGTCAAAAACCCACAGCGAGCTACTGGCGACAGTAATGCTGGTCACAGTCCCACAGTGAGCTACTGGTGACAGTAACGCTGGTCACAAACCCACAGTGAGCTACCGGCGACAGTAACGCTGGTCACAAACCCACAGTGAGCTACTGGCGACACTAACGCTGGTCACAAACCCGCAGTGAGCTACTGGCGACAGTAAAGCTGGTCACAAACCCACAGCGAGCTACTGGCGACAGTAACGCTGGTGACAGACCCACAGCAAGCTACTGGTGGCAGTAACGCTGGTCACAAACCCACAGTGAGCTACTGGCGACAGTAACGCTGGTCACAGACCCACAGCATGTTACTGGTGACATTAACGCTGGTCACAAACCCCCACCGAGCTACTGGTGATACTAACGCTGGTCACAAACCCACACCGAGCTACTGGCGACACTAACGCTGGTCACAAACCCACAGCGAGCTACTGGCGACAGTAACGCTGGTCACAGACCCACACCGAGCAACTGGCTACAGTAACGCTGGTCACAAACCCACAGCAAGCTACTGGGGACAGTAACGCTGGTCACAAACCCACAGTGAGCTACTGGCGACAGTAACGCTGGTCACAAACCCACAGCGAGCTACTGGCCACAGTAACGCTGGACACAGACCCACAGTGAGCTACTGGCGACAGTAACGCTGGTCACAAACCCACAGCGAGCTACTGGCGACAGTGACGCTCGTCACAGACCCACAGTGAGCTACTGGTGACAGTAACGCTGGTCACAAACCCACACCGAGCTACTGGCGACAGTAACGCTGGTCACAAACCCACAGCGAGCTTCTGGCGACACTAACGCTGGTCACAAACCCACAGTGAGCTACTGGTGACAGTAACGCTGGTCACAGACCCACAGCGAGGTACTAGCGACACTTACGCTGGTCACAAACCCACAGTGAGCTACTGGTGACAGTAACGCTGGTCACAAACCCACAGCGAGCAACTCGCTACAGTTACGCTGGTCACAAACCCACAGCGAGCTAATGGCGACAGTAACGCTGGTCACAAACCCACAGCGAGCTACTGGCGACAATAACGCTGGTCACAAACCCACAGTGAGCTACTGGCGACAGTAACGCTGGTCACTGACCCACAGCAAGCTACTGGTGACAGTAACGCTGGTCACAAACCCACACCGAGCAACTGGCTACAGTAACGCTGGTCACAAACCCACAGCGAGCTACTGGCGACATTAACGCTGGTCACAAACCCACAGTGAGGTACTGGCGACAGTAACGCTGGTCACAGACCCACAGCAATCTACTGGTGACAGTTACGCTGGTCAAAAACCCACATCGAGCTACTGGCGACAGTAACGCTGGTCACAAACCCACAGCAAGCTACTGGTGACAGTAACGCTGGTCACAAACCCACACCGAGCAACTGGCTACAGTAACGCTGGTCACAAACACACAAACCCACAGCAAGCTACTGGTGACAGTCACGCTGGTCACAAACCCACAGTGAGCTACTGGCGACAGTAACGCTGGTCACAAACCCACAGCGAGCTACTGGTGACAGTAACGCTGGTCACAAACCCACACCGAGCAACTGGCTACAGTAACGCTGGTCACAAACACACAAACCCACAGCAAGCTACTGGTGACAGTCACGCTGGTCACAAACCCACAGTGAGCTACTGGCGACAGTAACGCTGGTCACAACCCCACAGTGAGCTGCTGGCGACAGTAACGCTGGTCAAAAACCCACAGCGAGCTACTGGCGACAGTAACGCTGGTCACAGTCCCACAGTGAGCTACTGGTGACAGTAACGCTGGTCACAAACCCACAGTGAGCTACCGGCGACAGTAACGCTGGTCACAAACCCACAGTGAGCTACTGGCGACACTAACGCTGGTCACAAACCCGCAGTGAGCTACTGGCGACAGTAACGCTGGTCACAAACCCACAGCGAGCTACTGGCGACAGTAACGCTGGTGACAGACCCACGGCAAGCTACTGGTGACAGTAACGCTGGTCACAAACCCACAGTGAGCTACTGGCGACAGTAACGCTGGTCACAGACCCACAGCATGTTACTGGTGACATTTACGCTGGTCACAAACCCACACCGAGCTACTGGTGATACTAACGCTGGTCACAAACCCACACCGAGCTACTGGCGACACTAACGCTGGTCACAAACCCACAGCGAGCTACTGGCGACAATAACGCTGGTCACAAATCCACAGTGAGCTACTGGCGACAGTAACGCTGGTCACAGACCCACAGCAAGCTACTGGTGACTGTAACGCTGGTCACAAACCCACACCGAGCTACTGGCGACAGTAACGCTGGTCACAAACCCACAGCAAGCTACTGGTGACAGTAACGCTGGTCACAGACCCACACCGAGCAACTGGCTACAGTAACGCTGGTCACAAACCCACAGCAAGCTACTGGTGACAGTAACGCTGGTCACAAACCCACAGTGAGCTACTGGCGACAGTAACGCTGGTCACAATCCCACAGCGAGCTACTGGCGACAGTAACGCTGGCCACAGACCCACAGTGAGCTACTGGCGACAGTAACGCTGGTCACAAACCCACAGCGAGCTACTGGCGACAGTGACGCTGGTCACAGACCCACAGTGAGCTACTGGTGACAGTAACGCTGGTCACAAACCCACACCGAGCTACTGGCGACAGTAACGCTGGTCACAAACCCACAGCGAGCTACTGGCGACACTAACGCTGGTCACAAACCCACAGTGAGCTACTGGTGACAGTAACGCTGGTCACAGACCCACAGCGAGGTACTGGCGACACTTACGCTGGTCACAAACCCACAGTGAGCTACTGGTGACAGTAACGCTGGTCACAAACCCACAGCGAGCAACTGGCTACAGTTACGCTGGTCACAAACCCACAGCGAGCTACTGGCGACAGTAACGCTGGTCACAAACCCACAGCAAGCTACTGGCGACAATAACGCTGGTCACAAACCCACAGTGAGCTACTGGCGACAGTAACGCTGGTCACTGACCCACAGCAAGCTACTGGTGACAGTAACGCTGGTCACAAACCCACACCGAGCAACTGGCTACAGTAACGCTGGTCACAAACCCACAGCGAGCTACTGGCGACATTAACGCTGGTCACAAACCCACAGTGAGGTACTGGCGACAGTAACGCTGGTCACAGACCCACAGCAATCTACTGGTGACAGTAACGCTGGTCACAAACTCACATCGAGCTACTGGCGACAGTAACGCTGGTCACAAACCCACAGCAAGCTACTGGTGACAGTAACGCTGGTCACAAACCCACACCGAGCAACTGGCTACAGTAACGCTGGTCACAAACCCACAAACCCACAGCAAGCTACTGGTGACAGTCACGCTGGTCACAAACCCACAGTGAGCTACTGGCGACAGTAACGCTGGTCACAAACCCACAGCGAGCTACTGGTGACAGTAACGCTGGTCACAGACCCACAGTGAGTTACTGGCGACAGTAACGCTGGTCACAAACCCACACCGAGCTACTGGCGACAGTAACGCTGGTCACAGACCCACAGTGAGCTACTGGTGACAGTAACGCTTGTCACAAACCCACAGTGAGCTACTGGCGACAGTAACGCTGGTCACAAACCCACAGCGAGCTACTGGCGACAGTAACGCTGGTCACAAACCCACAGTGAGCTACTGGCGACAGTAACGCTGGTCACAAACCCACAGTGAGCTACTGGCGACAGTCACGCTGGTCTCAAACCCACCGTGAGCTGCTGCCGACAGTAACGCTGGTCACAGACCCACAGTGAACTACTGGTGACAGTAACGCTGGTCACAAACCCTCAGTGAGCTACTGGCGACAGTAACGCTGGTCACAAACCCACAGCGAGCTACTGGCGAC
Organism: Meconema thalassinum; assembly: GCA_946902985.2. Classification (NCBI taxonomy): domain Eukaryota; kingdom Metazoa; phylum Arthropoda; class Insecta; order Orthoptera; family Tettigoniidae; genus Meconema; species Meconema thalassinum. Next base: position 1,142,728,714 of record OX336389.2, read on the forward strand.
AATAACGTTAGTCACAAACCCACTGTGAGCTACTGGCAACAGTAACGCTGGTCACAGACCCACAGCAAGCTACTGGTGACAGTAACGCTGGTCAAAAACCCACAGTGAACTACTGGCAACACTAACGCTGGTCACAAACCCACAGCGAGCTACTGGTGACACTAACGCTGGTCACAAACCCACAGCGAGCTACTGGTGACACTAACGCTGCCACAAACCCGCAGAGAGCTACTGGCGACACTAACGCTGGTCACAAACCCACAGCGAGCTACTGGCGACACTAACCCTGGTCACAAACCCACAGTGAGCTACTGGCGACACTAACGCTGGTCACAAACCCACAGTGAGGTACCGGTGACACTCACGCTGGTCACAAACCCACAGTGAGCTACTGGCGACACTAACGCTGGTCACAAACCAACAGCGTACTACTAGTGACACAAACGCTGGTCACAAACCCACAGCGAGATACTGGCGACACTAACGCTGGTCACAAACCCACAATGAGCTACTGGCTACAGTAAGGCTGGTCACAAACCCACAGCGAGCTACTGGTGACACTAACGCTGGTCACAAACCCACAGCAAGCTACTGGTGACACTAACGCTGATCACAAACCCACAGCGAGATACTGGTGACAATAACGCTGGTCACAAACCCACAGCGAACTACTGGTGACACTAACGCTGGTCACAAACCCACACCGAGCTACTGGTGACACTAACGCTGATCGCAAGCCCACAGCGAGCTACTGGCGACAGTAACGCTGGTCACAAACCCACAGCAAGCTACTGGTGACAGAACGCTGGTCACAAACCCACACCGAGATACAGGCGACATTAACGCTGGTCAAAAGCCAACACCGAGCTACTGGCGACAGTAACGCTGGTCACAAACCCACAGCGAGCTACTGGCTACAGTAACGCTGGTCACAAACCCACACCGAGCAATTGGCGACAGTAACGCTGGTCACAAACCCACAGCAAGCTTCTGGCTACAGTAACGCTGGTCACAAACCCACAGCGAGCTACTGGCGACAGTAACGCTGGTCACAAATCCACAGCAAGCTACTGGTGACACTAACGCTGGTCACAAACCCACACCGAGCAACTGGCTACAGTAACGCTGGTCCCAAACCCACAGCGAGCTACTGGCGACATTAACGCTTGTCACAAACCCACAGTGAGCTACTGGCGACAGTAACGCTGGTCACAGACCCATAGCACGCTACTGGTGACAGTAACGCTGGTCACAAACCCACACCGAGCAACTGGCTACAGTAACGCTGGTCTCAAACCCACAAACCCACAGCAAGCTACTGGTGACAGTTACGCTGGTCACAAACCCACAGTGAGCTACTGGCGACAGTAACGCTGGTCACAAACCCACAGCGAGCTACTGGCGACAATAACGCTGGTCACAAACCCACAGTGAGCTACTGGCGACAGTAACGCTGGTCACAAACCCACAGCGAGCTACTGGCGACAGTAACGCTGGTCACAAACCCACAGCGAGCTACTGGCGACAACAACGCTGGTCACAAACCCACAGTGAGCTACTGGCGACAGTAACGCTGGTCACTGACCCACAGCAAGCTACTGGTGACAGTAACGCTGGTCACAAACCCACACCGAGCAACTGGCTACAGTAACGCTGGTCACAAACCCACAGCGAGCTACTGGCGACATTAACGCTGGTCACAAACCCACAGTGAGGTACTGGCGACAGTAACGCTGGTCACAGACCCACAGCAATCTACTGGTGACAGTAACGCTGGTCAAAAACCCACATCGAGCTACTGGCGACAGTAACGCTGGTCACAAACCCACAGCAAGCTACTGGTGACAGTAACGCTGGTCACAAACCCACACCGAGCAACTGGCTACAGTAACGCTGGTCACAAACACACAAACCCACAGCAAGCTACTGGTGACAGTCACGCTGGTCACAAACCCACAGTGAGCTACTGGCGACAGTAACGCTGGTCACAGACCCACAGCGAGCTACTGGTGACAGTAACGCTGGTCACAAACCCACACCGAGCAACTGGCTACAGTAACGCTGGTCACAAACACACAAACCCACAGCAAGCTACTGGTGACAGTCACGCTGGTCACAAACCCACAGTGAGCTACTGGCGACAGTAACGCTGGTCACAACCCCACAGTGAGCTGCTGGCGACAGTAACGCTGGTCAAAAACCCACAGCGAGCTACTGGCGACAGTAACGCTGGTCACAGTCCCACAGTGAGCTACTGGTGACAGTAACGCTGGTCACAAACCCACAGTGAGCTACCGGCGACAGTAACGCTGGTCACAAACCCACAGTGAGCTACTGGCGACACTAACGCTGGTCACAAACCCGCAGTGAGCTACTGGCGACAGTAACGCTGGTCACAAACCCACAGCGAGCTACTGGCGACAGTAACGCTGGTGACAGACCCACGGCAAGCTACTGGTGACAGTAACGCTGGTCACAAACCCACAGTGAGCTACTGGCGACAGTAACGCTGGTCACAGACCCACAGCATGTTACTGGTGACATTTACGCTGGTCACAAACCCACACCGAGCTACTGGTGATACTAACGCTGGTCACAAACCCACACCGAGCTACTGGCGACACTAACGCTGGTCACAAACCCACAGCGAGCTACTGGCGACAATAACGCTGGTCACAAATCCACAGTGAGCCACTGGCGACAGTAACGCTGGTCACAGACCCACAGCAAGCTACTGGTGACAGTAACGCTGGTCACAAACCCACACCGAGCTACTGGCGACAGTAACGCTGGTCACAAACCCACAGCAAGCTACTGGTGACAGTAACGCTGGTCACAGACCCACACCGAGAAACTGGCTACAGTAACGCTGGTCACAAACCCACAGCAAGCTACTGGTGACAGTAACGCTGGTCACAAACCCACAGTGAGCTACTAGCGACAGTAACGCTGGTCACAAACCCACAGCGAGCTACTGGCCACAGTAACGCTGGACACAGACCCACAGTGAGCTACTGGCGACAGTAACGCTGGTCACAAACCCACAGCGAGCTACTGGCGACAGTGACGCTGGTCACAGACCCACAGTGAGCTACTGGTGACAGTAACGCTGGTCACAAACCCACACCGAGCTACTGGCGACAGTAACGCTGGTCACAAACCCACAGCGAGCTACTGGCGACACTAACGCTGGTCACAAACCCACAGTGAGCTACTGGTGACAGTAACGCTGGTCACAGACCCACAGCGAGGTACTGGCGACACTTACGCTGGTCACAATCCCACAGTGAGCTACTGGTGACAGTAACGCTGGTCACAAACCCACAGCGAGCAACTGGCTACAGTTACGCTGGTCACAAACCCACAGCGAGCTACTGGCGACAGTAACGCTGGTCACAAACCCACAGCGAGCTACTGGCGACAATAACGCTGGTCACAAACCCACAGTGAGCTACTGGCGACAGTAACGCTGGTCACTGACCCACAGCAAGCTACTGGTGACAGTAACGCTGGTCACAAACCCACACCGAGCAACTGGCTACAGTAACGCTGGTCACAAACCCACAGCGAGCTACTGGCGACATTAACGCTGGTCACAAACCCACAGTGAGGTACTGGCGACAGTAACGCTGGTCACAGACCCACAGCAATCTACTGGTGACAGTAACGCTGGTCGCAAACCCACATCGAGCTACTGGCGACAGTAACGCTGGTCACAAACCCACAGCAATCTACTGGTGACAGTAACGCTGGTCACAAACCCACACCGAGTAACTGGCTACAGTAACGCTGGTCACAAACCCACAAACCCACAGCAAGCTACTGGTGACAGTCACGCTGGTCACAAACCCACAGTGAGCTACTGGCGACAGTAACGCTGGTCACAAACCCACAGCGAGCTACTGGTGACAGTAACGCTGGTCACAGACCCACAGTGAGTTACTGGCGACAGTAACGCTGGTCACAAACCCACACCGAGCTACTGGCGACAGTAACGCTGGTCACAGACCCACAGTGAGCTACTGGTGACAGTAACGCTTGTCACAAACCCACAGTGAGCTACTGGCGACAGTAACGCTGGTCACAAACCCACAGCGAGCTACTGGCGACAGTAACGCTGGTCACAAACCCACAGTGAGCTACTGGCGACAGTAACGCTGGTCACAAACCCACAGTGAGCTACTGGCGACAGTCACGCTGGTCACAAACCCACCGTGAGCTGCTGGCGACAGTAACGCTGGTCACAGACCCACAGTGAACTACTGGTGACAGTAACGCTGGTCACAAACCCACAGTGAGCTACTGGCGACAGTAACGCTGGTCACAAACCCACAGCGAGCTACTGGCGACAATAACTTTAGTCACAAACCCACTGTGAGCTACTGGCAACAGTAACGCTGGTCACAGACCCACAGCAAGCTACTGGTGACAGTAACGCTGGTCAAAAACCCACAGTGAACTACTGGCAACACTAACGCTGGTCACAAACCCACAGCGAGCTACTGGTGACACTAACGCTGGTCACAAACCCACAGCGAGCTACTGGTGACACTAACGCTGGTCACAAACCCGCAGAGAGCTACTGGCGACACTAACGCTGGTCACAAACCCACAGCGAGCTACTGGCGACACTAACCCTGGTTACAAACCCACAGTGAGCTACTGGCGACACTAACGCTGGTCACAAACCCACAGTGAGGTACTGGTGACAGTAACGCTGTACACAAACCCACAGCAAGCTACCGGTGACACTCACGCTGGTCAAAAACCCACAGTGAGCTACTGGCGACACTAACGCTGGTCACAAACCAACAGCGAACTACTAGTGACACAAACGCTGGTCACAAACCCACAGCGAGATACTGGCGACACTAACGCTGGTCACAAACCCACAATGAGCTACTGGCTACAGTAAGGCTGGTCACAAACCTACAGCGAGCTACTGGTGACACTAACGCTGGTCACAAACCCACAGCAAGCTACTGGTGACACTAACGCTGATCACAAACCCACAGCGAGATACAGGTGACAATAACGCTGGTCACAAACCCACAGCGAACTACTGGTGACACTAACGCTGGTCACAAACCCACACTGAGCTACTGGTGACACTAACGCTGATCGCAAGCCCACAGCGAGCTACTGGCGACAGTAACGCTGGTCACAAACCCACAGCAAGCTACTGGTGACAGAACGCTGGTCACAAACCCACACCGAGATACAGGCGACATTAACGCTGGTCACAAGCCAACACCGAGCTACTGGCGACAGTAACGCTGGTCACAAACCCACAGCGAGCTACTGGCTACATTAACGCTGGTCACAAACCCACACCGAGCAATTGGCGACAGTAACGCTGGTCACAAACCCACAGCAAGCTACTGGCTACAGTAACGCTGGTCACAAACCCACAGCGAGCTACTGGTGACAGTAACGCTGGTCACAAATCCACAGCAAGCTACTGGTGACACTAACGCTGGTCACAAACCCACACCGAGCAACTGGCTACAGTAACGCTGGTCCCAAACCCACAGCGAGCTACTGGCGACATTAACGCTTGTCACAAACCCACAGTGAGCTACTGGCGACAGTAACGCTGGTCACAGACCCATAGCAAGCTACTGGTGACAGTAACGCTGATCACAAACCCACAACGAGCAACTGGCTACAGTAACGCTGGTCTCAAACCCACAAACCCACAGCAAGCTACTGGTGACAGTTACGCTGGTCACAAACCCACAGTGAGCTACTGGCGACAGTTAAGCTGGTCACAATCCCACAGCGAGCTACTGGCGACAGTAACGCTGGTCACACACCCACAGTGAGCTACTGGCGACAGTAACGCTGGTCACAAACCCACAGCGAGCTACTGGCGACAGTAACGCTGGTCACAGACCCGCAGTGAGCTACTGATGACAGTAACGCTGGTCACAAACCCACAGCGAGATACTGGCGACAGTAACGCTGGTCACAAACCCACAGTGAGCTACTGGCGACAGTAACGCTGGTCACAACCCCACAGTGAGCTGCTGGCGGCAGTAACGCTGGTCAAAAACCCACAGCGAGCTACTGGCACAGTAACGCTGGTCACAAACCCACAGTGAGCTACTGGCGACAGTAACGCTGGTCACAAACCCACAGCGAGCTACTGGCGACAGTAACGCTGGTGACAGACCCACAGCAAGCTCCTGGTGACAGTAACGCTGGTCACAAACCCACAATGAGCTACTGGCGACAGTAACGCTGGTCACAGACCCACAGCATGTTACTGGTGACAGTAACGCTGGTCACAAACCCACACCGAGCTACTGGTGATACTAACGCTGGTCACAAACCCACACCGAGCTACTGGCGACACTAACGCTGGTCACAAACCCACAGCAAGCTACTGGTGACAGAACGCTGGTCACAAACCCACACCGAGATACAGGCGACATTAACGCTGGTCACAAGCCAACACCGAGCTACTGGCGACAGTAACGCTGGTCACAAACCCACAGCGAGCTACTGGCTACAGTAACGCTGGTCACAAACCCACACCGAGCAATTGGCGACAGTAACGCTGGTCACAAACCCACAGCAAGCTACTGGCTACAGTAACGCTGGTCACAAACCCACAGCGAGCTACTGGCGACAGTAACGCTTGTCACAGACCCACAGTGAGCTACTGGTGACAGTAACGCTTGTCACAAACCCACAGCGAGCTACTGGCGACAGTGACGCTGGTCACAGACCCACAGTGAGCTACTGGTGACAGTAACGCTGGTCACAAACCCACACCGAGCTACTGGCGACAGTAACGCTGGTCACAAACCCACAGCGAGCTACTGGCGACACTAACGCTGGTCACAAACCCACAGTGAGCTACTGGTGACAGTAACGCTGGTCACAGACCCACAGCGAGGTACTGGCGACACTTACGCTGGTCACAAACCCACAGTGAGCTACTGGTGACAGTAACGCAGGTCACAAACCCACAGCGAGCAACTGGCTACAGTTACGCTGGTCACAAACCCACAGCGAGCTACTGGCGACAGTAACGCTGGTCACAAACCCGCAGCGAGCTACTGGCGATAATAACGCTGGTCACAAACCCACAGTGAGCTACTGGCGACAGTAACGCTGGTCACTGACCCACAGCAAGCTACTGGTGACAGTAACGCTGGTCACAAACCCACACCGAGCAACTGGCTACAGTAACGCTGGTCACAAACCCACAGCGAGCTACTGGCGACATTATCGCTGGTCACAAACCCACAGTGAGGTACTGGCGACAGTAACGCTGGTCACAGACCCACAGCAATCTACTGGTGACAGTAACGCTGGTCACAAACCCACATCGAGCTACTGGCGACAGTAACGCTGGTCACAAACCCACAGCAAGCTACTGGTGACAGTAACGCTGGTCACAAACCCACACCGAGCAACTGGCTACAGTAACGCTGGTCACAAACCCACAAACCTACAGCAAGCTACTGGTGACAGTCACGCTGGTCACAAACCCACAGTGAGCTACTGGCGACAGTAACGCTGGTCACAAACCCACAGCGAGCTACTGGTGACAGTAACGCTGGTCACAGACCCACAGTGAGTTACTGGCGACAGTAACGCTGGTCACAAACCCACACCGAGCTACTGGCGACAGTAACGCTTGTCACAGACCCACAGTGAGCTACTGGTGACAGTAACGCTTGTCACAAACCCACAGTGAGCTACTGGCGACAGTAACGCTGGTCACAAACCCACAGCGAGCTACTGGCGACAGTAACGCTGGTCACAAACCCACAGTGAGCTACTGGCGACAGTAACGCTGGTCACAAACCCACAGTGAGCTACTGGCGACAGTCACGCTGGTCACAAACCCACCGTGAGCTGCTGGCGACAGTAACGCTGGTCACAGACCCACAGTGAACTACTGGTGACAGTAACGCTGGTCACAAACCCACAGTGAGCTACTGACGACAGTAACGCTGGTCACAAACCCACAGCGAGCTACTGGCGACAATAACGTTAGCCACAAACCCACTGTGAGCTACTGGCAACAGTAACGCTGGTCACAGACCCACAGCAAGCTACTGGTGACAGTAACGCTGGTCAAAAACCCACAGTGAACTACTGGCAACACTAACGCTGGTCACAAACCCACAGCGAGCTACTGGTGACACTAACGCTGGTCACAAACCCACAGCGAGCTACTGGTGACACTAACGCTGGTCACAAACCCGCAGAGAGCTACTGGCGACACTAACGCTGATCACAAACCCACAGCGAGATACTGGTGACAATAACGCTGGTCACAAACCCACAGCGAACTACTGGTGACACTAACGCTGGTCACAAACCAACAGCGAACTACTAGTGACACAAACGCTGGTCACAAACCCACAGCGAGATACTGGCGACACTAACGCTGGTCACAAACCCACAATGAGCTACTGGCTACAGTAAGGCTGGTCACAAACCCACAGCGAGCTACTGGTGACACTAACGCTGGTCACAAACCCACAGCAAGCTACTGGTGACACTAACGCTGATCACAAACCCACAGCGAGATACTGGTGATAATAACGCTGGTCACAAACCCACAGCGAACTACTGGTGACACTAACGCTGGTCACAAACCCACACCGAGCTACTGGTGACACTAACGCTGATCGCAAGCCCACAGCGAGCTACTGGCGACAGTAACGCTGGTCACAAACCCACAGCAAGCTACTGGTGACAGAACGCTGGTCACAAACCCACACCGAGATACAGGCGACATTAACGCTGGTCACAAGCCAACACCGAGCTACTGGCGACAGTAACGCTGGTCACAAACCCACAGCGAGCTACTGGCTACAGTAACGCTGGTCACAAACCCACACCGAGCAATTGGCGACAGTAACGCTGGTCACAAACCCACAGCAAGCTACTGGCTACAGTAACGCTGGTCACAAACCCACAGCGAGCTACTGGCGACAGTAACGCTGGTCACAAATCCACAGCAAGCTACTGGTGACACTAACGCTGGTCACAAACCCACACCGAGCAACTGGCTACAGTAACGCTGGTCCCAAACCCACAGCGAGCTACTGGCGACATTAAAGCTTGTCACAAACCCACAGTGAGCTACTGGCGACAGTAACGCTGGTCACAGACCCATAGCAAGCTACTGGTGACAGTTACGCTGGTCACAAACCCACACCGAGCAACTGGCTACAGTAACGCTGGTCTCAAACCCACAAACCCACAGCAAGCTACTGGTGACAGTTACGCTGGTCACAAACCCACAGTGAGCTACTGGCGACAGTTAAGCTGGTCACAATCCCACAGCGAGCTACTGGCGACAGTAACGCTGGTCACACACCCACAGTGAGCTACTGGCGACAGTAACGCTGGTCACAGACCCACAGTGAGTTACTGGCGACAGTAACGCTGGTCACAAACCCACACCGAGTAACTGGCTACAGTAACGCTGGTCACAAACCCACAAACCCACAGCAAGCTACTGGTGACAGTCACGCTGGTCACAAACCCACAGTGAGCTACTGGCGACAGTAACGCTGGTCACAAACCCACAGCGAGCTACTGGTGACAGTAACGCTGGTCACAGACCCACAGTGAGTTACTGGCGACAGTAACGCTGGTCACAAACCCACACCGAGCTACTGGCGACAGTAACGCTGGTCACAGACCCACAGTGAGCTACTGGTGACAGTAACGCTTGTCACAAACCCACAGTGAGCTACTGGCGACAGTAACGCTGGTCACAAACCCACAGCGAGCTACTGGCGACAGTAACGCTGGTCACAAACCCACAGTGAGCTACTGGCGACAGTAACGCTGGTCACAAACCCACAGTGAGCTACTGGCGACAGTCACGCTGGTCACAAACCCACCGTGAGCTGCTGGCGACAGTAACGCTGGTCACAGACCCACAGTGAACTACTGGTGACAGTAACGCTGGTCACAAACCCACAGTGAGCTACTGGCGACAGTAACGCTGGTCACAAACCCACAGCGAGCTACTGGCGACAATAACTTTAGTCACAAACCCACTGTGAGCTACTGGCAACAGTAACGCTGGTCACAGACCCACAGCAAGCTACTGGTGACAGTAACGCTGGTCAAAAACCCACAGTGAACTACTGGCAACACTAACGCTGGTCACAAACCCACAGCGAGCTACTGGTGACACTAACGCTGGTCACAAACCCACAGCGAGCTACTGGTGACACTAACGCTGGTCACAAACCCGCAGAGAGCTACTGGCGACACTAACGCTGGTCACAAACCCACAGCGAGCTACTGGCGACACTAACCCTGGTCACAAACCCACAGTGAGCTACTGGCGACACTAACGCTGGTCACAAACCCACAGTGAGGTACTGGTGACAGTAACGCTGTACACAAACCCACAGCAAGCTACCGGTGACACTCACGCTGGTCAAAAACCCACAGTGAGCTACTGGCGACACTAACGCTGGTCACAAACCAACAGCGAACTACTAGTGACACAAACGCTGGTCACAAACCCACAGCGAGATACTGGCGACACTAACGCTGGTCACAAACCCACAATGAGCTACTGGCTACAGTAAGGCTGGTCACAAACCTACAGCGAGCTACTGGTGACACTAACGCTGGTCACAAACCCACAGCAAGCTACTGGTGACACTAACGCTGATCACAAACCCACAGCGAGATACTGGTGACAATAACGCTGGTCACAAACCCACAGCGAACTACTGGTGACACTAACGCTGGTCACAAACCCACACCGAGCTACTGGTGACACTAACGCTGATCGCAAGCCCACAGCGAGCTACTGGCGACAGTAACGCTGGTCACAAACCCACAGCAAGCTACTGGTGACAGAACGCTGGTCACAAACCCACACCGAGATACAGGCGACATTAACGCTGGTCACAAGCCAACACCGAGCTACTGGCGACAGTAACGCTGGTCACAAACCCACAGCGAGCTACTGGCTACATTAACGCTGGTCACAAACCCACACCGAGCAATTGGCGACAGTAACGCTGGTCACAAACCCACAGCAAGCTACTGGCTACAGTAACGCTGGTCACAAACCCACAGCGAGCTACTGGCGACAGTAACGCTGGTCACAAATCCACAGCAAGCTACTGGTGACACTAACGCTGGTCACAAACCCACACCGAGCAACTGGCTACAGTAACGCTGGTCCCAAACCCACAGCGAGCTACTGGCGACATTAACGCTTGTCACAAACCCACAGTGAGCTACTGGCGACAGTAACGCTGGTCACAGACCCATAGCAAGCTACTGGTGACAGTAACGCTGATCACAAACCCACACCGAGCAACTGGCTACAGTAACGCTGGTCTCAAACCCACAAACCCACAGCAAGCTACTGGTGACAGTTACGCTGGTCACAAACCCACAGTGAGCTACTGGCGACAGTTAAGCTGGTCACAATCCCACAGCGAGCTACTGGCGACAGTAACGCTGGTCACACACCCACAGTGAGCTACTGGCGACAGTAACGCTGGTCACAAACCCACAGCGAGCTACTGGCGACAGTAACGCTGGTCACAGACCCGCAGTGAGCTACTGGTGACAGTAACGCTGGTCACAAACCCACAGCGAGATACTGGCGACAGTAACGCTGGTCACAAACCCACAGTGAGCTACTGGCGACAGTAACGCTGGTCACAACCCCACAGTGAGCTGCTGGCGGCAGTAACGCTGGTCAAAAACCCACAGCGAGCTACTGGCGACAGTAACGCTGGTCACAAACCCACAGTGAGCTACTGGCGACAGTAACGCTGGTCACAAACCCACAGCGAGCTACTGGCGACAGTAACGCTGGTGACAGACCCACAGCAAGCTCCTGGTGACAGTAACGCTGGTCACAAACCCACAGTGAGCTACTGGCGACAGTAACGCTGGTCACAGACCCACAGCATGTTACTGGTGACAGTAACGCTGGTCACAAACCCACACCGAGCTACTGGTGATACTAACGCTGGTCACAAACCCACACCGAGCTACTGGCGACACTAACGCTGGTCACAAACCCACAGCAAGCTACTGGTGACAGAACGCTGGTCACAAACCCACACCGAGATACAGGCGACATTAACGCTGGTCACAAGCCAACACCGAGCTACTGGCGACAGTAACGCTGGTCACAAACCCACAGCGAGCTACTGGCTACAGTAACGCTGGTCACAAACCCACACCGAGCAATTGGCGACAGTAACGCTGGTCACAAACCCACAGCAAGCTACTGGCTACAGTAACGCTGGTCACAAACCCACAGCGAGCTACTGGCGACAGTAACGCTGGTCACAAATCCACAGCAAGCTACTGGTGACACTAACGCTGGTCACAAACCCACACCGAGCAACTGGCTACAGTAACGCTGGTCCCAAACCCACAGCGAGCTACTGGCGACAATAACGCTTGTCACAAACCCACAGTGAGCTACTGGCGACAGTAACGCTGGTCACAGACCCATAGCAAGCTACTGGTGACAGTAACGCTGGTCACAAACCCACACCGAGCAACTGGCTACAGTAACGCTGGTCTCAAACCCACAAACCCACAGCAAGCTACTGGTGACAGTTACGCTGGTCACAAACCCACAGCAAGCTACTGGTGACAGTAACGCTGGTCACAAACCCACAGTGAGCTACTGGCGACAGTAACGCTGGTCACAAACCCACAGCGAGCTACTGGCCACAGTAACGCTGGACACAGACCCACAGTGAGCTACTGGCGACAGTAACGCTGGTCACAAACCCACAGCGAGCTACTGGCGACAGTGACGCTGGTCACAGACCCACAGTGAGCTACTGGTGACAGTAACGCTGGTCACAAACCCACACCGAGCTACTGGCGACAGTAACGCTGGTCACAAACCCACAGCGAGCTACTGGCGACACTAACGCTGGTCACAAACCCACAGTGAGCTACTGGTGACAGTAACGCTGGTCACAGACCCACAGCGAGGTACTGGCGACACTTACGCTGGTCACAAACCCACAGTGAGCTACTGGTGACAGTAACGCTGGTCACAAACCCACAGCGAGCAACTGGCTACAGTTACGCTGGTCACAAACCCACAGCGAGCTACTGGCGACAGAAACGCTGGTCACAAACCCGCAGCGAGCTACTGGCGACAATAACGCTGGTCACAAACCCACAGTGAGCTACTGGCGACAGTAACGCTGGTCACTGACCCACAGCAAGCTACTGGTGACAGTTACGCTGGTCACAAACCCACACCGAGCAACTGGCTACAGTAACGCTGGTCTCAAACCCACAAACCCACAGCAAGCTACTGGTGACAGTTACGCTGGTCACAAACCCACAGTGAGCTACTGGCGACAGTTAAGCTGGTCACAATCCCACAGCGAGCTACTGGCGACAGTAACGCTGGTCACAAACCCACAGCGAGCTACTGGCGACAGTGACGCTGGTCACAGACCCACTGTGAGCTACTGGTGACAGTAACGCTGGTCACAAAGCCCACACCGAGCTACTGGCGACAGTAACGCTGGTCACAAACCCACAGCGAGCTACTGGCGACACTAACGCTGGTCACAAACCCACAGTGAGCTACTGGTGACAATAACGCTGGTCACAGACCCACAGCGAGGTACTGGCGACACTTACGCTGGTCACAAACCCACAGTGAGCTACTGGTGACAGTAACGCTGGTCACAAACCCACAGCGAGCAACTGGCTACAGTTACGCTGGTCACAAACCCACAGCGAGCTACTGGCGACAGTAACGCTAGTCACAAACCCACAGTGAGGTACTGGCGACAGTAACGCTGGTCACAGACCCACAGCAATCTACTGGTGACAGTAACGCTGGTCACAAACCCACATCGAGCTACTGGCGACAGTAACGCTGGTCACAAACCCACAGCAAGCTACTGGTGACAGTAACGCTGGTCACAAACCCACAGCGAGCTACTGGCGACATTAACGCTGGTCACAAACCCACAGTGAGGTACTGGCGACAGTAACGCTGGTCACAGACCCACAGCAATCTACTGGTGACAGTAACGCTGGTCACAAACCCACATCGAGCTACTGGCGACAGTAACGCTGGTCACAAACCCACAGCAAGCTACTGGTGACAGTAACGCTGGTCACAAACCCACACCGAGCAACTGGCTACAGTAACGCTGGTCACAAACCCACAAACCCACAGCAAGCTACTGGTGACAGTCACGCTGGTCACAAACCCACAGTGAGCTACTGGCGACAGTAACGCTGGTCACAAACCCACAGCGAGCTACTGGTGACAGTAACGCTGGTCACAGACCCACAGTGAGTTACTGGCGACAGTAACGCTGGTCACAAACCCACACCGAGCTACTGGCGACAGTAACGCTTGTCACAGACCCACAGTGAGCTACTGGTGACAGTAACGCTTGTCACAAACCCACAGTGAGCTACTGGCGACAGTAACGCTGGTCACAAACCCACAGCGAGCTACTGGTGACAGTTACGCTGGTCACAAACCCACACCGAGCAACTGGCTACAGTAACGCTGGTCTCAAACCCACAAACCCACAGCAAGCTACTGGTGACAGTTAAGCTGGTCACAATCCCACAGCGAGCTACTGGCGACAGTAACGCTGGTCACAAACCCACAGCGAGCTACTGGCGACAGTGACGCTGGTCACAGACCCACAGTGAGCTACTGGTGACAGTAACGCTGGTCACAAACCCACACCGAGCTACTGGCGACAGTAACGCTGGTCACAAACCCACAGCGAGCTACTGGCGACACTAACGCTGGTCACAAACCCACAGTGAGCTACTGGTGACAGTAACGCTGGTCACAGACCCACAGCGAGGTACTGGCGACACTTACGCTGGTCACAAACCCACAGTGAGCTACTGGTGACAGTAACGCTGGTCACAAACCCACAGCGAGCAACTGGCTACAGTTACGCTGGTCACAAACCCACAGCGAGCTACTGGCGACAGTAACGCTGGTCACAAACCCACAGTGAGGTACTGGCGACAGTAACGCTGGTCACAGACCCACAGCAATCTACTGGTGACAGTAACGCTGGTCACAAACCCACATCGAACTACTGGCGACAGTAACGCTGGTCACAAACCCACAGCAAGCTACTGGTGACAGTAACGCTGGTCACAAACCCACACCGAGCAACTGGCTACAGTAACGCTGGTCACAAACCCACAAACCCACAGCAAGCTACTGGTGACCGTCACGCTGGTCAAAAACCCACAGTGAGCTACTGGCGACAGTAACGCTGGTCACAAACCCACAGCGAGCTACTGGTGACAGTAACGCTGGTCACAGACCCACAGTGAGTTACTGGCGACAGTAACGCTGGTCACAAACCCACACCGAGCTACTGGCGACAGTAACGCTTGTCACAGACCCACAGTGAGCTACTGGTGACAGTAACGCTTGTCACAAACCCACAGTGAGCTACTGGCGACAGTAACGCTGGTCACAAACCCACAGCGAGCTACTGGCGACAGTAACGCTGGTCACAGACCCACAGCGAGGTACTGGCGACACTTACGCTGGTCACAAACCCACAGTGAGCTACTGGTGACAGTAACGCTGGTCACAAACCCACAGCGAGCAACTGGCTACAGTTACGCTGGTCACAAACCCACAGCGAGCTACTGGCGACAGTAACGCTGGTCACAAACCCACAGTGAGGTACTGGCGACAGTAACGCTGGTCACAGACCCACAGCAATCTACTGGTGACAGTAACGCTGGTCACAAACCCACATCGAACTACTGGCGACAGTAACGCTGGTCACAAACCCACAGCAAGCTACTGGTGACAGTAACGCTGGTCACAAACCCACACCGAGCAACTGGCTACAGTAACGCTGGTCACAAACCCACAAACCCACAGCAAGCTACTGGTGACCGTCACGCTGGTCAAAAACCCACAGTGAGCTACTGGCGACAGTAACGCTGGTCACAAACCCACAGCGAGCTACTGGTGACAGTAACGCTGGTCACAGACCCACAGTGAGTTACTGGCGACAGTAACGCTGGTCACAAACCCACACCGAGCTACTGGCGACAGTAACGCTTGTCACAGACCCACAGTGAGCTACTGGTGACAGTAACGCTTGTCACAAACCCACAGTGAGCTACTGGCGACAGTAACGCTGGTCACAAACCCACAGCGAGCTACTGGCGACAGTAACGCTGGTCACAAACCCACAGTGAGCTACTGGCGACAGTAACTCTGGTCACAAACCCACAGTGAGCTACTGGCGACAGTCACGCTGGTCACAAACCCACCGTGAGCTGCTGGCGACAGTAACGCTGGTCACAGACCCACAGTGAACTACTGGTGACAGTAACGCTGGTCACAAACCCACAGTGAGCTACTGGCGACAGTAACGCTGGTCACAAACCCACAGCGAGCTACTGGCGACAATAACGTTAGCCACAAACCCACTGCGAGCTACTGGCAACAGTAACGCTGGTCACAGACCCACAGCAAGCTACTGGTGACAGTAACGCTGGTCAAAAACCCACAGTGAACTACTGGCAACACTAACGCTGGTCACAAACCCACAGCGAGCTACTGGTGACACTAACGCTGGTCACAAACCCACAGCGAGCTACTGGTGACACTAACGCTGGTCACAAACCCGCAGAGAGCTACTGGCGACACTAACGCAGGTCACAAACCCACAGCGAGCTACTGGCGACACTAACCCTGGTCACAAACCCACAGTGAGCTACTGGCGACACTAACGCTGGTCACAAACCCACAGTGAGGTACTGGCGACAGTAACGCTGTACACAAACCCACAGCAAGCAACCGGTGACACTCACGCTGGTCACAAACCCACAGTGAGCTACTGGCGACACTAACGCTGGTCACAAACCAACAGCGAACTACTAGTGACACAAACGCTGGTCACAAACCCACAGCGAGATACTGGCGACACTAACGCTGGTCACAAACCCACAATGAGCTACTGGCTACAGTAAGGCTGGTCACAAACCCACAGCGAGCTACTGGTGACACTAACGCTGGTCACAAACCCACAGCAAGCTACTGGTGACACTAACGCTGATCACAAACCCACAGCGAGATACTGGTGACAATAACGCTGGTCACAAACCCACAGCGAACTACTGGTGACACTAACGCTGGTCACAAACCCACACCGAGCTACTGGTGACACTAACGCTGATCGCAAGCCCACAGCGAGCTACTGGCGACAGTAACGCTGGTCACAAACCCACAGCAAGCTACTGGTGACAGAACGCTGGTCACAAACCCACACCGAGATACAGGCGACATTAACGCTGGTCACAAGCCCACACCGAGCTACTGGCGACAGTAACGCTGGTCACAAACCCACAGCGAGCTACTGGCTACAGTAACGCTGGTCACAAACCCACACCGAGCAATTGGCGACAGTAACGCTGGTCACAAACCCACAGCAAGCTACTGGCTACAGTAACGCTGGTCACAAACCCACAGCGAGCTACTGGCGACAGTAACGCTGGTCACAAATCCACAGCAAGCTACTGGTGACACTAACGCTGGTCACAAACCCACACCGAGCAACTGGCTACAGTAACGCTGGTCCCAAACCCACAGCGAGCTACTGGCGACATTAAAGCTTGTCACAAACCCAGAGTGAGCTACTGGCGACAGTAACGCTGGTCACAGACCCATAGCAAGCTACTGGTGACAGTTACGCTGGTCACAAACCCACACCGAGCAACTGGCTACAGTAACGCTGGTCTCAAACCCACAAACCCACAGCAAGCTACTGGTGACAGTTACGCTGGTCACAAACCCACAGTGAGCTACTGGCGACAGTTAAGCTGGTCACAATCCCACAGCGAGCTACTGGCGACAGTAACGCTGGTCACAAACCCACAGCGAGCTACTGGCGACAGTGACGCTGGTCACAGACCCACTGTGAGCTACTGGTGACAGTAACGCTGGTCACAAAGCCCACACCGAGCTACTGGCGACAGTAACGCTGGTCACAAACCCACAGCGAGCTACTGGCGACACTAACGCTGGTCACAAACCCACAGTGAGCTACTGGTGACAGTAACGCTGGTCACAGACCCACAGCGAGGTACTGGCGACACTTACGCTGGTCACAAACCCACAGTGAGCTACTGGTGACAGTAACGCTGGTCACAAACCCACAGCGAGCAACTGGCTACAGTTACGCTGGTCACAAACCCACAGCGAGCTACTGGCGACAGTAACGCTAGTCACAAACCCACAGTGAGGTACTGGCGACAATAACGCTGGTCACAGACCCACAGCAATCTACTGGTGACAGTAACGCTGGTCACAAACCCACATCGAGCTACTGGCGACAGTAACGCTGGTCACAAACCCACAGCAAGCTACTGGTGACAGTAACGCTGGTCACAAACCCACAGCGAGCTACTGGCGACATTAACGCTGGTCACAAACCCACAGTGAGGTACTGGCGACAGTAACGCTGGTCACAGACCCACAGCAATCTACTGGTGACAGTAACGCTGGTCACAAACCCACATCGAGCTACTGGCGACAGTAACGCTGGTCACAAACCCACAGCAAGCTACTGGTGACAGTAACGCTGGTCACAAACCCACACCGAGCAACTGGCTACAGTAACGCTGGTCACAAACCCACAAACCCACAGCAAGCTACTGGTGACAGTCACGCTGGTCACAAACCCACAGTGAGCTACTGGCGACAGTAACGCTGGTCACAAACCCACAGCGAGCTACTGGTGACAGTAACGCTGGTCACAGACCCACAGTGAGTTACTGGCGACAGTAACGCTGGTCACAAACCCACACCGAGCTACTGGCGACAGTAACGCTTGTCACAGACCCACAGTGAGCTACTGGTGACAGTAACGCTTGTCACAAACCCACAGTGAGCTACTGGCGACAGTAACGCTGGTCACAAACCCACAGCGAGCTACTGGCGACAGTAACGCTGGTCACAAACCCACAGTGAGCTACTGGCGACAGTAACGCTGGTCACAAACCCACAGTGAGCTACTGGCGACAGTCACGCTGGTCACAAACCCACCGTGAGCTGCTGGCGACAGTAACGCTGGTCACAGACCCACAGTGAACTACTGGTGACAGTAACGCTGGTCACAAACCCACAGTGAGCTACTGACGACAGTAACGCTGGTCACAAACCCACAGCGAGCTACTGGCGACAATAACGTTAGCCACAAACTCACTGTGAGCTACTGGCAACAGTAACGCTGGTCACAGACCCACAGCAAGCTACTGGTGACAGTAACGCTGGTCAAAAACCCACAGTGAACTACTGGCAACACTAACGCTGGTCACAAACCCACAGCGAGCTACTGGTGACACTAACGCTGGTCACAAACCCACAGCGAGCTACTGGTGACACTAACGCTGGTCACAAACCCGCAGAGAGCTACTGGCGACACTAACGCAGGTCACAAACCCACAGCGAGCTACTGGCGACACTAACCCTGGTCACAAACCCACAGTGAGCTACTGGCGACACTAACGCTGGTCACAAACCCACAGTGAGGTACTGGCGACAGTAACGCTGTACACAAACCCACAGCAAGCTACCGGTGACACTCACGCTGGTCACAAACCCACAGTGAGCTACTGGCGACACTAACGCTGGTCACAAACCAACAGCGAACTACTAGTGACACAAACGCTGGTCACAAACCCACAGCGAGATACTGGCGACACTAACGCTGGTCACAAACCCACAATGAGCTACTGGCTACAGTAAGGCTGGTCACAAACCCACAGCGAGCTACTGGTGACACTAACGCTGGTCACAAACCCACAGCAAGCTACTGGTGACACTAACGCTGATCACAAACCCACAGCGAGATACTGGTGACAATAACGCTGGTCACAAACCCACAGCGAACTACTGGTGACACTAACGCTGGTCACAAACCCACACCGAGCTACTGGTGACACTAACGCTGATCGCAAGCCCACAGCGAGCTACTGGCGACAGTAACGCTGGTCACAAACCCACAGCAAGCTACTGGTGACAGAACGCTGGTCACAAACCCACACCGAGATACAGGCGACATTAACGCTGGTCACAAGCCAACACCGAGCTACTGGCGACAGTAACGCTGGTCACAAACCCACAGCGAGCTACTGGCTACAGTAACGCTGGTCACAAACCCACACCGAGCAATTGGCGACAGTAACGCTGGTCACAAACCCACAGCAAGCTACTGGCTACAGTAACGCTGGTCACAAACCCACAGCGAGCTACTGGCGACAGTAACGCTGGTCACAAATCCACAGCAAGCTACTGGTGACACTAACGCTGGTCACAAACCCACACCGAGCAACTGGCTACAGTAACGCTGGTCCCAAACCCACAGCGAGCTACTGGCGACATTAAAGCTTGTCACAAACCCACAGTGAGCTACTGGCGACAGTAACGCTGGTCACAGACCCATAGCAAGCTACTGGTGACAGTTACGCTGGTCACAAACCCACACCGAGCAACTGGCTACAGTAACGCTGGTCTCAAACCCACAAACCCACAGCAAGCTACTGGTGACAGTTACGCTGGTCACAAACCCACAGTGAGCTACTGGCGACAGTTAAGCTGGTCACAATCCCACAGCGAGCTACTGGCGACAGTAACGCTGGTCACACACCCACAGTGAGCTACTGGCGACAGTAACGCTGGTCACAGACCCACAGTGAGTTACTGGCGACAGTAACGCTGGTCACAAACCCACACCGAGTAACTGGCTACAGTAACGCTGGTCACAAACCCACAAACCCACAGCAAGCTACTGGTGACAGTCACGCTGGTCACAAACCCACAGTGAGCTACTGGCGACAGTAACGCTGGTCACAAACCCACAGCGAGCTACTGGTGACAGTAACGCTGGTCACAGACCCACAGTGAGTTACTGGCGACAGTAACGCTGGTCACAAACCCACACCGAGCTACTGGCGACAGTAACGCTGGTCACAGACCCACAGTGAGCTACTGGTGACAGTAACGCTTGTCACAAACCCACAGTGAGCTACTGGCGACAGTAACGCTGGTCACAAACCCACAGCGAGCTACTGGCGACAGTAACGCTGGTCACAAACCCACAGTGAGCTACTGGCGACAGTAACGCTGGTCACAAACCCACAGTGAGCTACTGGCGACAGTCACGCTGGTCACAAACCCACCGTGAGCTGCTGGCGACAGTAACGCTGGTCACAGACCCACAGTGAACTACTGGTGACAGTAACGCTGGTCACAAACCCACAGTGAGCTACTGGCGACAGTAACGCTGGTCACAAACCCACAGCGAGCTACTGGCGACAATAACTTTAGTCACAAACCCACTGTGAGCTACTGGCAACAGTAACGCTGGTCACAGACCCACAGCAAGCTACTGGTGACAGTAACGCTGGTCAAAAACCCACAGTGAACTACTGGCAACACTAACGCTGGTCACAAACCCACAGCGAGCTACTGGTGACACTAACGCTGGTCACAAACCCACAGCGAGCTACTGGTGACACTAACGCTGGTCACAAACCCGCAGAGAGCTACTGGCGACACTAACGCTGGTCACAAACCCACAGCGAGCTACTGGCGACACTAACCCTGGTCACAAACCCACAGTGAGCTACTGGCGACACTAACGCTGGTCACAAACCCACAGTGAGGTACTGGTGACAGTAACGCTGTACACAAACCCACAGCAAGCTACCGGTGACACTCACGCTGGTCAAAAACCCACAGTGAGCTACTGGCGACACTAACGCTGGTCACAAACCAACAGCGAACTACTAGTGACACAAACGCTGGTCACAAACCCACAGCGAGATACTGGCGACACTAACGCTGGTCACAAACCCACAATGAGCTACTGGCTACAGTAAGGCTGGTCACAAACCTACAGCGAGCTACTGGTGACACTAACGCTGGTCACAAACCCACAGCAAGCTACTGGTGACACTAACGCTGATCACAAACCCACAGCGAGATACTGGTGACAATGACGCTGGTCACAAACCCACAGCGAACTACTGGTGACACTAACGCTGGTCACAAACCCACACCGAGCTACTGGTGACACTAACGCTGATCGCAAGCCCACAGCGAGCTACTGGCGACAGTAACGCTGGTCACAAACCCACAGCAAGCTACTGGTGACAGAACGCTGGTCACAAACCCACACCGAGATACAGGCGACATTAACGCTGGTCACAAGCCAACACCGAGCTACTGGCGACAGTAACGCTGGTCACAAACCCACAGCGAGCTACTGGCTACATTAACGCTGGTCACAAACCCACACCGAGCAATTGGCGACAGTAACGCTGGTCACAAACCCACAGCAAGCTACTGGCTACAGTAACGCTGGTCACAAACCCACAGCGAGCTACTGGCGACAGTAACGCTGGTCACAAATCCACAGCAAGCTACTGGTGACACTAACGCTGGTCACAAACCCACACCGAGCAACTGGCTACAGTAACGCTGGTCCCAAACCCACAGCGAGCTACTGGCGACATTAACGCTTGTCACAAACCCACAGTGAGCTACTGGCGACAGTAACGCTGGTCACAGACCCATAGCAAGCTACTGGTGACAGTAACGCTGATCACAAACCCACACCGAGCAACTGGCTACAGTAACGCTGGTCTCAAACCCACAAACCCACAGCAAGCTACTGGTGACAGTTACGCTGGTAACAAACCCACAGTGAGCTACTGGCGACAGTTAAGCTGGTCACAATCCCACAGCGAGCTACTGGCGACAGTAACGCTGGTCACACACCCACAGTGAGCTACTGGCGACAGTAACGCTGGTCACAAACCCACAGCGAGCTACTGGCGACAGTAACGCTGGTCACAGACCCGCAGTGAGCTACTGGTGACAGTAACGCTGGTCACAAACCCACAGCGAGATACTGGCGACAGTAACGCTGGTCACAAACCCACAGTGAGCTACTTGCGACAGTAACGCTGGTCACAACCCCACAGTGAGCTGCTGGCGGCAGTAACGCTGGTCAAAAACCCACAGCGAGCTACTGGCGACAGTAACGCTGGTCACAAACCCACAGTGAGCTACTGGCGACAGTAACGCTGGTCACAAACCCACAGCGAGCTACTGGCGACAGTAACGCTGGTGACAGACCCACAGCAAGCTCCTGGTGACAGTAACGCTGGTCACAAACCCACAGTGAGCTACTGGCGACAGTAACGCTGGTCACAGACCCACAGCATGTTACTGGTGACAGTAACGCTGGTCACAAACCCACACCGAGCTACTGGTGATACTAACGCTGGTCACAAACCCACACCGAGCTACTGGCGACACTAACGCTGGTCACAAACCCACAGCAAGCTACTGGTGACAGAACGCTGGTCACAAACCCACACCGAGATACAGGCGACATTAACGCTGGTCACAAGCCAACACCGAGCTACTGGCGACAGTAACGCTGGTCACAAACCCACAGCGAGCTACTGGCTACAGTAACGCTGGTCACAAACCCACACCGAGCAATTGGCGACAGTAACGCTGGTCACAAACCCACAGCAAGCTACTGGCTACAGTAACGCTGGTCACAAACCCACAGCGAGCTACTGGCGACAGTAACGCTGGTCACAAATCCACAGCAAGCTACTGGTGACACTAACGCTGGTCACAAACCCACACCGAGCAACTGGCTACAGTAACGCTGGTCCCAAACCCACAGCGAGCTACTGGCGACAATAACGCTTGTCACAAACCCACAGTGAGCTACTGGCGACAGTAACGCTGGTCACAGACCCATAGCAAGCTACTGGTGACAGTAACGCTGGTCACAAACCCACACCGAGCAACTGGCTACAGTAACGCTGGTCTCAAACCCACAAACCCACAGCAAGCTACTGGTGACAGTTACGCTGGTCACAAACCTACAGCAAGCTACTGGTGACAGTAACGCTGGTCACAAACCCACAGTGAGCTACTGGCGACAGTAACGCTGGTCACAAACCCACAGCGAGCTACTGGCCACAGTAACGCTGGACACAGACCCACAGTGAGCTACTGGCGACAGTAACGCTGGTCACAAACCCACAGCGAGCTACTGGCGACAGTGACGCTGGTCACAGACCCACAGTGAGCTACTGGTGACAGTAACGCTGGTCACAAACCCACACCGAGCTACTGGCGACAGTAACGCTGGTCACAAACCCACAGCGAGCTACTGGCGACACTAACGCTGGTCACAAACCCACAGTGAGCTACTGGTGACAGTAACGCTGGTCACAGACCCACAGCGAGGTACTGGCGACACTTACGCTGGTCACAAACCCACAGTGAGCTACTGGTGACAGTAACGCTGGTCACAAACCCACAGCGAGCAACTGGCTACAGTTACGCTGGTCACAAACCCACAGCGAGCTACTGGCGACAGTAACGCTGGTCACAAACCCGCAGCGAGCTACTGGCGACAATAACGCTGGTCACAAACCCACAGTGAGCTACTGGCGACAGTAACGCTGGTCACTGACCCACAGCAAGCTACTGGTGACAGTAACGCTGGTCACAAACCCACACCGAGCAACTGGCTACAGTAACGCTGGTCACAAACCCACAGCGAGCTACTGGCGACATTAACGCTGGTCACAAACCCACAGTGAGGTACTGGCGACAGTAACGCTGGTCACAGACCCACAGCAATCTACTGGTGACAGTAACGCTGGTCACAAACCCACATCGAGCTACTGGCGACAGTAACGCTGGTCACAAACCCACAGCAAGCTACTGGTGACAGTAACGCTGGTCACAAACCCACACCGAGCAACTGGCTACAGTAACGCTGGTCACAAACCCACAAACCCACAGCAAGCTACTGGTGACCGTCACGCTGGTCACAAACCCACAGTGAGCTACTGGCGACAGTAACGCTGGTCACAAACCCACAGCGAGCTACTGGTGACAGTAACGCTGGTCACAGACCCACAGTGAGTTACTGGCGACAGTAACGCTGGTCACAAACCCACACCGAGCTACTGGCGACAGAAACGCTTGTCACAGACCCACAGTGAGCTACTGGTGACAGTAACGCTTGTCACAAACCCACAGTGAGCTACTGGCGACAGTAACGCTGGTCACAAACCCACAGCGAGCTACTGGCGACAGTAACGCTGGTCACAAACCCACAGTGAGCTACTGGCGACAGTAACGCTGGTCACAAACCCACAGTGAGCTACTGGCGACAGTCACGCTGGTCACAAACCCACCGTGAGCTGCTGGCGACAGTAACGCTGGTCACAGACCCACAGTGAACTACTGGTGACAGTAACGCTGGTCACAAACCCACAGTGAGCTACTGGCGACAGTAACGCTGGTCACAAACCCACAGCGAGCTACTGGCGACAATAACGTTAGCCACAAACCCACTGCGAGCTACTGGCAACAGTAACGCTGGTCACAGACCCACAGCAAGCTACTGGTGACAGTAACGCTGGTCAAAAACCCACAGTGAACTACTGGCAACACTAACGCTGGTCACAAACCCACAGCGAGCTACTGGTGACACTAACGCTGGTCACAAACCCACAGCGAGCTACTGGTGACACTAACGCTGGTCACAAACCCGCAGAGAGCTACTGGCGACACTAACGCAGGTCACAAACCCACAGCGAGCTACTGGCGACACTAACCCTGGTCACAAACCCACAGTGAGCTACTGGCGACACTAACGCTGGTCACAAACCCACAGTGAGGTACTGGCGACAGTAACGCTGTACACAAACCCACAGCAAGCAACCGGTGACACTCACGCTGGTCACAAACCCACAGTGAGCTACTGGCGACACTAACGCTGGTCACAAACCAACAGCGAACTACTAGTGACACAAACGCTGGTCACAAACCCACAGCGAGATACTGGCGACACTAACGCTGGTCACAAACCCACAATGAGCTACTGGCTACAGTAAGGCTGGTCACAAACCCACAGCGAGCTACTGGTGACACTAACGCTGGTCACAAACCCACAGCAAGCTACTGGTGACACTAACGCTGATCACAAACCCACAGCGAGATACTGGTGACAATAACGCTGGTCACAAACCCACAGCGAACTACTGGTGACACTAACGCTGGTCACAAACCCACACCGAGCTACTGGTGACACTAACGCTGATCGCAAGCCCACAGCGAGCTACTGGCGACAGTAACGCTGGTCACAAACCCACAGCAAGCTACTGGTGACAGAACGCTGGTCACAAACCCACACCGAGATACAGGCGACATTAACGCTGGTCACAAGCCCACACCGAGCTACTGGCGACAGTTACGCTGGTCACAAACCCACAGCGAGCTACTGGCTACAGTAACGCTGGTCACAAACCCACACCGAGCAATTGGCGACAGTAACGCTGGTCACAAACCCACAGCAAGCTACTGGCTACAGTAACGCTGGTCACAAACCCACAGCGAGCTACTGGCGACAGTAACGCTGGTCACAAATCCACAGCAAGCTACTGGTGACACTAACGCTGGTCACAAACCCACACCGAGCAACTGGCTACAGTAACGCTGGTCCCAAACCCACAGCGAGCTACTGGCGACATTAAAGCTTGTCACAAACCCACAGTGAGCTACTGGCGACAGTAACGCTGGTCACAGACCCATAGCAAGCTACTGGTGACAGTTACGCTGGTCACAAACCCACACCGAGCAACTGGCTACAGTAACGCTGGTCTCAAACCCACAAACCCACAGCAAGCTACTGGTGACAGTTACGCTGGTCACAAACCCACAGTGAGCTACTGGCGACAGTTAAGCTGGTCACAATCCCACAGCGAGCTACTGGCGACAGTAACGCTGGTCACAAACCCACAGCGAGCTACTGGCGACAGTGACGCTGGTCACAGACCCACAGTGAGCTACTGGTGACAGTAACGCTGGTCACAAACCCACACCGAGCTACTGGCGACAGTAACGCTGGTCACAAACCCACAGCGAGCTACTGGCGACACTAACGCTGGTCACAAACCCACAGTGAGCTACTGGTGACAGTAACGCTGGTCACAGACCCACAGCGAGGTACTGGCGACACTTACGCTGGTCACAAACCCACAGTGAGCTACTGGTGACAGTAACGCTGGTCACAAACCCACAGCGAGCAACTGGCTACAGTTACGCTGGTCACAAACCCACAGCGAGCTACTGGCGACAGTAACGCTGGTCACAAACCCACAGTGAGGTACTGGCGACAGTAACGCTGGTCACAGACCCACAGCAATCTACTGGTGACAGTAACGCTGGTCACAAACCCACATCGAGCTACTGGCGACAGTAACGCTGGTCACAAACCCACAGCAAGCTACTGGTGACAGTAACGCTGGTCACAAACCCACACCGAGCAACTGGCTACAGTAACGCTGGTCACAAACCCACAAACCCACAGCAAGCTACTGGTGACCGTCACGCTGGTCAAAAACCCACAGTGAGCTACTGGCGACAGTAACGCTGGTCACAAACCCACAGCGAGCTACTGGTGACAGTAACGCTGGTCACAGACCCACAGTGAGTTACTGGCGACAGTAACGCTGGTCACAAACCCACACCGAGCTACTGGCGACAGTAACGCTTGTCACAGACCCACAGTGAGCTACTGGTGACAGTAACGCTTGTCACAAACCCACAGTGAGCTACTGGCGACAGTAACGCTGGTCACAAACCCACAGCGAGCTACTGGCGACAGTAACGCTGGTCACAAACCCACAGTGAGCTACTGGCGACAGTAACGCTGGTCACAAACCCACAGTGAGCTACTGGCGACAGTCACGCTGGTCACAAACCCACCGTGAGCTGCTGGCGACAGTAACGCTGGTCACAGACCCACAGTGAACTACTGGTGACAGTAACGCTGGTCACAAACCCACAGTGAGCTACTGGCGACAGTAACGCTGGTCACAAACCCACAGCGAGCTACTGGCGACAATAACGTTAGCCACAAACCCACTGCGAGCTACTGGCAACAGTAACGCTGGTCACAGACCCACAGCAAGCTACTGGTGACAGTAACGCTGGTCAAAAACCCACAGTGAACTACTGGCAACACTAACGCTGGTCACAAACCCACAGCGAGCTACTGGTGACACTAACGCTGGTCACAAACCCACAGCGAGCTACTGGTGACACTAACGCTGGTCACAAACCCGCAGAGAGCTACTGGCGACACTAACGCAGGTCACAAACCCACAGCGAGCTACTGGCGACACTAACCCTGGTCACAAACCCACAGTGAGCTACTGGCGACACTAACGCTGGTCACAAACCCACAGTGAGGTACTGGCGACAGTAACGCTGTACACAAACCCACAGCAAGCAACCGGTGACACTCACGCTGGTCACAAACCCACAGTGAGCTACTGGCGACACTAACGCTGGTCACAAACCAACAGCGAACTACTAGTGACACAAACGCTGGTCACAAACCCACAGCGAGATACTGGCGACACTAACGCTGGTCACAAACCCACAATGAGCTACTGGCTACAGTAAGGCTGGTCACAAACCCACAGCGAGCTACTGGTGACACTAACGCTGGTCACAAACCCACAGCAAGCTACTGGTGACACTAACGCTGATCACAAACCCACAGCGAGATACTGGTGACAATAACGCTGGTCACAAACCCACAGCGAACTACTGGTGACACTAACGCTGGTCACAAACCCACACCGAGCTACTGGTGACACTAACGCTGATCGCAAGCCCACAGCGAGCTACTGGCGACAGTAACGCTGGTCACAAACCCACAGCAAGCTACTGGTGACAGAACGCTGGTCACAAACCCACACCGAGATACAGGCGACATTAACGCTGGTCACAAGCCCACACCGAGCTACTGGCGACAGTAACGCTGGTCACAAACCCACAGCGAGCTACTGGCTACAGTAACGCTGGTCACAAACCCACACCGAGCAATTGGCGACAGTAACGCTGGTCACAAACCCACAGCAAGCTACTGGCTACAGTAACGCTGGTCACAAACCCACAGCGAGCTACTGGCGACAGTAACGCTGGTCACAAATCCACAGCAAGCTACTGGTGATACTAACGCTGGTCACAAACCCACACCGAGCAACTGGCTACAGTAACGCTGGTCCCAAACCCACAGCGAGCTACTGGCGACATTAAAGCTTGTCACAAACCCAGAGTGAGCTACTGGCGACAGTAACGCTGGTCACAGACCCATAGCAAGCTACTGGTGACAGTTACGCTGGTCACAAACCCACACCGAGCAACTGGCTACAGTAACGCTGGTCTCAAACCCACAAACCCACAGCAAGCTACTGGTGACAGTTACGCTGGTCACAAACCCACAGTGAGCTACTGGCGACAGTTAAGCTGGTCACAATCCCACAGCGAGCTACTGGCGACAGTAACGCTGGTCACAAACCCACAGCGAGCTACTGGCGACAGTGACGCTGGTCACAGACCCACAGTGAGCTACTGGTGACAGTAACGCTGGTCACAAACCCACACCGAGCTACTGGCGACAGTAACGCTGGTCACAAACCCACAGCGAGCTACTGGCGACACTAACGCTGGTCACAAACCCACAGTGAGCTACTGGTGACAGTAACGCTGGTCACAGACCCACAGCGAGGTACTGGCGACACTTACGCTGGTCACAAACCCACAGTGAGCTACTGGTGACAGTAACGCTGGTCACAAACCCACAGCGAGCAACTGGCTACAGTTACGCTGGTCACAAACCCACAGCGAGCTACTGGCGACAGTAACGCTGGTCACAAACCCACAGTGAGGTACTGGCGACAGTAACGCTGGTCACAGACCCACAGCAATCTACTGGTGACAGTAACGCTGGTCACAAACCCACATCGAGCTACTGGCGACAGTAACGCTGGTCACAAACCCACAGCAAGCTACTGGTGACAGTAACGCTGGTCACAAACCCACAGCGAGCTACTGGCGACATTAACGCTGGTCACAAACCCACAGTGAGGTACTGGCGACAGTAACGCTGGTCACAGACCCACAGCAATCTACTGGTGACAGTAACGCTGGTCACAAACCCACATCGAGCTACTGGCGACAGTAACGCTGGTCACAAACCCACAGCAAGCTACTGGTGACAGTAACGCTGGTCACAAACCCACACCGAGCAACTGGCTACAGTAACGCTGGTCACAAACCCACAAACCCACAGCAAGCTACTGGTGACAGTCACGCTGGTCACAAACCCACAGTGAGCTACTGGCGACAGTAACGCTGGTCACAAACCCACAGCGAGCTACTGGTGACAGTAACGCTGGTCACAGACCCACAGTGAGTTACTGGCGACAGTAACGCTGGTCACAAACCCACACCGAGCTACTGGCGACAGTAACGCTTGTCACAGACCCACAGTGAGCTACTGGTGACAGTAACGCTTGTCACAAACCCACAGCGAGCTACTGGCGACAGTAACGCTGGTCACAAACCCACAGCGAGCTACTGGCGACAGTAACGCTGGTCACAAACCCACAGTGAGCTACTGGCGACAGTAACGCTGGTCACAAACCCACAGTGAGCTACTGGCGACAGTCACGCTGGTCACAAACCCACCGTGAGCTGCTGGCGACAGTAACGCTGGTCACAGACCCACAGTGAACTACTGGTGACAGTAACGCTGGTCACAAACCCACAGTGAGCTACTGACGACAGTAACGCTGGTCACAAACCCACAGCGAGCTACTGGCGACAATAACGTTAGCCACAAACCCACTGTGAGCTACTGGCAACAGTAACGCTGGTCACAGACCCACAGCAAGCTACTGGTGACAGTAACGCTGGTCAAAAACCCACAGTGAACTACTGGCAACACTAACGCTGGTCACAAACCCACAGCGAGCTACTGGTGACACTAACGCTGGTCACAAACCCACAGCGAGCTACTGGTGACACTAACGCTGGTCACAAACCCGCAGAGAGCTACTGGCGACACTAACGCAGGTCACAAACCCACAGCGAGCTACTGGCGACACTAACCCTGGTCACAAACCCACAGTGAGCTACTGGCGACACTAACGCTGGTCACAAACCCACAGTGAGGTACTGGCGACAGTAACGCTGTACACAAACCCACAGCAAGCTACCGGTGACACTCACGCTGGTCACAAACCCACAGTGAGCTACTGGCGACACTAACGCTGGTCACAAACCAACAGCGAACTACTAGTGACACAAACGCTGGTCACAAACCCACAGCGAGATACTGGCGACACTAACGCTGGTCACAAACCCACAATGAGCTACTGGCTACAGTAAGGCTGGTCACAAACCCACAGCGAGCTACTGGTGACACTAACGCTGGTCACAAACCCACAGCAAGCTACTGGTGACACTAACGCTGATCACAAACCCACAGCGAGATACTGGTGACAATAACGCTGGTCACAAACCCACAGCGAACTACTGGTGACACTAACGCTGGTCACAAACCCACACCGAGCTACTGGTGACACTAACGCTGATCGCAAGCCCACAGCGAGCTACTGGCGACAGTAACGCTGGTCACAAACCCACAGCAAGCTACTGGTGACAGAACGCTGGTCACAAACCCACACCGAGATACAGGCGACATTAACGCTGGTCACAAGCCAACACCGAGCTACTGGCGACAGTAACGCTGGTCACAAACCCACAGCGAGCTACTGGCTACAGTAACGCTGGTCACAAACCCACACCGAGCAATTGGCGACAGTAACGCTGGTCACAAACCCACAGCAAGCTACTGGCTACAGTAACGCTGGTCACAAACCCACAGCGAGCTACTGGCGACAGTAACGCTGGTCACAAATCCACAGCAAGCTACTGGTGACACTAACGCTGGTCACAAACCCACACCGAGCAACTGGCTACAGTAACGCTGGTCCCAAACCCACAGCGAGCTACTGGCGACATTAAAGCTTGTCACAAACCCACAGTGAGCTACTGGCGACAGTAACGCTGGTCACAGACCCATAGCAAGCTACTGGTGACAGTTACGCTGGTCACAAACCCACACCGAGCAACTGGCTACAGTAACGCTGGTCTCAAACCCACAAACCCACAGCAAGCTACTGGTGACAGTTACGCTGGTCACAAACCCACAGTGAGCTACTGGCGACAGTTAAGCTGGTCACAATCCCACAGCGAGCTACTGGCGACAGTAACGCTGGTCACACACCCACAGTGAGCTACTGGCGACAGTAACGCTGGTCACAGACCCACAGTGAGTTACTGGCGACAGTAACGCTGGTCACAAACCCACACCGAGTAACTGGCTACAGTAACGCTGGTCACAAACCCACAAACCCACAGCAAGCTACTGGTGACAGTCACGCTGGTCACAAACCCACAGTGAGCTACTGGCGACAGTAACGCTGGTCACAAACCCACAGCGAGCTACTGGTGACAGTAACGCTGGTCACAGACCCACAGTGAGTTACTGGCGACAGTAACGCTGGTCACAAACCCACACCGAGCTACTGGCGACAGTAACGCTGGTCACAGACCCACAGTGAGCTACTGGTGACAGTAACGCTTGTCACAAACCCACAGTGAGCTACTGGCGACAGTAACGCTGGTCACAAACCCACAGCGAGCTACTGGCGACAGTAACGCTGGTCACAAACCCACAGTGAGCTACTGGCGACAGTAACGCTGGTCACAAACCCACAGTGAGCTACTGGCGACAGTCACGCTGGTCACAAACCCACCGTGAGCTGCTGGCGACAGTAACGCTGGTCACAGACCCACAGTGAACTACTGGTGACAGTAACGCTGGTCACAAACCCACAGTGAGCTACTGGCGACAGTAACGCTGGTCACAAACCCACAGCGAGCTACTGGCGACAATAACTTTAGTCACAAACCCACTGTGAGCTACTGGCAACAGTAACGCTGGTCACAGACCCACAGCAAGCTACTGGTGACAGTAACGCTGGTCAAAAACCCACAGTGAACTACTGGCAACACTAACGCTGGTCACAAACCCACAGCGAGCTACTGGTGACACTAACGCTGGTCACAAACCCACAGCGAGCTACTGGTGACACTAACGCTGGTCACAAACCCGCAGAGAGCTACTGGCGACACTAACGCTGGTCACAAACCCACAGCGAGCTACTGGCGACACTAACCCTGGTCACAAACCCACAGTGAGCTACTGGCGACACTAACGCTGGTCACAAACCCACAGTGAGGTACTGGTGACAGTAACGCTGTACACAAACCCACAGCAAGCTACCGGTGACACTCACGCTGGTCAAAAACCCACAGTGAGCTACTGGCGACACTAACGCTGGTCACAAACCAACAGCGAACTACTAGTGACACAAACGCTGGTCACAAACCCACAGCGAGATACTGGCGACACTAACGCTGGTCACAAACCCACAATGAGCTACTGGCTACAGTAAGGCTGGTCACAAACCTACAGCGAGCTACTGGTGACACTAACGCTGGTCACAAACCCACAGCAAGCTACTGGTGACACTAACGCTGATCACAAACCCACAGCGAGATACTGGTGACAATAACGCTGGTCACAAACCCACAGCGAACTACTGGTGACACTAACGCTGGTCACAAACCCACACCGAGCTACTGGTGACACTAACGCTG
Source organism: Meconema thalassinum (assembly GCA_946902985.2). NCBI lineage: Eukaryota > Metazoa > Arthropoda > Insecta > Orthoptera > Tettigoniidae > Meconema > Meconema thalassinum. The sequence continues at coordinate 1,142,762,375 of OX336389.2, forward strand.
ATCGCAAGCCCACAGCGAGCTACTGGCGACAGTAACGCTGGTCACAAACCCACAGCAAGCTACTGGTGACAGAACGCTGGTCACAAACCCACACCGAGATACAGGCGACATTAACGCTGGTCACAAGCCAACACCGAGCTACTGGCGACAGTAACGCTGGTCACAAACCCACAGCGAGCTACTGGCTACATTAACGCTGGTCACAAACCCACACCGAGCAATTGGCGACAGTAACGCTGGTCACAAACCCACAGCAAGCTACTGGCTACAGTAACGCTGGTCACAAACCCACAGCGAGCTACTGGCGACAGTAACGCTGGTCACAAATCCACAGCAAGCTACTGGTGACACTAACGCTGGTCACAAACCCACACCGAGCAACTGGCTACAGTAACGCTGGTCCCAAACCCACAGCGAGCTACTGGCGACATTAACGCTTGTCACAAACCCACAGTGAGCTACTGGCGACAGTAACGCTGGTCACAGACCCATAGCAAGCTACTGGTGACAGTAACGCTGATCACAAACCCACACCGAGCAACTGGCTACAGTAACGCTGGTCTCAAACCCACAAACCCACAGCAAGCTACTGGTGACAGTTACGCTGGTCACAAACCCACAGTGAGCTACTGGCGACAGTTAAGCTGGTCACAATCCCACAGCGAGCTACTGGCGACAGTAACGCTGGTCACACACCCACAGTGAGCTACTGGCGACAGTAACGCTGGTCACAAACCCGCAGCGAGCTACTGGCGACAGTAACGCTGGTCACAGACCCGCAGTGAGCTACTGGTGACAGTAACGCTGGTCACAATCCCACAGCGAGATACTGGCGACAGTAACGCTGGTCACAAACCCACAGTGAGCTACTGGCGACAGTAACGCTGGTCACAACCCCACAGTGAGCTGCTGGCGGCAGTAACGCTGGTCAAAAACCCACAGCGAGCTACTGGCGACAGTAACGCTGGTCACAAACCCACAGTGAGCTACTGGCGACAGTAACGCTGGTCACAAACCCACAGCGAGCTACTGGCGACAGTAACGCTGGTGACAGACCCACAGCAAGCTCCTGGTGACAGTAACGCTGGTCACAAACCCACAGTGAGCTACTGGCGACAGTAACGCTGGTCACAGACCCACAGCATGTTACTGGTGACAGTAACGCTGGTCACAAACCCACACCGAGCTACTGGTGATACTAATGCTGGTCACAAACCCACACCGAGCTACTGGCGACACTAACGCTGGTCACAAACCCACAGCAAGCTACTGGTGACAGAACGCTGGTCACAAACCCACACCGAGATACAGGCGACATTAACGCTGGTCACAAGCCAACACCGAGCTACTGGCGATAGTAACGCTGGTCACAAACCCACAGCGAGCTACTGGCTACAGTAACGCTGGTCACAAACCCACACCGAGCAATTGGCGACAGTAACGCTGGTCACAAACCCACAGCAAGCTACTGGCTACAGTAACGCTGGTCACAAACCCACAGCGAGCTACTGGCGACAGTAACGCTGGTCACAAATCCACAGCAAGCTACTGGTGACACTAACGCTGGTCACAAACCCACACCGAGCAACTGGCTACAGTAACGCTGGTCCCAAACCCACAGCGAGCTACTGGCGACAATAACGCTTGTCACAAACCCACAGTGAGCTACTGGCGACAGTAACGCTGGTCACAGACCCATAGCAAGCTACTGGTGACAGTAACGCTGGTCACAAACCCACACCGAGCAACTGGCTACAGTAACGCTGGTCTCAAACCCACAAACCCACAGCAAGCTACTGGTGACAGTTACGCTGGTCACAAACCTACAGCAAGCTACTGGTGACAGTAACGCTGGTCACAAACCCACAGTGAGCTACTGGCGACAGTAACGCTGGTCACAAACCCACAGCGAGCTACTGGCCACAGTAACGCTGGACACAGACCCACAGTGAGCTACTGGCGACAGTAACGCTGGTCACAAACCCACAGCGAGCTACTGGCGACAGTGACGCTGGTCACAGACCCACAGTGAGCTACTGGTGACAGTAACGCTGGTCACAAACCCACACCGAGCTACTGGCGACAGTAACGCTGGTCACAAACCCACAGCGAGCTACTGGCGACACTAACGCTGGTCACAAACCCACAGTGAGCTACTGGTGACAGTAACGCTGGTCACAGACCCACAGCGAGGTACTGGCGACACTTACGCTGGTCACAAACCCACAGTGAGCTACTGGTGACAGTAACGCTGGTCACAAACCCACAGCGAGCAACTGGCTACAGTTACGCTGGTCACAAACCCACAGCGAGCTACTGGCGACAGTAACGCTGGTCACAAACCCGCAGCGAGCTACTGGCGACAATAACGCTGGTCACAAACCCACAGTGAGCTACTGGCGACAGTAACGCTGGTCACTGACCCACAGCAAGCTACTGGTGACAGTAACGCTGGTCACAAACCCACACCGAGCAACTGGCTACAGTAACGCTGGTCACAAACCCACAGCGAGCTACTGGCGACATTAACGCTGGTCACAAACCCACAGTGAGGTACTGGCGACAGTAACGCTGGTCACAGACCCACAGCAATCTACTGGTGACAGTAACGCTGGTCACAAACCCACATCGAGCTACTGGCGACAGTAACGCTGGTCACAAACCCACAGCAAGCTACTGGTGACAGTAACGCTGGTCACAAACCCACACCGAGCAACTGGCTACAGTAACGCTGGTCACAAACCCACAAACCCACAGCAAGCTACTGGTGACAGTCACGCTGGTCACAAACCCACAGTGAGCTACTGGCGACAGTAACGCTGGTCACAAACCCACAGCGAGCTACTGGTGACAGTAACGCTGGTCACAGACCCACAGTGAGTTACTGGCGACAGTAACGCTGGTCACAAACCCACACCGAGCTACTGGCGACAGTAACGCTTGTCACAGACCCACAGTGAGCTACTGGTGACAGTAACGCTTGTCACAAACCCACAGTGAGCTACTGGCGACAGTAACGCTGGTCACAAACCCACAGCGAGCTACTGGCGACAGTAACGCTGGTCACAAACCCACAGTGAGCTACTGGCGACAGTAACGCTGGTCACAAACCCACAGTGAGCTACTGGCGACAGTCACGCTGGTCACAAACCCACCGTGAGCTGCTGGCGACAGTAACGCTGGTCACAGACCCACAGTGAACTACTGGTGACAGTAACGCTGGTCACAAACCCACAGTGAGCTACTGGCGACAGTAACGCTGGTCACAAACCCACAGCGAGCTACTGGCGACAATAACGTTAGCCACAAACCCACTGCGAGCTACTGGCAACAGTAACGCTGGTCACAGACCCACAGCAAGCTACTGGTGACAGTAACGCTGGTCAAAAACCCACAGTGAACTACTGGCAACACTAACGCTGGTCACAAACCCACAGCGAGCTACTGGTGACACTAACGCTGGTCACAAACCCACAGCGAGCTACTGGTGACACTAACGCTGGTCACAAACCCGCAGAGAGCTACTGGCGACACTAACGCAGGTCACAAACCCACAGCGAGCTACTGGCGACACTAACCCTGGTCACAAACCCACAGTGAGCTACTGGCGACACTAACGCTGGTCACAAACCCACAGTGAGGTACTGGCGACAGTAACGCTGTACACAAACCCACAGCAAGCAACCGGTGACACTCACGCTGGTCACAAACCCACAGTGAGCTACTGGCGACACTAACGCTGGTCACAAACCAACAGCGAACTACTAGTGACACAAACGCTGGTCACAAACCCACAGTGAGATACTGGCGACACTAACGCTGGTCACAAACCCACAATGAGCTACTGGCTACAGTAAGGCTGGTCACAAACCCACAGCGAGCTACTGGTGACACTAACGCTGGTCACAAACCCCCAGCAAGCTACTGGTGACATTAACGCTGATCACAAACCCACAGCGAGATACTGGTGACAATAACGCTGGTCACAAACCCACAGCGAACTACTGGTGACACTAACGCTGGTCACAAACCCACACCGAGCTACTGGTGACACTAACGCTGATCGCAAGCCCACAGCGAGCTACTGGCGACAGTAACGCTGGTCACAAACCCACAGCAAGCTACTGGTGACAGAACGCTGGTCACAAACCCACACCGAGATACAGGCGACATTAACGCTGGTCACAAGCCCACACCGAGCTACTGGCGACAGTAACGCTGGTCACAAACCCACAGCGAGCTACTGGCTACAGTAACGCTGGTCACAAACCCACACCGAGCAATTGGCGACAGTAACGCTGGTCACAAACCCACAGCAAGCTACTGGCTACAGTAACGCTGGTCACAAACCCACAGCGAGCTACTGGCGACAGTAACGCTGGTCACAAATCCACAGCAAGCTACTGGTGACACTAACGCTGGTCACAAACCCACACCGAGCAACTGGCTACAGTAACGCTGGTCCCAAACCCACAGCGAGCTACTGGCGACATTAAAGCTTGTCACAAACCCACAGTGAGCTACTGGCGACAGTAACGCTGGTCACAGACCCATAGCAAGCTACTGGTGACAGTTACGCTGGTCACAAACCCACACCGAGCAACTGGCTACAGTAACGCTGGTCTCAAACCCACAAACCCACAGCAAGCTACTGGTGACAGTTACGCTGGTCACAAACCCACAGTGAGCTACTGGCGACAGTTAAGCTGGTCACAATCCCACAGCGAGCTACTGGCGACAGTAACGCTGGTCACACACCCACAGTGAGCTACTGGCGACAGTAAAGCTGGTCACAAACCCACAGCGAGCTACTGGCGACAGTAACGCTGGTCACAGACCCGCAGTGAGCTACTGGTGACAGTAACGCTGGTCACAAACCCACAGCGAGATACTGGCGACAGTAACGCTGGTCACAAACCCACAGTGAGCTACTGGCGACAGTAACGCTGGTCACAACCCCACAGTGAGCTGCTGGCGACAGTAACGCTGGTCAAAAACCCACAGCGAGCTACTGGCGACAGTAACGCTGGTCACACACCCACAGTGAGCTACTGGCGACAGTAACGCTGGTCACAAACCCACAGCGAGCTACTGGCGACAGTAACGCTGGTGACAGACCCACAGCAAGCTACTGGTGACAGTAACGCTGGTCACAAACCCACAGTGAGCTACTGGCGACAGTAACGCTGGTCACAGACCCACAGCATGTTACCGGTGACAGTAACGCTGGTCACAAACCCACACCGAGCTACTGGTGATACTAACGCTGGTCACAAACCCACACCGAGCTACTGGCGACACTAACGCTGGTCACAAACCCACAGCAAGCTACTGGTGACAGAACGCTGGTCACAAACCCACACCGAGATACAGGCGACATTAACGCTGGTCACAAGCCAACACCGAGCTACTGGCGACAGTAACGCTGGTCACAAACCCACAGCGAGCTACTGGCTACAGTAACGCTGGTCACAAACCCACACCGAGAAATTGGCGACAGTAACGCTGGTCACAAACCCACAGCAAGCTACTGGCTACAGTAACGCTGGTCACAAACCCACAGCGAGCTACTGGCGACAGTAACGCTGGTCACAAATCCACAGCAAGCTACTGGTGACACTAACGCTGGTCACAAACCCACACCGAGCAACTGGCTACAGTAACGCTGGTCCCAAACCCACAGCGAGCTACTGGCGACAATAACGCTTGTCACAAACCCACAGTGAGCTACTGGCGACAGTAACGCTGGTCACAGACCCATAGCAAGCTACTGGTGACAGTTACGCTGGTCACAAACCCACACCGAGCAACTGGCTACAGTAACGCTGGTCTCAAACCCACAAACCCACAGCAAGCTACTGGTGACAGTTACGCTGGTCACAAACCCACAGTGAGCTACTGGCGACAGTTAAGCTGGTCACAATCCCACAGCGAGCTACTGGCGACAGTAACGCTGGTCACACGCCCACAGTGAGCTACTGGCGACAGTAACGCTGGTCACAAACCCACAGCGAGCTACTGGCGACAGTAACGCTGGTCACAGACCCGCGGTGAGCTACTGGTGACAGTAACGCTGGTCACAAACCCACAGCGAGATACTGGCGACAGTAACGCTGGTCACAAACCCACAGTGAGCTACTGGCGACAGTAACGCTGGTCACAACCCCACAGTGAGCTGCAGGCGACAGTAACGCTGGTCAAAAACCCACAGCGAGCTACTGGCGACAGTAACGCTGGTCACAGTCCCACAGTGAGCTACTGGTGACAGTAACGCTGGTCACAAACCCACAGTGAGCTACCGGCGACAGTAACGCTGGTCACAAACCCACAGTGAGCTACTGGCGACACTAACGCTGGTCACAAACCCGCAGTGAGCTACTGGCGACAGTAACGCTGGTCACAAACCCACAGCGAGCTACTGGCGACAGTAACGCTGGTGACAGACCCACAGCAAGCTACTGGTGACAGTAACGCTGGTCACAAACCCACAGTGAGCTACTGGCGACAGTAACGCTGGTCACAGACCCACAGCATGTTACTGGTGATAGTAACGCTGGTCACAAACCCACACCGAGCTACTGGTGATACTAACGCTGGTCACAAACCCACACCGAGCTACTGGCGACACTAACGCTGGTCACAAACCCACAGCGAGCTACTGGCGACAATAACGCTGGTCACAAATCCACAGTGAGCTACTGGCGACAGTAACGCTGGTCACAGACCCACAGCAAGCTACTGGTGACATTAACGCTGGTCACAAACCCACACCGAGCTACTGGCGACAGTAACGCTGGTCACAAACCCACAGCAAGCTACTGGTGACAGTAACGCTGGTCACAAACCCACACCGAGCAACTGGCTACAGTAACGCTGGTCACAAACCCACAGCAAGCTACTGGTGACAGTAACGCTGGTCACAAACCCACAGTGAGCTACTGGCGACAGTAACGCTGGTCACAAACCCACAGCGAGCTACTGGCCACAGTAACGCTGGTCACAGACCCACAGTGAGCTACTGGCGACAGTAACGCTGGTCACAAACCCACAGCGAGCTACTGGCGACAGTGACGCTGGTCACAGACCCACAGTGAGCTACTGGTGACAGTGACGCTGGTCACAAACCCACACCGAGCTACTGGCGACAGTAACGCTGGTCACAAACCCACAGCGAGCTACTGGCGACACTAACGCTGGTCACAAACCCACAGTGAGCTACTGGTGACAGTAACGCTGGTCACAAACCCACAGCGAGGTACTGGCGACACTTACGCTGGTCACAAACCCACAGTGAGCTACTGGTGACAGTAACGCTGGTCACAAACCCACAGCGAGCAACTGGCTACAGTTACGCTGGTCACAATCCCACAGCGAGCTACTGGCGACAGTAACGCTGGTCACAAACCCACAGCGAGCTTCTGGCGACAATAACGCTGGTCACAAACCCACAGTGAGCTACTGGCGACAGTAACGCTGGTCACTGACCCACAGCAAGCTACTGGTGACAGTAACGCTGGTCACAAACCCACACCGAGCAACTGGTTACAGTAACGCTGGTCACAAACCCACAGCGAGCTACTGGCGACATTAACGCTGGTCACAAACCCACAGTGAGGTACAGGCGACAGTAACGCTGGTCACAGACCCACAGCAATCTACTGGTGACAGTAACGCTGGTCACAAACCCACATCGAGCTACTGGCGACAGTAACGCTGGTCATAAACCCACAGCAAGCTACTGGTGACAGTAACGCTGGTCACAAACCCACACCGAGCAACTGGCTACAGTAACGCTGGTCACAAACCCACAAACCCACAGCAAGCTACTGGTGACAGTCACGCTGGTCACAAACCCACAGTGAGCTGCTGGCGACAGTAACGCTGGTCACAAACCCACAGCGAGCTACTGGTGACAGTAACGCTGGTCACAGACCCACAGTGAGTTACTGGTGACAGTAACGCTGGTCACAAACCCACACCGAGCTACTGGCGACAGTAACGCTGGTCACAGACCCACAGTGAGCTACTGGTGACATTAACGCTTGTCACAAACCCACAGTGAGCTACTGGCGACAGTAACGCTGGTCACAAACCCACAGCGAGCTACTGGCGACAGTAACGCTGGTCACAAACCCACAGTGAGCTACTGGCGACAGTAACGCTGGTCACAAACCCACAGTGAGCTACTGGCGACAGTAACGCTGGTCACAAACCCACCGTGAGCTGCTGGCGACAGTAACGCTGGTCACAAACCCACAGCGAGCTACTGGCGACAGTAACGCTGGTCACAGACCCACAGTGAACTACTGGTGACAGTAACGCTGGTCACAAACCCACAGTGAGCTACTGGCGACAGTAACGCTGGTCACAAACCCACCGTGAGCTGCTGGCGACAGTAACGCTGGTCACAAACCCACAGCGAACTACTGGCGACAGTAACGCTGGTCACAGACCCACAGTGAACTACTGGTGACAGTAACGCTGGTCACAAACCCACAGTGAGCTACTGGCGACAGTAACGCTGGTCACAAACCCACAGCGAGCTACTGGCGACACTAACGCTGGTCACAAACCCACAGTGAGCTACTGGCGACAGTAACGCTGGTCACAAACCCACAGCGAGCTACTGGCGACAGTAACGCTGGTCACAAACCCACAGCGAGCTACTGGCGACAGTAACGCTGGTGACAGACCCACACCAAGCTACTGGTGACAGTAACGCTGGTCACAAACCCACAGTGAGCTACTGGCGACAGTAACGCTGGTCACAGACCCACAGCATGCTACTGGTGACAGTAACGCTGGTCACAAACCCACAGCGAGCTACTGGCGACAGTATCGCTGGGCACAAACCCACAGCGAGCTACTGGCGACAGTATCGCTGGGCACAAACCCACAGCGAGCTACTGGCGACAGTAACGCTGGTCACAGACCCACAGCATGCTGCTGGTGACAGTAACGCTGGTCACAAACCCACACCGAGCTACTGGCAACACATCCTATACTGTCAAGTTTTGAAGCCATTTTGTTGTGTTGCCTGTACAAATTGTTAATTTATACTTTTCAGTCGGTCAACACGCTGTCCAATATGATTGGGCGGGGTTACACTATATTGCACCCATTTCTGGACCTCCTAGGACAGGGATTGCGTTCAGTCCACTACTTAACATTAAAAACTGTCCTAGGCATTTCTTTTACGAGATCATAAGGTCTGACTGCAGTAAACACACAGAGAATACCTTTAACTAGCATGTTAATTCATCTAAACAAAATACTAACCAACATCAAAATAAAAGAAAAACTACCCTCAAACACTTGGGATTGGACAATAAAATCCCACTGAAATCGACAACTAAAAGATCGGATCATCAGGACCTTACAGTGACACAAACATAGAGCTCCAAAAATCTCGCCAGCAAGACCTTAAATTGAGCAACAAACAAGCTATTCTGTTTATCCACAAAGAAACAATGACTGAATTAAAATATAAAAACAACAAAACTGTAATGGTGTGGCTTTAGGGACTGTGATGGGTATACAGCTGTGTCAGTTGCTGTTGACCCCAGGGCTACGTAAATTAGACTAATCTGTTGAACAACGTGCCTCTAACCTTAATTATAATAAACTTGTGCATGATTAATATAAGGGCTCGTACCCAAGAGCATAGCGAATACTCATGTCACATGTTTACAGGATATGCAAACATGAATCTTGTTCAAACAAAATCATACCAAGTGACACCTCAAAAACGGGTTAAGCAAATCTAAATCAAACTAGCATAGCGTATCACCAAACTGAACATATCACTGGGCAGTCGCAACTCCGATGTAACACAAGTCCAAAATCTAGCTAGTTATCAGAAATCGAGATCCGCCAAGGTCTCACATCTAGTGGAACGTGGGTTGGCGACCACGAGACCCCAGCTGATTCCGGCATTGCATCCACTTCCTTGTGCCGGGCTCCTCTCCGTCTTCTTTCCTGTCGACTTCCCTTGGTCAACTCTTGTTCTTTCCGACCCCGACGGTATTAGGGTATCCGAGGCATAGGGAGTCTTTCACTTTCCCGCCTTAGTTGGCCCTAGTCTCATATTTCCTGATCCCTCCTTCTTCGAGAGGTCAGACCTCTTGGTTTCATTTCATTATATTTCCTTTTCTCTTTTAAGATTCCCGTACTGTTTTTGTTAATTGGCTCGCCGTGTATCAAAATTCCCTTAAGCGAATGTTTTGCATCTACACTCCATGTTGTAGGTATTTTCAATCTACCTTGCATTTTGTAGGTCTTTTCTATCTAAATTGCATTTTGCGAGTATTTTCAACCTCAATTGCATTTTTGTAAGGAATGACAATCTAAATTGCATTTTAGTAAGTCTTTCAATATAGGTCCTGGGACTTTTTTGAGTATTTTGAATTTCAATTGCATTTTTAAGTATTTTCAACCTAAACCGCTTTTTGCAAGTATTTTCAATCTAACTTGCATTTTGTATGTTTTTTGATTCTCAATTGCATTTTGTGGGTATTTTGAATCTAAATTACATGTTGTAAGTATTTTCAATCTAAATTGCATGTTTTAAGTATTGTCCATCCAAATGGGTACTTTGAATCTACCATACATTTCGTAAGCATTTTCTATTTCAATTGCATTTTGTAAGCATTTTGAATTACAACTGCACTTTGTGAGTATTTTGGATCTGAAATGGGAGTTTTTCAATCTAAATTACATTGTATATTTTCAATTTCAATTGCTTTTTGTAAGTATTTTGAACCTCAATTGCATTTTCAATCACATTTGTATTTTGTAAGTATTTTGAATTTCAATTGCTCTTTGTAAGTATTTCGACTCTACATTGCATTTTGTTCATATTTTGAACCTAAACTACATTTTGTGCGTGTTTCTTTAATCTATTCCTTTTGTGAGTATTTTCCTTCTAAATTCCCCTTTGTAAATCAACAATTATCATCACCATCAGAAATCGAGAAAGATCAACACCCCCCTTCAAATATATATATACGAGGGCTATTCCAAAACTAAGGTCCGTTTTATTATTAAAGCCCGGCATCCTTTGTGAACAAGCAGGCGTCCTTTGCAGCTGTGTAGCTAACCTGTACGCTGAACTGTGCATCTTTACAATGTTCAAGATTATTGATTCGCCCGCCGCGTGTGAGGTACGATCTGTGATACGTTTTTTGAGTGCAAGAAACAAGTCGGCTGCAGACATTCATCGTTAGCTTTGTGAGGTGTATGGTGATAATGCAATGACGGGAGGTAAAGTGAGAAAATGGGTACGCGAGTTCAAAAGAGGCCGTGAAAATGTTCATGACGAAGAACGCTCAGGTCTGTGATCACAGATGACTTGGTGACTGCATTTGACACGAAAATTCACTAGGACTGAAGATTCATGATAACCACTCTATCAATGGATTTTCCTCAAGTGTGAATTCTTGGTTGTCAGAGCAGGCGGCAAACTTTTATGCAGAGGGATTTCATAACTTAGTTTTAAGGTATGACAAGTGCCTAAATAAACAAGGCACTATGTAGAAAAATAGAGGAAAGTATGGAAAACCTAAAAATAAATGTGGTTTCATAATAAAATGTTCGGTTAATTTTAAAAAAATAAACGGACCTTAGTTTTGGAATAGCCCTCGTGTATATATATATATATATATATATATATATATATAACTGAGAAATAAAACCACATGAGCTTAGGCTTGAACCCTGTAACACTCACAAAAAGATACAAAAAATGTATCAATCACCCACAAAGTGTGGAAAAACAACAGTACTCCAGGGTTTCAAAAATGACACGACCAGTACCTAATCTCAAATTAAATAAACCAAAAATCGAAGAAAAAACAAAATGAAACTCAACATTACATTTAACTGTACTTTAAATTCAACAGCTGGTCGCGCATATCAGCGGACAACAACAACTCTGCTTTGACCTACTGTATATGGCCAGGCTATTCTTTATGAGGTGGAGTTGTTAGCTGCAGCCTGGAGGACCAGTCCAGTTTGTCTTTCACGGTCGGAATTAGATTTCCCCACCACCCTCCAACTGTGCCTGCTGCAGAGCCGGTGAGCCTCCGCCAATTCCAATGGGGACATCACCGATGGAGGTAACAGGCAAATCCCCCCCACAAGGGAAGTAATAGGTCTAGTTCATGCATAAATTGGTCTCTTTGGCATTATTGATGTGGCTATCGGCAGCATAATATTCAAAAATGTCTTGGTATTTTCAAAGGATACCATGTAATTAATACTGTACCGGTATGTATATTTCTTCATGTGCAGGTGAGCAGTCTCACGACACTTCACCTGCTTCTTGCACAAGTCCGCAGGAAGGTTGCCCCTCGGACAATTCTGAAGACTATATCTCATACTCATTTCATCACAGTAGTGACGAGAGAGATGAGGCAGATAAGCAGGAGGAGAAGAAACAAACGCCTTGTAAAGTACCGGTAATTGATCTGACTGTCAGTGACTCGGACGACGATATACTTGTATTGAATCAACCAAGAATATCGGGTGGCTGCCGCTAAACTTACGGTAAGGATTACTTTCTAATATCCAGTGTGTTTGGTGAATCTCTTAATGCCCAAGGTGAAATCATAAAAAATAAGTCACTTGTTTGTAGAAGAAAAACGTCTGAAAATATGAACTCTGCAAGATAATATTATTTCAGTTTATGTTGAATTTTATATTTTGAAAATTGGGCAAGATTGTAAGAAATGAAATATGATTCTTTTTGCAACTAATTCCTAAAAGTAGTTTGCCACAGTCACCTGCTCCGTTTTTACAGTTATTTCTGGAGAGAACTCACACACGTGTCACTCGCATTGCGCCATGAAGCAAGTGTTAGACATGTTGCGCTCCTGTCTTCCTCGTGTTCGCCACGGCATCTTTCAATGGCTGACGTCATCATGTGATACGAATCATATCTCTGCTCTAAAGCAGGGGTTCTCAAACTGGGAGGCGCCCCCCCCCCCCCATCACAGGGGGGCGCAGAGAGTGATAAAGGGGGGTGCCAGCTTTGATTGAAATATTTATATTTCATATTCTGTAACAAATATTACTATCCTCATATTCATGAACGTATCATAGCTCCCAAGACCATTCAAGAATAATAAACTCGTACCTTGGCTGTCTTATTTCACAAGAACTGACCAGTAGATCCTGCCAGCAGGAATTCTAAGAAAATGTGGCGAGTAACATTTCCCACACAACTCCCTTTCACTCGCCACCCGCAGTGACATCTCCTTACCAAACACTTAATGACAATAAGTCGCTTGACAATGTGACCGCCACTTCCTTTCAAGAATGGATTCCAAGAATGGATTCTTCTATTTCTGCCGTTGCCGATTCGAATTCAGCTAGGCCTTTCCAGTCAGTTCAGAGACAGTGAGTGAACAGGTGAATTCTAGTGCGTGGTTAGCCAACTTTACAATAAACTGATACGAGTGACGCCATTATCCATGGATAAGTGGCTTATTAGAAGTGGTAAAAAGAGATCCCATGAAATAGATAGTGCTTGCCCTCCTTCGGAAAAAGAACAAGGTTCGAATTTAAACAAAGTCCATTGTTCTTCCGCGTCTAATTCTGCTCCCATCAGGATTATTAATTCTACACACAAAGTGAAAGTGCGTAAATATCAATACGACTATCTGACATTAGGTTTTACCAGCATTCTTTCGAATAATAATCAGGAACAATCTCAATGACTTCTTTGTTTGGAGATTTTAGCAAACGAAAGTTTGAAGCCTGTGAAACTTAACAGACACCTGTAGACTAAACATCCAGACTGTGTAAGTAAACCTCTGGCATTTTTAAGCGCCACGAGCAACAACTAAAAGGAAATGTTAGATTCCTAGTAAAACACGCAACAGTTCCAAAGAAAGCGCTAAGAGCATCCTTGGAGGTATCCTATTTAATTGCAAAATCCAAATCACCACATAGTATTGGTGAGGAATTACTTCTTCCTGCAGCCGTGAAAATGTACGCGATCATGCATGGATAAAAGTTCGGCGAGTGTTTGAAGTCGATACCGCTCTCAAATGATACAGTAACTCGTCGTATTGATGTAATAGCATCTGACATAAAAAAATCAATTGCTACCTCGTCTTCATGATAGCCCAAAATTCGCCCTGCAACTTGATGACAGTACTGATATCGTAAACAGTGCCCAGCTTCTTGTTTTTGTACGCTACTCTCATGAAAATGAAATGCACGAGGATTTTCAATTTTGTAAAGCTCTGGAAGGACGGACTACAGGCGAAGATATTTTTCTCTTGTAAATTACTTTTTTATTGACAACAATCTCTCATGGACAAATTGTGTTGGTATATTAGTGATGGGGCGACGGCATTTACTGGAACTAAAAAAGATTTCAGAGCAAGAGTGGGTGCTGTTACTATTCTGTAAAATTCACACATTGCATGATACACAGGGAGGCATTGGCTTCAAAAGTACTACAACCGGAAGTCAATAAAGTGCTGAACGATGTAATTAGTGTTGTAAATTTTGTGAAAGCAAGAGCTTTAAACAGACGGCTGTTTTCCATTCTTTGCGAGGAGATGGGATCTACACATGATTCGCTTCTATTGCACACGGAGGTACGTTGGTTGTCTCGTGGTCGAGTCCTTCGTCGCGTTGTGGAGTTGAAGAATGAACTTTGTATTTTCCTATTGGACAGCAGTCCTACACTCGTAACCCTGTCTCTGGATGGGAAATGGCTTCTAATACTGTGCTACGTGCTTGACGTATTAGAAAAACTGAATGAACTTAACGTGTCACTTCAAGGACGAAATAGTAATATTTTCATTCTAAGCGACAAAGTGCTTGCTTTTCAGAGAAAACTTGAACTTTGGAAAGCCCAGATGGACAAAGGTAACTGTGAGATGTTTCATTGTCTTAATGAATTCCTGGAAGAAAATGAGTTAGATGTTTGTCACATTAGTGGAATTGTCGTAGAACACTTCCAAAACCTAAGTGAAAAATTCGAGGGTAGATTTCCATAACCTTCAACTGAGAATGACTGGATTCGCAGTCCGTTTGAAACGAACGTAACAGCCCACCTGTCAACGGCAGAACTGTAGGAACTAATAGAACTCGCAAGTGACAGAATACTTCGAAATTAATTTAAGTCGAAGTCTCTTGAAAATGTTTGGGTACAGATTCGGAATGAATATCCCATTTTATCAAGAAAAGCAGTGGACCTGTTATTACCCTTCGCTTCAACTTACTTGTGTGAGTCAACATTTTCCGCAATGGCATCCGTCAAGAGGAAGCATCGGTCTCGGCTGCAGCTGGAAGGGGATCTGCGAGTTGCGGTTTCAAACATCCAACCAAGACTGGATTTATTTTCATCTCAAATTCAAGCTCACATATCTCACTAACTCCGTAAGTGTCTGAGAATTACCGAATTCTGATCCATGTACACTTTTATTCTCCTGTTTTACTTTTTCATGGGTGAAGAGTTTTAACATAACATTTTTCAAATTCACATTGAAATGTTGAAAATTGTATATATTATTTCTGTTGTCATTTATAAGTCACAAGCTTTCAAATATGAAAAGCTGGTGTCACAGCTAAAGAGCTAATTAGTGAAACAAACAAAATTTGATCAATTCCAATAACTGCACGTGCAGCAGTTGTTTTTATTTTCATAAGCCCGTGGAAGCTCATGGCTCGGTGATATTAGTTGGAACGTATGAGGAACAAGTCATGTTTGTGACGCAGAACGCGCCCTGTTACAGCGCGGGACATACAGGAAGATATGGGAGTTGCCTTGACTCTGGACACTCAACTGAATATTTTATTCTGAGCTCAAGTATTACCCATTTTGCATTTAAAAGTCTCAGATCATACCATTATGTAATACTGCTTCGAGGAAACATTTCGATATTTACCGCATTTTTGTTATAAGGTAAGAAGTATTTGCACCGTAGATTGGCGGGAGGAAATGGACCGTCAACGACTCAACTTTTGACTCTGCACGAGGCAGAGAGACCGACACTCATGGCTCTTACTGTTTGACAGCCGTCGTGAACAGACGTGCTGGGATAGACCGTCCTGTGTGACGAGGAAATATTCAAAGTCCACCGTGTAAGTGATGAACAATTTGTGTATCGGACTACGTCGATGTATAAGTATTACTTTTGCACGAATGTGTGCTGTGCTACGTTGTGAAAAGTATTTATTTAATTGTGAGTGGAAAAGTGCAATTCACGTCCAAGCGACGACCACCACATGCTACGTCCACGAGGTGGAGATAATATCCACAATCATCTGTGAGAGATTAATTGTGAAATTAATTTAATGGTGATAATTGTTACCAGTGATATTCTGTGGAAATGCACATGTCAAGTGCGATATTTTTGTAACAATTGTGTCGGATATTTTTGTGTAACACCACATTTTCATTGTGAACGCCATGCTGCATGTTACACGAGGATTTTTTTAGCGTATGGCTTTTAGTGCCGGGAGTGTCCGAGGACATGTTCGGCTCGCCAGTTTTGTAGCTGCTTCGAGACGGACACCCAATGGGTGAGCTACAAGTACCGTTGGGGGGGGGGGAAGGAGGGAAGTTGGAATGTAAGGACGAGGAGTTGGAAGGTAGCGGCTGTGGCCTATAGTTAGGGACCAACCCCGGCATTTGCCTGGAAGGAAGATGGGAAACCACAGAAGACCATCTTCAAGGTTGCCGGCGGGGGGATTCGAACCTCCTCGCCTCCCGGATGTGAGCGACTGCCATCAGTCATGCCGTAACCACCACGGCTAACTCACCCGGTTACACGAGGATGATAAAATACAGTCAATTGGACATGATCACTAAACCATCCATCAAAGTAAAAGTGCTTCATTTTACTTCACATAACGCCGCACTTTACGTATGAATTTTTCGTCAGATCAGTGCGATATTTGTGGATGTGTAAAATACATATTTGAATCAGTGATTGCTGACAACGCATGTCTATTAAATGCAGTGAATCAGACAGTAAAAGGCCATTTGTTGAAAGTCTGCACCATAAAGCCAGTGATTTGCTATAGTGTTATACTGTGCTTAACTTCAAATCAGTGGAAAACACGTGTGATAATTTCACGATGTACTTGAACGTCAACCACGTGTACTCTATTATTACAACGCCCATGATGACCAGTATCATGGAGTAGACACCATGATGTGAGGAATATTTCGACAGGTAGGAGAAAGAATCTACAACCATGGCAGGAGGATCAACGAACACCAACCTGGATGTGGATATCCAAGGTACACTCAACCCTACCGTTGACCATGAGGAGGAGATCTTTACTCGAGAGACGAGAAGCCGATGGAGAGGAATGGAGTGGTATAAGCTCGATGTCCGAGCAGGTTCATGGAAGATTGCCAACCATCCTGAATCTCTGTTACACCATACTGTTGGAACCTTCGATTATGGTGGCTTCTCAGTGAGTCAAATCTTTTCTTTTGTACGGGTTGATCTGTGGTAGTAGATTATAGATTGTACAATGTAGACATTAACCGAACTTGTGACACCAGTCAGGCAGGGATTTCTTGTAGTTAGTTAAATTATGTTTTATTTCAGTGAATGAGTTAGTCACCAGAGCGTTTGGTGCAAGTAAAAGTATTCGCAGGATTTTTGACCTAAATTTGGTTAGGGAGACCTCAAATCGCTTTGATTTGATTTGGTCAACCCTTCACATGGACTAGATTAGGAATTTGGAATAATGGACAACCATTATTCGCTTATTTTTTCCTGACCCCCTGTTTGCGAACCTCTCTTTTACGCCACTGTTAGTTTTTGAGTTATTTGAGCCTCGTATCATTTTCATGATCGACAGAAGTCATGACCTGTTTGAATGGATTTATTTAGGCTTTAATGTGAGCTTTGATGCCCCAACAGTTCTGAGGAGAACTATATTTGGGAGCATTATTGTAGATGCCAACCCAGCATCGAACCCGATGCCATTGTATCATTTAAGACGACCTATCAGTTAGTAGGATTGTCAACTCTTTATTATTTTTGGTTCAGTGTTAAGTTGTGAGACACGTGAAAGTTTTGATAAAGGCATATTGTAGATAATAATAGGAGTGGAATATCTTTATCCATTTCCAAAGTCATTTTTAGAGTGAAATATCTCCACTATTTTGTCTTTGTAACAATTTGACGTTACCTATCAGTGTTAATGGAATTTTAGCGTGGTGGTGAAACCACGGAAAACTATTTGGTAATTGTGTTAAATTTTAAGCCAGCGTTATATCAGAAAGACTTCTATTTGAGATATATTATACGCCCATGTAGTGTGTTACATCGCAGACGTGATGAGATGAGTGTGAGTGCTTTGACACGCTACTGAATGTTTGTTAACTGTATGGAGATCCGCAGCGCTCAGGTGAGACGACTTGTAGTTCTTTGTTTAGTCTCGACGCGCATGCGCACACCCCAATTCAACGTGACGGAATGTATTGATTACTTTGGGTCAAGGTTATATGAATGTTCATAGCTGTGACATGTTTATTATGTCATTGGACGTTATTTACTAGAGTTACCGCTTTAGGAAGCGAGATGTTTGAACACCAGGAGTGTATTATGATGAGTAGAAGCTTTTGTCTGTTTTATGAGATGTTTTGAGACCGTTTTTGTAGGCTTGTGTTATTGTTGTGACGCCTTGTGTTGCGTCGCCGTACAGATTGTTATATCTGCGACCATTTATTCCGGCCAGGTGTGAGCCGATGATGTACAGGTCAGTACCTGAAGATTGGTACGGTGAGCTTCGAGCCCCGACAGTGTTATTGTGAATTCTGGCCAGGTGTGAGCCGATGATCTTTAGTGTTGCTCTTAGAGAGACTTCTCGAGTTTAAGCCTAGGTGTCCTTTGAGGAATGAGCCAGTACTCTAAAACGACGACAGATAATAATCACGCTTCTAATAATAATACTAATTGTTATAACTAGAATAACTAAAATGACAGTAAAACTTTGACTTGCGATTGGATGCGAACTGGCCAACTCATAGGATCAGTCACATTTCCGAACGGGGAATGACTTGTAATTTTGATAACACTACTTTTTGACGACAGAGTGGTCGCGGACCATTAGTTCTCAGCTAGTGGCGCACGACACCTCAGTAATATCAGACGTGTTTTGGGATCACACATTTACCAACATAACGAACACTAGAAAGCCCAAGGATGCAAAGAATATTCTTGCGTGTACGCAGGGCAATAATATGAAGGTTTCTGAAAGCTGTGTCTTATTTATTTATTTATTTATTTGTGTATAAATGTATGTTTACCCCTTGTACCTGATAGTTTGTAAGGAACTTAGTTATTTTTTATACTGGTTTGTCACATAGCTTTGTTATTAAATGTTTGTTTGTTACGGTAGTCAGTCACCGTATACTTTGTTGTAATTGTCAGAATTTAGCTAGATTTAACTTATTTAAAGATAAATTAGGGAGTGGTACCATCGTAAATTCTTTTGATCTTTGTTGTTGTTAATTTAAATTCATAAGTAACCCGTTTCTTTGTGTAGGGTGTACTTTACGTGCCACTGCCCTAGCTTGCTGCTTTTGCATTTTTTGTAACTAGATCTTTCGCGAGGGTTATTTCAATTTACAATCAGTTTAGGATCAACAACTTTAACATTATTTTTTATTTAGCTTGCGGGATTAGCCCGAGATTAACCCTCCGAACTAGGATAGGTGTTTGCACATTTTTTTAAAATAAATTTTATTCGTGTTTTACATAAGACTGGATGTTATCATTTTATGCTAAGTGTTTCTAGAGTGTGCTTCTTGGGTCCATTCACCTTTTCGGCCGTGTCTGCCCGATCGCCCCGGGATGCTGCGTCTTCGTGCGCAATGACCTATAGGAAGTACACTCAAGCCTTCTCGGTTTATGCGTCCAGACGGTGAGTTGTCTGGGAAGACATTTCGGTTAGTGGCAACCCAAACAACTCGTCTGACGGGCTCAATATGCATGACTTTTTTTTACAAAACGTTGTTGTACATTGATGTGCTCTAAGAATAATGAATTGTGTGTTATTATTATTATTATTATTAATGTAACTGGTAGTTGAAATCCTAATTAGGCAGTAGCATACACAGTAGATCTTGTGTCATCTTTTTGTTGTTGTAGGAAGTAGCCTATGAGATGTGCTAAGAAAGGAAATGAGAATAGGGAGGGGGAGAGGGGCGCTAGATATTTCATGTTTCAGAACGGGGGCGCTAGATATTTCATGTTTCTGTCGCGCCCCCCTTCCGAAACATGAAATATCTAGCGCCCCCCTATTCTCATTTCCTTTCTTATCACTTCTCATAGGCTACTTCCCACAAAAAAAACACACAAGATCTACTGTGTATGCTACTGCCTAATTGGGATTTCAACTACCAGTTACAGTAATAATAATAATAATAATAACACACAATTCATTATTCTTATAGCACATCAAAGTACAACAACGTTTTGTAAAAAGAATGTCATGCATATGTATTACTTTTGCTTATGAAAATAAAAACAACTGCTGCACTTGCAGTTATTGGAATTGAGTAAATTTTGTTTGTTTCACTAATTAGCTCTTTAGCTGTGACACATGTGTTCAGTAATGCTTTTCATATTTGAAAGTTGGTGACTTATAAATGACAATAGAATTAATATATACAATTTTCAACATTTCAATGTGAATTCGAAAAATGTTATGTTAAAACTCTTCACCCACGAAAAAGTAACACAGGAGAATAAAAGTGCACATGGATCAGAATTCGGTAATTCTCGGACACTTACGGAGTTATTGTGATTTGTGAGCTTGAATCTGAGATGAAAGTAAATCTAGACTTGGTTGGATGTTTGAACCAGCAACCCGCAGATCCCCTTCCTGCGGCAGCCGAGACCGATGCTGCAATGAAAATGTTGACTCACACAAGTAAGTTGAAGCGAAGGGTAATAACAGGTCCACTGCTTTTCTTGATAAAATGGGATATTCATTCCGAATCTGCACCCACAAATTTTCAAGAGACTTCGACTTAAATTCATTTCGAAGTATTCTGTCACTTGAGAGATCTATTAGTTCCTCCTGTTCTGCCGTTGGCAGGTGGACTGTTACGTTCGTTTCAAACGGACGGCGAATCCAGTCATTCTCAGTTGAAGGTTGTGGAAATCTACCCTCGAATTTTTCTCGAAGGTTTTGGAAGTGTTCTACGGTAATTCCACTAATTTGACAAATATCTAACTCATTTTCTTCCAGGAATTCATTCAGACAATGAAACATCTCACAGTTACCTTTGTCAATCTGGGCTTTCCAAAGTTCAAGTTTTCTCTTAAATGCAAGCACTTTGTCTCTTAGAATGAAAATATTACTATTTCGTCCTTGAAGTGACACCTTAAATTCATTCAGTATTTCAAATACGTCAGCCAAATACAGTGGCGTCGGAGCGGATTTCATTTTGGGGGTGCAAGATTTACTCGGCCTTAGCGGGTGGCCTAACATTGGAGGCGCAGCTTCATTTCCTTTATGCGACTTCGCATTTGTAATCCACGAAAGGAGAAACGTTGATAATACGCGAGCTATAAGCCAGCAAAAGCCAGTCTTTTTTTGTTTGTTTGTTTGTTTTCTTTTTAGCCCATTTTCAATTTTGAAAAAAATAGGCTAATGAGATCACCTTTTGTCCGTGTGTGCGTGTGTGTGTGTGAGGAGTGTGTGTGTCCCCCCTAATAACTTCAAAATGGCTGGAGCGATTTCAATAAAACTCGGTAAGTTCATAGCACTATTCCGGACGACCCCGCCGTGCCCTTCAAATTTTGTTACGTCTCACCAATCCAACATGGCGGCTGTGTGAAATATTTCACCAGCATTCAATATCTCCGAAACTATTCCAGATATCACCCTGGAATTTTTTACGGTGATAAAGGGAGCCTCTATAAGTTCACCCATGTGACTTTTGAGAAACTGGTAACTACAAAACCAACATGGCGGCCACGCGAATTTGCGACTTTTAAATGGAAACACTCTCACCCTCCCGCTCGAGTTGATTTAACTTTAACTACCCTCATTACCACAAACCTACAGAATTTACTGCCTTTAAATACAGACCACAAGTGATTTTAACATAACTTCCCGACTTTGAATGGGCGCCAAGGTTGACCATATGGGTCTTCCTGAATAAAATAGAATAAAATACATAACTGTTGCCCCGACTATGAAATAACTTATCCCAGGCGTAGGGCATTTGGCATGCGTTCGCTGATGTTACCAGGTTCATGCAAAACAGGAATTAACACACACATGAATTTAAAAGAAACAATCTATTGGCTGTACTATACATCTATATACATAATATACAACATGAGAAATACCCTTCAATAAACTCGTGAAAAATTTTGTACAGTACCTTGCCACTGAATTTAGGCTCTTAGAGCAGCAAACACTTACGGCCATATTCGACCTAGGCCTACCAGCCTCCTATACATATTTCACTTGTACACAAATCTACACTCGTCAGACTTTCACGCATCATTTGCCTATTCTTTTCACTTTGCACAGTTTGAGCACGAATTTACACTCGCCAGACTTGTTGACTTCAACGCCATGACATCCTCCCATGACTTCCACAACAGATGATGAAGTGAGGTTATGAACGTCTTTTTAGGGTGTGATATGATCAGCTACCCATGGTCTACGAACTTAACCATGTCGAAAATATGTAGTCATTCAATAGCACAACGCTCAGTTAATGTATAGTTAATGTCTCTGCTGTTCGATTACCGGACCATGCCAGATAAATCGACCCTGGGCGCAAGAAGACATGGACTCTAGCCTAAAAGCAAGAAGACCCGATCTCTAACTGTTACGGAAATCATGTCACGTAAAACGACCCTGGGCGCTAGTAGATCTGGACTCTGCCAATAAAGCAATAAGACGACATCGGAACACCAGACACGCCATTATATGCACTGGCGAACGGATACATCACCCCACTGTTCCTGCCGGAACTAACTCGTGCGTGGCCCGCTCCTAGCGGAACATCCGTGTCAGCACATGAACATTAGACAGACGTAATTCCTACTGACGTCACTCAGTATTTTTCCTTTCGAAGTTCATAAGAGTTCATGCTATTAATAGCCTAGGTATTCCCTGAACTTGCCACCACAAGCCGAATTACTGCCTGTCTTTTCCAGGTTTGTAACATTTCCAGTCCTCGAAAATACCAATACTTGGTACCTTATAGTACAGCCACGAATCTAACATTTAACATTACTAGGTCAAGATAAAGCCATTAACCCCAAACCAAAATGAAATAATGCTTCTACTCAAAATAACACAGTCTTATATATCCTTGTTCCCAAAACGTTATAAATCGCAAAACCCCGTATTTTATAATATCAAATATCCAAAAACCTATAATTAATAAACAATGATCCTAGTTGGTCCGGACCATCCGAAGATGAATCCGTCCACAAAACACACACAGGCACAATAAAAATCACCTCTGCAACCCCACTTTAACCCAATATAATAAGACATGAATAAAATACGCCAAACTAACTGCACAAGGCAAAAAAAAACGAGGGTGAGCTACTGTAACTGAATAAATTCGGTTACAGTTTGTTCTAAACGCTTCGGAATTTTCCTCTGCCGTTTCTTTGGGGAGTTTTTGTTCAGGTTTGGGCTTCTTGCTCTGCTTCTGCTTTTTTGTTGCTTTTACTCGGCTTCTTCCTCCTCATCGTCGGGTTCGCATGTGGCTTGGTTTTCGGAAACTTGTTGGTTAGGGTTTGGTAAAGAAGAGCAGTCAAGTTCCACTATCTCCGTAGCATAAATGTAGCTTTCCTTGTAGATCCGATCAAACTCCTCTGTCGTTCGAAGAGCCTCCATTGCCGACATCAAAATCAGAGCAGCTTTCTTTGCTCCTGTGGCAGTACGGTATAACATGGGCCCTGAAGGGCCTTTGCAAGTTCTTCACATGGACCAAAAATTTCGACACTGACGTGAAGAAATTAAAACGGAATCGAATGACTTCAGGTTCTTTAGGTACCCACGAGTTGCCGACTTGACTTCCGGAGAAGCACCCGTGGGGTCATCGAGGATAGGCATTGGAGAGGCAGTATGACCCTTTTGTAGTTCTCCTTGTACCTTTTAAGAGACCGGCATCTCACGCTCCATCTCGTTGGACAAAGTGCGATGAGCTTTGATGACGGTCCATTGGCGACGGCATTATCATCGTCATCACAGGGTGCCAGGACGACATCTTTAAAGGTGTTCTGTCTCTTCGAAGGATCGAGCATGATATTACTTGAATTTTTCACAACAACAAGCAAATCACAAAGAACTGCAATTTTCCGCGAGATTTCTTGATGAGCTAAGCCTAGGGAATGGTTTGAACAGTGAACATAAGGGGATTTTGGCTGCTCATAAGACAGAAGTTTTTGAACTCCCTTGATGTGCCCAGACATGTTAAGAGGCGACATCAAAACAATGACCCCACAATTTTGACAATAGAAAATGTAGCCTTAAGAGAACATCTTTTATGGCACCAACCAGCGTTTTAGCGGTTGCATCTTGTGGGTTGTACAACCCGAGAAAAAGTTCAGTTACTTGAAAGGTTTTAGGGTGAACAAACCTAACACATACAGAGAACTGCTCTAAGCCCGCAATATCGGTGGTGCCATCAGCAATAATAACAAAAAAGGTGATTCGTGTACCTGCTTTGCTATGTCTCGAAGGACAGAGAGGGCCATTATTTCAATCACCTCATTCTGCATATCAGGGCTGAGGAAATTGTTACGACGCGACATCCACCAAGTAAGTTTGGGTACATCGTCTTTTCTCTCCTGTAAAAGCTCCATGAGGTTGCCTTGATCAGAGTCGTGGCTGCGAACAGCGCTACCAGTAAGCATTAAATATCTAAGACAACCGTTGAACTGTAGGTACTACTGGAACGACTCCTCCCATGGTAACCCTCGCTGAAAACTGCTTCCTGGTCATCGCATCCTTGACGTGCACGACCAGGCGTAACTAGTCGCACCAAAAGCCGCACTTTGCTCCCATACAGCATTCCAGTATTACCTAGAGTTCAATGAAGACAACTAATAACAACAAGAAAACATTTGCGAGCAACGCTCATTTGTTTCAACATTCCCTTGTCAATCTTCGCAGTTACAGGCTGGCGATTTTCTCTATTAATGATTAGTTCATAATTTCTCCGGTGAAAGTCACTGTTTTTATGTGATTTGTATTTTTCACCCGTCTTTCTCGAATGTTGGAAACCGTTGATATAAAATGTTCTTTCCGCTTTGGAGAACCAACTTCTACCTGTGATACCAACCATTCGACTGCCTTTCATGCATTCAAAACATTTAAAAAATCAAAATTAAACGACTATTCAAGTCTCCAGTCCTGTCACCGAATTAATCTTTAAAAATCTAAAATCCACTCTTTATAATCACTATTTAAAATCACTTCACTATCATTATATTTTATCACTATCACTCATCACAAGCGCACTTCCTAATTCCTCCCTCCTCTCATTAACTACCACTCGCAGCGAAAACTTTCACCACCTCTTTCTTGTTCCTGTGAAGCAAGTGGAATGGAATGATTGAGTGTTTATTTTTTTCCCCCGGAAAGTCGCCGTTTCTTCCTTTCCTCTACTCTCCTCACCTCACCCCTGCAGGTCCCATCATGCTGGACCATCAACCCCCTCCTTGCTCTGATTTTGGCTCCTTGCCGCCGTGCCCCCTACAGCTGGCGTGATGGTCACGTGGATCCCAAAGGCAAAGTAGCTATCCTCCCCTGCCTGCCGCACCCCGCACCACCAATGTACTTGTTATTGTCTCCTCCAGATGTGGAGCAAACACGTGCGGCAGCCGTCCGGCCATCCGCCAGCCAGTCTTCGGACAGATGACGATGGCCCGGCAGGCCGGTCCAGCTGATGCGCCCCGGACAGATGACGATGGCCCAGCTGATAGGCCGGCCCAGCTGATGCGCCCCATCGCGAGGTTTTTGCCTACACCGTGCCTGAGGCCGGGGGGAAGTCATGTACCGTAGGCTGCTACCTCTCAGATGGGGTAGTCGCCCATATGAACGCCTCAAAGAAACACTGGCACAATATCGTAATATTAATGGACACTTACCTTCAAGTTAATGTATCCTCCCAGGTGATAAATCCAAGCCTCAGTACAAGAACTAGGACAAAAGGGCACTCATAAAATAAGAGTCCGGGGGTCTGATAGCGCGAGTTGTCAGAGGTAATAGCGCCTTGGTTGCGCGGGCAAGCGACCAAAGAATGTGCAAGCGACCAACACGCAACTGCTCGCCGATTGCTTGTGTCCAGTGGAAAGCAAAGAATAAAATAATATGAGTGGAAAGTTTCCAGTGCACCAAAATGAGTACGCCATTCCCAGGACGCCTGCCCCAATCCACACCCTTCTTTAGTCACGGGGATTCCCCTTCAACGCGTGTGTCAGTATATCATGTTTTTTAAGGAGATACATATAAGAAACGTTCTATTTCTCTATTAAAGTGTAATGTCGTGAAAAGTATAATTAATGTTCTTTTACATAACACAAGAATAAATCGGCTTGAACCTGCTCTTCGCACTCACCGACAGCGTTACCAAACTAACTTTAGGCCAATGTTGCCAACCTCAGCAGAGACGATTGGCATGCATTCACAATCGGCATTCACACTTAGCTGCTCGCGAGTTCGCATTTCAAATTTGGGCCATGTATCTCAAAAAGGTATTTCTTTTTCAATTCTGAATATAAAAGTTTTGCATTTTCAAAAGATATTGGGGGTGCGCCGCACCCCCAATATAAATATTGAGGGGGCGGCCGCACCCTGCCCCCCCCCCCCCCTTCCGACGCCACTGGCCAAATAGCACAGTATAAGAAGCCATTTCTCATCCAGAAACAGGGTTGCGAATGTAGGACTGCTGTCCAATAGGAAAATACAAAGTTCATTCTTCAACTCCACAACGCGACGAAGGACTCGACCACGAGACAACCAACGTACCTGCGTGTGCAATAGAAGCGAATCATGTGTAGATCCCATCTCCTCGCAAAGAATGGAAAATGGCCGACTGTTTAAAGCTCTTGCTTTAACAAAATTTACAACACTAATTACATCGTTCAGTACTTTATTGACTTCCGCTTGTAGTACTTTCAAAGCCAATGCCTCCCTGTGTATCATGCAATGTGTGAATTTTACAGAATTAGTAACACCACTCACTCTTGCTCTGAAACCCTTTTTTAGTTCCAGTAAATGCCGACGCCCCATCACTACATATACCAACACAATTTGTCCATGAGAGATTGTTGTCAATAAAAAAGTAGTTTACAGAGAAAAAATATCTTCGCCTGTAGTCCGCCCTTCCAGAGCTTTACAAAATAGAAAATCTTCGTACATTTCATTTTCAAGACAGAAGCGTACAAAGACAAGAAGCTGGACACTGTTTACGATATCAGTACTGTCCTCAAGTTGCAGGGCAAATTTTGGGCTATCATGAAGACGTGGTAGCAATTGACTTTTTATGTCAGAGGCTATTACATCAATACGACGAGTTACTGTATCATTTGAGAGCGGTATCGACTTCAAACACTCGCCGAACTTTTCTCCATGCATGATCGCGCACATTTTCACGGCTGCAGGAAGAAGTAATTTCTCACCAATAATATGTGGTGATTTGGATTTTGCAATTAAATAGGATACCTCCAAGGATGCTTTTAGCGCTTTCTTAGGAACTGTTGCGTGCTTTTCTAGGAATCTAACATTTCCTTTTAGTTGTTGCTCGAGGCACTTAAAAAATGCTAAAGGTTTACTTACACAGTCTGGATGTTTAGTCTGCAAGTGTCTCTTATGTTTCACAGGTTTCAAACTGTCGTTTGCTAAAATCTGCAAACAAAGAAGGCATTTAGGTAGTTCCTGATTATTATTCGAATAAATGCTAGTAAAGCCTAATGTCAGATAATCATCTTGATATTTACGCACTTTCACTTTGTGTGTCAACAACTACAACCCCTGGCACTATACAGCCCATGAAGGGCCTAGGCCGACCAAGCGACCGCTGCCGAGCCATTTGGCCTGCAGATATTGGGGTGACGCGTGATCATAGCATCGGGTCCCCTCGGCAGTTAATCTTGGTTTTCGTGATCGGGGCGCTGCCTCACTCTCAGACAGCTACTCAATTGTCCTCACGAGGCTGAGTGCACCCCGTTAAAACCCTCACGTCAGTTTTAAAATCCCTGACGGAGCCGGGAATCTAACCTGGGACCTCCAGGTGAGAGGCAGGCGCGCTACTCCAACACCACGGGGCCGGCTTTCACTTTTAGTGTGGAATTAATAATCCTGATTGGAGCAGAAGTAGGCGCGGAAGAACAATGGACTTCGTTTTAATTCGAACCTTGTTCTTTTTCCGAAGGAGGGCAATCACTATCAATTTCATGGGATCTCTTTTTACCACTTCTAATAAGCCACTTATCCATGGATAATGGCGTCACTCGTATCAGTTTATTGTAAAGTTGGCTAACCACGCATTAGAATTCACCTGTTCACTCACTGTCTTTGAACTGACTGGAAAGGCCTAGCTGAATTCGAATCGGCAACGGCAGAAATAGAAGAATCCATTCTTGGAATCCATTCTTGCAAGGAAGTGGCGGTCACATTGTCAAGCGGCTTATTGTCATTAAGTGTTTGGTAAGGAGATGTCACTGCGGGTGGCGAGTGAAAGGGAGCTGTGTGGGAAATGTTACTCGCCACCTTTTCTCAGAATTCCTGCTGGCAGGACCTACTGGTCAGTTCTTGTGAAATAAGACAGCAAAGGTACGAGTTTTTAATTCTTGAATGGTCTTGGGAGCTATAGTAGGTTCATGAATATGAGGATAGTAATATTTGTTACAGAATATGAAATATAAATATTTCAAACAAAGCCGGCGCCCCCCACTTTGAGAACCCCTGCTCTAAAGAGACGTCTCCACAATCAACCGTATATAATGGCATGCATTCAGCTACAAATCACTCATTCTGCTAGTCGTCACTAAGGTCGATACTATCGAGAAAATACTGTCGACAACCAGTCGACGTTCAAAGACACCAGTTGTCTCTTCTCCAGAAACTCTGCGCTGCCATTCTTTAGTCTACCTGACTTTTGATGGCTTGTTATAACTCTGCACGAAAGTTGTCAAGCCCTTCAAAGACATCAAAACTTCGTACGTCTGAGGTTGCTTGGAGCAGCCATGCCTTCATCCAGACTAAATTTCAACTTCACTTCGAAATGAAGCACCAGCGATCACCGATACTTTTATTCTCCTGGAGAGGAAGTACTTTTAACTGTCTTACATGACGTTTAGGTCCAACAACCATGTGCAAAGTGTACTTCAAGAGACATCACTTCTAGAAACGAAGCTATATAAACCAAACTTTTTCTTCACTTCAACTTTCAGAAAACATAACCTATAAATTAAAACTTACTTGTAACTTTTTTCTTTCCGGATTCTTAACTGGCCGCTCATTCTTGTCCTAGGCTTTTCAGCCTCTTAATTCTGCTTTAAACACTTATGTATTTTAGGCTAAATTTGCCTAAATGTGTAACTTAAAACTTTTTTTTTTTTAAGGCTTACTTGCCTTGTATTTTGTTACCACGTTGGTTGCATTCAACCTATGTTTTCAATCTAAGGCATGTATTGCCACTCTTGTATATTGTTCAGGTGCTAGAAATTTAGCCCTGTTCTTAAATTGATTAGTGAGACTTCTTCCCAATTCTTACTTGTTTGTTAATGGGCAGAATTCTGGCGAACACAAGGAACCTGAAAGCGGAGAGGATATGGGTAAGAAGAGAAATGAGCAAAGAAGAGGTAAGCGAGCAGCGGACCTTGCAGTTTCATTTAATGAAGGCAAGAAACTCTGGGCTAAAGGCTTATGTAAAAGGCAATAGACTGGCGGTAAGCGGCAGCAACTGGGAGCGGGTTTGGACAGCGACACAACTCCAAGATATGGAGAAGCAACAACAGCAACAGGAGCCAGTTAGACGTAGCAACCAGGTGGAAGCTGCTGTCGTTTCAGAGGAAAGTGCGGTGTTGACTCAACAGAGAGCATCGACCTCAAAGTCCAATACGGAAGTGGCGCGAGCAGGAACAACTAAGGTCAGCACCAAGAACACCGGAGAAGTGCGGGGTATGCAGAAAGGTGAGACTGTCAAACAACGAGTTACTAGTCTAAAATAATTTTGGGGCAAAAGAACCTCGGTAGAGCAGTTGAATGGGGAGAAGGAGGTCATCTCTTCTCCAGCTGGTAGTATCTTAGAGCTGGAGTAACTAGGAGCAAAGCCACCACCAGCGAAGAGGGTAGGGGTAAAAAATAACTAAACTGGAATATTGCAAGCGAAAATATGGAGGTTTTTTTTTTAATAAGAGAGGGAACTAGGTAGTTCTGACTCTAATAGAAGATATGCAGATTGTAGGATTTGTTGAGAGTTGGCTCCCTGCAGGGTCATAAAGTCTTGGATTCGTTTGAAAGTAGGTGGAGGGGGGGAAATGCTAAAGGTAGCCTACCTACACCAAATGAAGCATCAGCAAGAGCGCTACTGGGTGGACGGGGTAAGAAGTGTACTGGAAAGATTAGGAATGGGTTATCTAAGGGATAGGGACTTACGAAGAGAGGAATGTAGGGCGTGTAAAAAAGTGTGCAGAAGGGTTAATGACGTAGAGTTGCAGGTGCTAAGAGAAGAGTGCACCAACAGGAGAACCTTAACGGAGTTCTGCGAAATAAGGAACTTTATGAGCCTAAAGCCTCAATGTCTACTGAAAAGAGAAATGAGAGGGATAATTTGGTGGTTAATGGGGGTGTATAAGAACAAAGCGTTGAGAGAAGTAGGAAAAGAGGACCTTTGCCTGTTTTGTGGGAAGGTTATGGGTGCAGCACACCTAATCAGGGAATGCAAGGAGATTAAAACGATAAGAGCAAAGTTTATAGACAAATCAGATCTAAACAGAACAGAAAATGAAAATGAGTATCACACTTTAATAAAATTAATAAAAAAAGGAATGGGGGAAAGCAGGTCAATTAGCAAAATAGTTTAATAACATCAGGGCAATGTGGAATAGGAAAGCGTCAGAAGAGATACAGATCAAAGATGCATGTGAATTAAGCATACAGGTACAGGAGATGGCTTCCTAAGCCATAAACATGAGTTAAAGCCTAGGAGAGCCTATCTGTATTAACTAGGTATACTATTACTACAGTACATCCATATATTGCTGTCTGTAGATTGTTCCGTTCTGAATCCATGTTGTGAGTTTGATAGTATGTTTTTTTTTTCTTTACTATGAAACTTATTAGTCTCTTACAAACAGTAAGGGCTCGATAGGAAAATAAAAGTAAGTTTCATACTGTACCACATCGTGCAGGCAATTCCCTCGTTTCTAATGAACATTTCAAGCATCAGTTTCTGTGATGTATATGCGGAACATGCCATAGTCATGTAGCTCAAATGTGTCTCCCATGGAGGACTGTCAAAAATGAAGAATACTGTTGTCCACATCATACTCTTTATGTTCAAGAAAGAACTTTGTGCAATCTCCATCAGAAAATTTGCCCAGTGATACTTTGAATGAAGACAACTACTAGAAAAGCATTATTAAGATTTTGAAAAAAAAAAACTAGGAAGCTATTAAATGCCATATGAACATTTGGTTTACTTATCTAATGCCATATTGTAAATTTATGTAATCAATGTACTTATTGTATTTCTCATTATTCTGTATGTCATGATATGACTCTCTGAGTTAAAGTGACAATTAACAAGCAGATTTGGTTTAAATAAACAGATTTGGGCCTCTGCCCAAACATAAACAGCTATAGAACCACCATGGCTGCTGTTGGCAAATGATAATACAGGTTAAATCAATTTCAGTGCTTCGCTCACTTGTCATTTAAGGCCTTGCCTCAATGTTTGTTTAGCATTTTCTTGATTCCTGAATAAATTTACAAATTGTAAGCTGCTTGATCTTCTTAACTAGTGTGCCTAACTCTTTATCAATCTGGTTTTCCTTTTTCTTTCCTTTCCCCTTCAAACTTTCTACAACTGTGGGCTCGCCCTCGGTTCGTCTGATGTAGGAGGTACATTCCTGCGCTGTCCACTGGCATTGGTTATATATACAACTTAATACGGGCAATACTCACTTCTACAACTTTCAGCAGGTCTGATTTACCACGAGGAACTTCACGGGTGTTGGAATAGTAAATACGAACTGATTTTAAATTATGTCTTATCAAAATAAACTATATTTATTAACAAGAGTTAGCATTAGCTTGTTTACACACCTTAGAGCCTAGGTCCAGTGTTGCCAATTCTCAGGGCCGTAGATAGTATTTGTGACTGGGGGGATCGGACCTTTCACCATCGAATTATTGTGCGACTGGAACTTTAAAACTTCTCCTTTTTTCTGGTAAGGTTATCCAAAACCTCCACTGACGTCACAGGTTCCGAATGATGAATTGACAGAAGGGCTAATCCGTTCAGTCTTGTCTGTAAAGATACCAGGAATGACTTACAAGTGAAATAGATAGGCCTATAGTACTATCAAAGATTTTAATTTATTTTCGTAACGTTAAATAATAATTAATATTACCAGTATATGAAATATGAAGACTGTTTAATTTATTTACCTGCCCTGTTGAATTCCGCAAATACGTCTTAATCCTTTTGAGAGTGGGGAATGACCGCTCTGCTGTTGCGGTTGACACTTGAAGCGTTGCTAGTATCTGCAGATGAGTGTGAATATTTGGGTAAAAATGTTTGTTTCACACAGTAAGACCATTCATGGCACTTGAAGGCCTTACACCTTGTTTGATGCATTTTCTTCTCCATAACTGAAGTTCAGCAACAACATTCTCAACACTGCCTTCCATATCTCTCACATAAAAATTAACCAACGTTTTAAACTCCTCCAGTTCTACACTCTCAACAAGTGCATTGCTGACAGTAGCTGGGAAGAGTGAGAAAAATCCAGAAAGCACTTTCCTATGTTCTGAAAACCTTGACTTTAATTCACTTATAAAACAGTCCAAAAATTGAATATAGACTGCCAGTATGAAATATTCTTCAAGGCTGTGGGTCATATAATTCTGTCTGCTTTTTTTTTTATTTATTTTTTTTGATCCCTGCTATTCGTGGAACTGAAACTGTAATATCTACTTTTTGACAAATATATTTGGCTTCTTCAAAAGGGGTTCTGAAGGTGTTCGTAGCATCAGCTCGCAGACTTTCAAATTCTTATCTTGTGTAATCTGCTGGGGTCATTGCCTCCCTTAAGCAGAGACTCGGGTTCTGGAGAGTTTTACTCAATATTCTGCCGAGACCAAATACTTTAGCTGTCACCAAGAGGGAAATAATAAATTCACACTGTAGAATTCGTCACATTAGAGAGCTTGACTCGCTTGGTGTATCTGATGAGTCTTTTGGCCATCCTGATACTGTTGTCAATGCTTCTATCAACTGCTCCATAAGTTGTAAGAAATCAGTGACTGCATCAAATCTCTCAATCCATCGAGTGGCACAAAGTTTTTTCAAGTTTTTGAACTAGGAGAAGCATCACATCTTTCAACACACTCCAGAAACACTGCTTTATGAGCTGTCCCTATAATTCCTAAGCAGTTCCTAACGGCCTGTATTTCACAAGATGTAGATACAGCCAAATTGAGAGTGAGCTGAGCAGTTAACATACAGCCCAGTAGGAAATGTGTCTCTCTGACTACAACTTGTGTCCCTTTAAGTCTTCCTGACATGGCAGCAGCTCCATCATAGCCTTGTCCCCTCAAACGTTGAGTTTCTACACCAAATTTGGACAAATTATCTCACATTAAGGAAGCTAAACCTCTCCCACTTAAATCAGTAACTTGTATGAATTGCAGAAAGTCCTCTCTTGGGATGGGAAGCGAATCATCAAAGTCAACATACCGAGCACAAAGATATCTGCTGATATCTGCTGTTTCATCAAGCAATACAGAGAAAATTTTGGCTTTGTTCACTTTTGTAACCATTTTGTTTAGAAGTACTGTACCACATGATTCAATTATCTCATTTTGTATTTTTGAACTAGTAAACTTATCTCTTTTTCCAGGGCCTTCTAAAGCTTCTCTTAATTCAGTGTCCACATTAGTTTGGTGCCTTAATACAGCACGAATGTGTCCATCATAGTAATCTGGCTGTTGTGCACAGTTGAGCTTCCCATAATCTTTACTGCCTCTTAACGCAAGCTCCTGTCTTCCATACAACAGAATAGTTTCAATTATAGGCATTACTTCTTTCTGTTCTCAGCCACTTGTTTGAGTTTCTCAGAATCCGACTGACTTACAACAGATTTTTCAGGATTTCCTCTCACAGACAAAATCCAATCTGCATCTTGTACACAGTTTTGATGGTACTGATGAGAGGGATGTTTATCAAAAATTCCTTTGCTTTCCTCCAGTTGCTAAATTTCTTTTTACGTAAAGCTCCAAGAGGCTGTGAGTTTGTGTAGTGGTCAGCGTGCTTAGCTGCCACGAAATTTGAAAAGTTGTATGAGGACTGGAACGGGGTCTACTCAGCCTCGGGTGGTCCCAATGAGTAGAGGGGGTTCGATTCCCACCTCAGCCATTCTCGAATTGGTTTTCCGTGATTTCCCACTTCGTCCTCGGGCAAATGGCGGGAATGCACCTACCGTCAGGCCACGGCCACCTCCTTCCCTCTTCCTTGTCTATCCCTCCCTTTATTCCCATCCAGTCCCATCCCTCATGAGGCCCCCTGTTCGCTTTGCAGGTGTGGCCGCCTGGGCGAGGCGCTAGTCCCGCCTCCCCAGTTGTATCGCCCGTCTCGATGTCAAGCTCCAGGAGGCAGTAAAGGTGGGATTCCTCGCTGAGTCCGTGGGAAAAGCCTACCTGGAGGGTAAACTGACTGCGAAGCGAAACGAAGCTAAATAAATAAATAAATAATAAGTACACATTGAACCCTAAATAAACCACACATGAGATTGGTCAAATGTGGCACGAATGCCTTTGTATTTGATCCCCAAATCTTAAAATTTGCATAAACATATTTGATGGTGGCGGGATTCGAACCCGCCACCCTAACACAGGTCCACTATCTTCTACGCTCGTGTACCATTGCTCTACGGATAACCGTTCATAGCCCAGCTTGAAAGTGTATGAGATTTGATAATGCTTTCCACTTCATTTCGTATCCAACTGAATCCGTATAATCGTATAATGTACTTTGTACATGCCCGTATGACAATTTGATGCATTTTATAATCAGTTGTAGCACACATGTTTTTGTAAAGGTCTTGCTTCCATGTCGTCATAAAACTTGTAAAGTCGTTTAGGCTTAGTGTGGCTTGGCTATAGACGGGG
This sequence comes from Meconema thalassinum, assembly GCA_946902985.2. Taxonomy (NCBI): domain Eukaryota; kingdom Metazoa; phylum Arthropoda; class Insecta; order Orthoptera; family Tettigoniidae; genus Meconema; species Meconema thalassinum. The sequence continues at coordinate 1,142,797,748 of OX336389.2, forward strand.
AACTGTAGACCATGCTGGCATCAGACGTTGGAAGTGTGGCCGAAAACTAAAAAAATAAGGGGCGGATGACCCACTCGGTATACACACATTTTAGCTGTTTATGGACCATTAGAACAGGAGATAACAGTCGTCAAAGTTACGATGAGAATACTGTACTGATGTATTAAACAATGGATTATTTGAGACAAATAGTCAATAATATGACATGAAACACTCTATAACAGAGCTTACGTACTTGACGACACTATCGGAGGCAAAAAAATATGCAAGTCAGCAATAGTAGCATGGTCAATCCATAGACTGTTCTCTCAGTGTGCATATTTGATGGAAGCAGGTTGGTCACAGTGCTCATGGACACACTCTTCCGTTAAACCTTCTTCGAATCAGTACTCCAAGGGTGTTTGAAATACGCCAGGAAAGTCTTTGGTGTAGCTGTAAAGGCTCACTTGATTAAGTTGGATAATCTTGCTGCCGAGAACTAGAAATACACAAACGATTGAAGGCATAAGAAGTGGTCTCTATGCCATATGTTATTGTCATTGTCAGAAGATATCTTAATTGAATCTTTGATAAATTTCACAACATTTTTGTATGGACGGAAAAAGAAAACGTCGGCAGGTTGCACAATGCCTCTGCACTTTACTGGAATCAGCTTCTTGATGAATTCAGCGTACAAGAACGGTGGATCTACGAACCGACTGTAAGACATAACGCGCCGCGCCGGACTCCTAGCGGAATTTTGGACATCTTTCTTCTTAGACTCAGCAGTTCTAAAGAAGATGACCCTAAAAGGATCACTGCCACTTACAAGAGCAATTATTATCATAATGTTCCAAAATTGTAAGTGCAGTCCTTCTTTTCTCCAGACGCCACACGTTGTTGTTCAGGCCGCCCAGACATGTGGGAAGTACAAAGTGTACATCAGTTGAATGCAACAGTGAGCTCACAATTCGTGACCAAAGAGGTTGCCTCAGGCAAGGAAAGCAATTTTACAGAAAGTAAATCTGTTGACATCGAATATAGATTTAGGTATCAGAAAGTCATTTTTGAAAGCCTTTGTCTGGAGCTTGGTGCTCTATGGAAGTGAAACTTGGACTGTTGGTGTAGCAGAAAATAGGAGAATAGAAGCGTTTGAAATGTGGTGTTACAGGAGAATGATGAAGATCAGATGGGTATATAGAGTAACAAATGAAGAGATATTAAGACGAGTGGGAGGGAAGAGATCTTTCTGGCGACTGCTTATGAAGAGAAGACATAGGTTGGTAGGACACATATTAAGACACTCAAGGAAAGCAAACTTAGCTATCGAAGGAAGGGTCGAGGATAAGAACTGTAGGGATAGACCAAGGTAAGAATATGTTAAACAGATTGCCTTGGATGTAAGGTGGGATAGCTATGTAGAGATAAAGCGATTAACTCAGGACAAAAAGGCCTGGAGAGCTGCATCAAACCAGTCAAGAGACTGAAGACTCAAACAACATTGATTCTCAGCCTATTTAGTCCACAATATTTTATTATCCTCGATACAATTTACTTAAATTGTATTTTCATTGCCTTCAATCGTCAGATTAGATCACAAATTGTAGACCAGAGCTGCAAGTGGGCTAACAGTTCACATTAACAGGATCAAGATTGTATTCGTATACTGTACATAAACTACACCGAGGACACCGACCACTCCACTGTACCTCTAACATTCGCAGCAGAGGACATGCAGGCAGTTTTCATTCATTCAATTTATGTGAAAGATGCAGCCATAAAAAATAACAATACACTTGATGAACTGACTCAAGAATATTCAACTTCAATAGGCCTATATGAACAATCTCTTCCTTTTACAGGTTCCAGAATGGTTGGAGAATTCTCTGCACTACTGCGCTGCCCTGAGGCAGCAGACATCTTCACTGTACAGTGAATGCCATGAAAATGTTTGCAATATGTGCTGCAACTTCAAGGACGTTATTGGTACTGAATGTTTCCATATTCAGATCCAACCCAATGGAACATTTGTGAATAACAAACATACCGTAATGGACATTTCAACAATACTGTACATAGAACATTATGAAAGTGAGAAGAAATTCAAAAAGATGGACTAATTTAATTAATTTGTATTTCACGAAATACACATTGGACATGAACAATCGACATACCAATGTACAGAGGAGGATTCAATGTTTTGTAGACCACCACTTGGGCGGTAATAGTTGCGATAAACGGTCGCTTGGGTACTCGCACCGTCTCGCTTCACCGTCTGTTGTGAATAAGATGGCTACAATGCAGCATAAGGTTTTCTACGTTCTTGAGTTTACAAAATGTGAGTCGGTAGTAACAGTGCTGCGGGCTTTTCGCCTCCGATTCGGCATTGAACCACCAACTAGGAAAAGCATAAGACGTTGGGTAATGCAATTTCGCGAAACTGGATGTCTCTGCAAAGGAAAAAGCCCGGGCCGACCGAGTGTGTCAGACGAATAGAAGAAAGTTATGTTCGTAGTCCACATAAGTCAACCAATAGAGAGCTAGGAATACCCCCAACAACTCTATGGCGTCCTTTGAGACGGCGTTAGGTGTAGGCTACAAGCCATACCACTTACAACTTGTGCAAGCTCTCCGTCCAAATGACAAAACCAAGCCGCCAAGCGTATTGAATCTTGTGGTGATGTGCTAGAAATAATGGAAGATGTTTCGTTTCCATCGCGCTTAATTTTTAGCGATGAGGCTCCGTTCCATCTTAGTGGACATGTGAATAAACACAATACTCGCATATGGGGTCTGCAAAATCCCCATGTAACATCCGAACACGAGAGAGACTCGCCAAAGCTAAACGTGTTATGTGTATTATCACGAACAAAAGTGTATGGACCATTCTTTTTTTGCGGTACGCACTGTAAGTGGAATAACGTACCTGGACATGTTGGAACAATGGCATTTCCCTCAACTTACCGAAGATTCACAAGACTTCATTTTTCAACAGGATGGAGCTCCCCCGCATTGGCACCGTGATGGCATAAGACTGTTAAATCAATCTCTTCCTCAGCGATGGATAGGTCGCCTAGGACAGGAAGACCTGGCTCAACACTTCTGGCCACCGAGATCATCTGATCTCACACCATGTGACTTTTTCTTGTGGGACTATGTTAAGGACATGGTTTACGTCCCACCTCTACCAACAACTCTAGCGACCTGCGGAACCGTATCACTGCTGCGATGCACTCAGTAACACGACACATGCTTTCTCACATGTGGAACGAATTTGGCTACCCCTTAGATGTTTGCCGTGCAGCGCAGGGAGCACACATTGTACCTGTGGTTAACAAAACTTTGAACCTTTCTCTGTATATGTTATGTAGATTGTTCATGTCCAATGTATATTTCGTGAAATACAAAGAGTAGGCTACACTACCTTGTGCTGCTCTTGCTGTGATGTAGGCGAGACACGGAGAAATGGCGGTGTGCTTGCCCGATATTGGAGATGATTGCTTGTTGCACTAACACATCATCAACCTTGGGAGGTAAGTACTGTCCTAAATCCATTTAGATCAGTCAGATCAAAGTAAAATACTCTTTACTTTGTTATATAGAGTATAATTAATGTTAACATTCAAATGAATATAAATTATGAATATTGTTGCAGTAGGCTACCTGGGTATCTTGCCTAGAGGTTACCTAATTATCGGAAAATACAAGATGGACAATCATTGGACCTGCCTGTCCTGCCCCCATGTCCACCTTCTTATGACATCACCTAACATGGTTCTTTTCTCCTTCCATGTTTTGAAATATTAGAAGCCATTTCTTCAGTATTGGCTAAATATCTAGCTTTTTTGTCGGGTGGCCTTCTGAGAGGTCGAGTGCAGGTCTTTCTAGGCGATGCCCTTGGGGGACCTGCGCGCCGGGATGAGAGATGGTATGGATGAAGATGAATGAAATTGGGAAAGGATGTGGAAGGAAGCGGCCGTGGCCTAGCAGAAGGTACCGTCCCAGCATTTGCCTGGTGTTGAAAATGGGGGAAACCACGGAAAGCCATTTCAAGGATGGCCAACGGTGGGGCTCGAACCCACGCGTCTACCGAGTCAGCAGAGCGCTTGGCCCCATGACCATAACGCTGTACTTTAGCGAGCGTAGCCACTGCTGTCGGTAAATATCTAGTCACAGAATCACTTTTCGTCGCTTCCGTTGCGTAGTGGTCAGCGTGCATAGCTGCCACCCCGAAGGCCCGCAGTTCGATTCCCGGCTCTGTTACGAAATTTGAAAAGTGGTATGATGACTGGTACGGGGTCTCCTCGGCCTCGGGTGGTCCAAATAAGTAGAGGGGGCTCGATTCCCACCTTGCCATTCTCAGGGGTCGGTTCTACCACATCCGGGCAAAGGGGCCGATAACTTGCCCGTCGGAATAAGTAAAAATTTCCGTTCGACCATCAACGGGTAGCGCTATCGGCGGTATAAACTTCGTCTATCCGGAGTGTAAATTTTAGGGAGCTTCGAGAGGCCGAAAAAGCATTACCAGCCAGATTTGAGCCGTGCGTAAGTGTTTCTTTGCATCATCTATTCTGTACATAACCTCTTCATAAATTACTAATAATAAAATTAGAATCATTTGGTAATTTTGTTGTCACATAATGATATAATTACAATCATTTATTAATTATAAGGGATGTAACAGTTACTGAGCATATTTTATTTTAAGGTTATGGAAGAGATAATTTACGTCCTGGAAATGTATATCTTTTTTGTCGACAAAGAAGAAGATGCAGTCACACGTCCAAAGCGGAACAGAGATCGGCTGGAGCATTATGAAATTTCGTCGAATGAGGGGTTCATCGTCCGTTTCAGGCTACAAAAGCCAACAGTTTTATATTTTGCTGCGGTTGATTGGACATGAAATACGACCGCCTAGTGATTACCGTACGATACCATCATAAATTTCAAAAAATTATCTCAATTACATGTTTAGGAATACTGTATGTAGCGCTCACATAATTTAATAAATTCGCACAAGTGTGCATGAGAAATACAGAGTGTACAGGATATTATTCAGGTTCTGTAGGCCTACTATACATTGTCACTGACTTGGTGTTTTGCTTATACAGCATAAGACCTGATATTTGGGGCATTGCATTTTATAGTTTTCTACATCACTAAAGCCATGACAAACAGAACTACGATCTTAGGCTTATGGTGACGCGTTATACGGTCAATGGTTTTCATCATAAAATATGTGTGACAAAAGAATTCCATCCGCCAAACGAAATGTGTAAATGTGAATTTTGCAACAAGACCTATCCAAGATACCGTCTACAGTTGTGCAAAAAGAGTGAAATCTCTCGTAGAATACAGCAAAGAGAACTATCTAATTATGCACAAATGTGCGAATTCCGTTTCATTCATTTTACAGAGTTTACAAACAAACTTGTCGCGTGGAATGTGATAATTTGATTTGGCATACATTTTATGATTGAACCTATGCACTACAAGCCTTGTCACAACAATTCTGTAGCTCATATAGGCCTAACCCTGTATTCAGATTGCAAAGCAGCCTACTGTTAGAAACATATTTCACAGGCACCGCATGCTTGTTTAGTTTTCGATTATTGAGGTTAGGTATGGTTATTCAGTTGCATTCCTCCGAGAACTGAAAGACATGCTAGGTTTATACTAGCCAGAAGTGTCGCGAGAGGTTTTGCTACTATATCTTCTTGAAACCAAAGTACACGTGCTATCAACAAACAACGGACAAAAGCGAAACGAAAAGAAACTTAACGCATCTAACAATAGGTGACTCACTCATCGATTACTCAAATTTAACAAAAATCATGCTGGCCAGCATCTGTATTTTGCTATAAAGTTCCGCGCGGCTGCCCGGAACTTGCACGGAAGTGGTAGAACGCTGACCAAGATGCACAGAGGTTTACACCGGCAGATAGTTATCACCCGGGTTGCTGCCCGCAACTTTTACCCGGATGTGGTAGAACTGGCCGTCAGTGTCTCAAGCTCCAGGACACTGTCCTCAGTGGCGGTGGAGGTGGGATCCCTCGCTTAGTCCGTGGAAAAAGCCAACCCTGGAGGGTAAAACGATAACGGAAAAAAGGACCACTTTTCAGTCGGTCAACACATGTGTTCCTAATTAGATTAGACGAGGAAAAACAATTAATTTAATTACCTAGTGCCTGAAAAAAATACATGAATTATGTATACACTGAATTAAACACTTCTTACACAAGTAGGGATGACTAGTTGCACTCGTCAAGGGAACATCCTGTTCACTTAGGCTTTATTTAGGTTCAGCGGATTCGTATATAACACAGTACAGTGTAGTCTACCCTCACTATTTCGGGCTTCACTAATTCGGAATTCGGATAATTCGGACTGATTTTCACTGCCGCAGTACTTCGTCAAACATCATTTGCACCAAGGTCATCTATTGTAAAATGTGAATCGGATCCCCCTCCCTTCCCGTTCACTCCACTCGCGGCCAATAATAAGTAGGCTACTGTATGTATCATTATTGGTCACAAGCACGCAACAAAGGCAGTGCCTTACCGGCAGATGACCTCGTAGTTCCGACCCTTAAAACAACAGTAACTAACTAACTAAAGGCAGTGCCTGCTCAGTTCGCTTTTTGAAGCCCACTTAACAAGTTACTGTGACATTGTTTTAAATTCTATCTCTATGATTGCTTAAAAGTGTTTGGAAGTGTCGTACTGCTGTCCTCGCTAGTATACAGTAACTAAGATGAGCGTTAGGGCTAAATACACATAACTAAGTTCAGAAGACAAAATGTATATAGGGATACATATAAAACATTTGAATATATATTGTAACTTCAATTTAATACAGTATGTACATATTATGTTGGAGAGCCTCCGTGGCTTAGGCGGCAGCACGCCGGCCTCTCACCGCTGGGTCCGTGGTTCAAATCCCAGTCACTCCATGTGAGATCTGTGCTGGACAAAACGGAGGCACACAGGTTTTTCTCCGGGTACTCCGGTTTTCCCTGTCACAATTTCATTCCAGCAACACTCTCCACTATCATTTCATTTCATCTGTCATGCATTTAATCATTGCCCCAGAGGAGTGCGACAGTCTTCGGCAGCCGGCACACTTCGTATCCTCGCCGCTAGATGGGGGCTTCATTCATTCCATTCCTGACCCGGTCGGAGACTGGAAGCAGGCAGTGGATTTTCATTTCATGTACATATTATGTTCATGTACAGTGTATATTATATACCTAATTATAGATTCAGATAACTATGCATGAACTGTACAGTACAATATTTTAGAAAACATTTCTATAATTTGGACTAGACCTCGCCCCCATTAGTCCGAATTAGTGAGAGTTTACTGTCTTTACAATTATTAATTTACAGAGGTTTTTAGTTAAACTTTTTAATGAGTCAGAATATTTTTAACCAGTTATTTTTTATTCTATTAGTCTAATACACATCTGCAAGTGTTTTTTGTTGTTACTACTTTTTATGTGTTTAAGTATGAAAGCCCATTGAATCGTTAACTTCTACCATAGCAAGCTTTTGAAGTTATTGCATTTGAAACTACTTTGTTAGTGATCATTATTATTCAAATAAGTAATGAGATTTTGCAAATGGTTAGTTCTGTTAATCACTTGAACAAACACTAAAATATAACAGAGTTGATCATGTCTTTGTGTAGACTTAGCTGATTCTTGAGTCCACTTCACACTGTGTAGTCTCAGAATGCCTACTCGTTAGTAGCTGGGGCTATCTAACGCTGCCCCATGAACTGCACTCCACACTGTGTAGTCTCAGCATGCCTACTCGTTAGTAGCTGGGGCTATCTAACGCTGCCCCATGAACTGCACTCCACACTGTGTAGTCTCAGCATGCCTACTCGTTAGTAGCTGGGGCTATCTAACGATGTTCCATGAACTGTACTCCACACGGTGTAGTCTCAGCATGTCTACTCGTTAGTAGCTGGGGCTATCTAACGCTGTCCCATGAACTGTACTCCACACGGTGTAGTCTCAGCATGCCTACTCGTTAGTAGCTGGGGCTATCTAACGATGCCCCATGAACTGCACTCCACACTGTGAACTGGCGCGTGTAGTCTCATCATGCCTACTTGTTAGTAGCTGGGGCTATCTAACGCTGCCCCATGAACTGTACTGTAGTTGGCAGGCCTGAGTGATACCAACACTGTATGTTGTTGTATCGTGTAACTTATTTCTTATGTGTGTCGAGCAGGATAAGAGTCCTAACCTACAGTGGTATGTGCAGGGGCGGATCTAGGGGAGGGCGAGGAGAGCGCCCGCCCAGGGCCCCGTGGTCCAGGGGGCCCCGCGCCATGGATTTTCTAAAAATTTAATTAATTAATTAATTAATTATACTTTTCAAACTAATTTATAATTCATATTCCTTTTTTCAGTGCAGCTATGACCTCCCGTGACCGTTTAGCAAGTTTAGATTTCAGTGAAATAATGGAAGACATCAGCCGGGAAAAAAGTCGCAAAGTAATATTTTAATATGTCATAGTTTACATAATCTTCTTCAAGGGAACTTAAAGGTTTCTTTCATATTATTAAAAAAATGTACTGTGGTGTATTCAAAATATTGTAACTATTCTTTATTTTATTATTATTAACAAACTATTTTCCATTTGATTTGATTTTTTTATTTCCTATTGTAGTGGGCCCCACCTTATCATATCGCCCAGGGCCCCGCAAGGCCTAAATCCGCCACTGGGTGTATCGTGTATGACAATGGTTCTGGACCTTCTCAACTATTAGACCAATCTCTATCGTTTGTCACGTGTAAAACGGAACGTCCATATATCGCGCAGCTGATCTTTGAACGTGATTTTGGACTCTATAATACTCCCTAAATTAGACCTTGATTTATTGAGAATATGATACAAAGTAGGTTACATCGTTCTCGCTTGACATTTTCCCCTTTATCATTGGTTTCCCCTTTTTTCTTATCCTGCCATCGTTCGTTATGTTGCTTCCTGTTTGTTTTTGGGAAAGCTACCTAATAGTGTAAATGGGGGTGAGTTCTCCAAAAATGTGTGTTCGTTTAAGTTGGATGGGTTGATTACCTTAGCTAAGTGTATCTCTGTGGCCTCTTTTATATAAAGTTCCGTACCTTTTGCTCCATAGTGCATGATTTTAGGTCTGCGTCTAAATTAGTGAAACTACATCCGGTGTCCTGCGTGTGTTCGCATACTGCGGTGTGTTTTTTGTGTTTAATTGCATTTCTATCTTCTTTATAACGTGTCCAACTGTCCATCCTCCTACCAGTGTGTCCTATGTAATTTGCTTGACACGATAATAAATATGCCCCTGATTTTGATTATGAAAGCGTTTACCAAGTGTGTTAGATGTTCAGAATTCTACTTTGTATGTTTGTTATTTGAAAAGATTAGTAATGTTGTATACATTCACGAAATTGAATCGCGCGAACTTATTCTCAGTATTTGGTAGCGTTTGATCTATGTTTTTCTTAGGTGCCTATGTACAATATTTGATCTATCTTATTGGGTGCAAAATTGTTTTCTTCAGCTATTTGTTTTATCCATCGAGTTGAAACCCGCTAATTTATGTCTTTGGGTGGTTGGAACAATTATGAATAGTGTGCGGTTTGTGTGGACTTGCGGCAGATCGAGCATGTCAAATTGTTGTCTGATCTATTGATAGTTATATAAACGTAATTTTATTTCGCTCTGTTTCCGATTCCTTCGCTAATTTGATAGAGTGGTATAAACTGTTGATTGTTCGGAGTGGCGTTTCTTCATTTGTTATTTCCTTCCTGATGAGACTGAGAGATCGTCTAGGATTAGAGCATTTATTGGATTGAAGGCGTGAAGCACAGCAGTGTGCTTGTCCTTGTATCTCACCTGCTTGTCATTGTGCTCTTTCTTTTTATGTCCTTCTTTGACTGTCCAATGATTAGAGGATATCTCTGATATCTTAACTCTGGACCGTCACACAAAGATGAACGTGGTGTCAATGGAGAGCAGTGAATGTGCCAACAGTGTTCATATAAACATGATGTGCTATATCATAGATTTTGGCTCATCTTTACTTTTGATGACCTTACTTTGAGTATTTTCCTTCCCTAAAATGGGAAGAACCTCCTAATGTATACACTTTGTAATTTTCTAATTAATTTACGTCCAAAAATATGTAGGACCGTACGCAGGAATCTGAGTTGACAGGTCCTGTCAGTGTTGCAAACAAGAAAGTTTTTATTTTCCTCCAGTTGTTGTTTGAGTCTTCAGTCTTTTGACTGGTTTGATGCAGCCCTCCATGCCTCCCTGTCCTGAGCTAATCGTTTCATCTCTACATAGCTACCACACCCTACATCCGAGGCAATCTGTTTAACATATTCTAACCTTGGTCTACCCCTACAGTTCTTGTCCTCGACCCATCCTTCCATAACTAAGCTTGCTATTCCTGGGTGTCTTAGTATGTGTCCTACCAACCTATCTCTTCTCTTCATTAGCAGTCGCCAGAAACATCTCTCCTCTCCCACTCGCCTTAATACCTCTTCGTTTGTAACCCTATCTACCCATCTGATCTTCATCATTCTCCTGTAACACCACATTTCAAATGCTTCAATTCTCCTCTTTTCTGCTGCACCAATAGTCCAAGTTTCACTTCCATAGAGCGCCACGCTCCAGACAAAGGCTTTCAAAAATGACTTCCTAATACCTAAATCTATATTCGATGTCAACAGATTCATTTTTTGTAGGAAGGCTTTCCTTGCCTGAGCCAACCTACTTTTTATATCCTCTTTGCTTCGTCCATCACTGGTTATTCTGCTTCCTAAGTAATAGAAGTCTCCAACTTCCTTCAGCTTTTCACCTGCCAATTTGATCTCCATAGAAGTTTCTGATTTATTTCGGCTGCATTCCAGTATTTTTGTTTTACATTTATTAATTTTCATCATGAATTCATTCTGTAAGACGGAGTCCATACCATTCAAAAACTGATTCAAATCCTCAGGCGTGTCGGCCAAGATGACGATGTCATCAGCAAATCTCAGAGTTGAAATTATTTCTCCTTGAATCTTCACTCCCACTTTAAATTTTTCTCCAATTTCCTTCATTGCTTGTTCAATGTAAAGATTGAAAAGTATGGGAGATAAGTTGCAGCCTTGCCTTACACCTTTCTGAATACCAGCTTCTCTCTCATGTCCTTCAGCTCGAATGACTGCTGTCTTGTTTCTGTATAGATTGTATATCACCCTCCTATCCCTGTACTTTATTCCAATAGATTTCAAAATGTCAAACAATTTAGTCCAATCAACGTTATCAAAAGCCTTTTCTAAGTCTACAAATGCCATGAACGTTCTCTTACCTTTCCTTATTCTACCTTCCAAAATCAGCCTAAGACTTAGTACAGCTTCCCTTGTTACTACATTTCTCCTGAAACCAAACTGGTCTTCACCCAACTCCGTTTCTATCTGGCTTTCAATCCTCTTGTAAATTATTCTAGACAGGATCTTTGAAGCATGAGTAATCTTGCTGATTGTACGGTAATCTTCACGTCTGTCAGCTCCCACTTTCTTTGGTATAGGGATGATAACATTCTTCTTGAAATCAGGGGGTACCTCACCTGTCTGATAAATCCTACACACCAAGTGAAATAACCTGATCAGACCTTCATCTCCTATGCAGCGTAGCAACTCAATCGGTATATCATCTATGCCTGGTGCTTTGTTCCTGCCTAAGTCCTCTAATGCTCTGTCAAATTCTGATCTCAATATTAAATCTCCTTTTGCATCCTCATCAATTTCCTCCTCCCTTTCCATTACATGATTCTCAATCTCCTTTCCCTTATACAAGCACTCTATGTAAGCTTTCCATCTCTCAGCCTTTTCTTCCCTATCTGTTAGAGGCTTTCCATTTGTGTCCTTAATATTACAGCACTTAGTCTTCTTTTCCCCAAAAGTATTCTTAATCCTTCGATAAGCTGTGTCTACTTTTCCTAATTTCAGACAATTTTCTATACCTGCACATTTCTCTTTCAACCATTCTTCTTTCGCTTCCTTGCACTTCTTGTTAACCTCATTTCTCAGACGTCTGTATTCTGCTTTCCCCTTTTCATCTCTTAGATTCTTGTGTTTCCGCCTTTCATCCATCAATTCTAGTATATCCTGAGTGATCCACGGTTTTCTACCTATTCTTTCTTTCCTACCAATGTTTTCTTCTGCGGATTTTGTTATTTCATTCTTCAAAAGTGCCCATTCGTCTGCAATTGAAGTCCGTTTAGGATTTTTCATTAGTCCTTCCTTTATACTCTTCTTGAATCTTTCGTTTACATCCTTTACTTTCAATCCGTCTATTGCCCACCTTTTTGGCTTTTGACTTTTCTTCAGTTTCTTCAACTTTAATCTGCATTTCATTACAACCAGATTGTGGTCAGAGTTTATGTCAGCACCAGGATATGTTTTACAATCCAAAATCTGGTTTCGAAACCTCCAGATCTCAGGCAAATTCTACCAAAGTCAAATGAAATCCTATATTTTCCTACTAGTCCCTAATCAACCCCATTTCTTACTGTGATCACCACCACCACCTATAACATTACATACAGTATAGTCTTACAAACCCAGGACCATCATTACTAACTGTAACATTACATAGAGCCTTACAAACCCAGGACCATCATTACTATCTGTAACATTACATAGAGCTTTACAAACCCAGGACCATCATTACTATCTGCAACATTACATAGAGTCTCACAAACCCAGGACCATCATTACTATCTGCAACATTACATAGAGCCTTACAAACCCAGGACCATCATTACTATCTGTAACATTACATAGAACCTTACAAACCCAGGACCATCATTACTATCTGTAACATTACATAGAGCCTTACAAACCCAGGACCATCATTACTATCTGTAACATTACATAGAGCCTTACAAACCCAGGGCCATCATTACAATCTGCAACATTACATTAAGCCTTACAAACCCAGGATCATCATTACTGTCCGTAACATTACATAGAGCCTTACAAACCCAGGACCATCATTACTATCTGTAACATAACATAGAGCCTTACAAACCCAGGACCATCATTACTATCTGCAATATTACACTGAACCTTACAAAGCCAGGGCCATCATTACTATCTGCAACATTACATAGAACTTTACAAACCCAGGACCATCATTAGGCTGCGGCCCGGATGTTGATGACATGTCATCTTTTTACTGAGCTCTCTAAAACAATGCTGAAGTACCGTGCACGGTCTTCAAATATGTCATTTTTATTTTGCATCTTTTTTTTTTGTTGTTGCTATTTTTCCATTTTAAGAGCATTTGTAAAGTTTGGTAGATTTTGTTGGTCATATTTTAGAGAACTCTGCCTTTTAAGGTAGCTTTTTCCAATTTAGTCATGTCACAGCTTTATATGAGGGAGTTACGTCTCTCAGAGTTAAGAAGGGCTATTACCAGCCTTAGGCCGCGAGTGAGCATTCAAGAGAAATGCATACTTTTAGGCCTCTCCAGAACAGTCGAATCCAACCACTATCCAGAAATGGCCGGAAAGGCGGAATTGTTTCTAGCGACCCCAATCAGGAGTTTGAGTGACGACAGTCAGACAGTTGATTGAGAGGCAAGCACACTCCCAGCTCGACTCAATAGTTGCATCATCCTTGGCTCGACTCCTGTCATAGACAGACGTGTTTTGGTTGGAAGTGCGGTTTGTGTGAGTAGGATATATAGGCCGAAGCTGGGACAGGGGCTAATGTCCTGTGGTTCGGATTCCACGTTAAAAGGAGGTCCCGTGGCTCATGATCTCGAGATTAACAGTCACGTTAAACTACAAGCTTCCTTTGGGACAGGGGCTAATGCGCAACATGGCCGCCGAGCGCAACCAGCCCTATGTTATTCTTATGGAGGGGTCATTCAGAGCTGGGTCAGGGGCTAATGCGCAAGATGGCTGCCATACTCTGAGACCGTGCATGACGTCACAGGGGGAGTTCGACCGTGTAGTCGCTAAATGGAATATTTATTATTAATATTATTAATAATTTTATCAGGTAATTATTGTTTGATAGCTTGCCACGGTGGGTGAGTGGTTATCGTGTCGGACTACCAACCCCAAGCTTGCAGGTTCGCTCTTGGTCGTGGTAAGTGATTTTTGAAAGAAGGCAAAATTAAGACACGCATGTCATACGATGTTGGCATGTAAAAGAACCCAGGGAGAGGTCGGCTATGTAGTTGCTAAATGGAATATTTATTATTATTATTATTATTATTATTATTATTATTATTATTATTATTAGGTAATTATTGATTGATCATGTACTATCAAGACCAGCCTTATATTGCCCCCCACTTGTGGCTAGCAATTTTAGCTGTTACTGTGGAGGCTCGTGTTCGAGTCCTGGCTTTGTCAAGAAATTTAATTCTAGGCTGAGGGTTGGAATGGGGTACACTCAACCTTGTGAGGCAAAACTGACAGGAGCTGGCTTTTGATTCATACCGCAGCCATTCTGCCTAATCAAACTTCACCTAACCTAACCTAACCAAATCCCACCTTACCTAACCTAACCTAACTTCAAAGTCAGAATGTACAATATATTTATTGTTTTTATACCCTCATAAATTAGATATAGAGAATGTCCACCACGATTAAGATCCTCGAGCACACTTTTCTGACATATATCATTAAAACGTGTAGAAAGGAATGTCTGAAAATTTTCACTAACACATAGTACACGTTCACCATACATTGTGTCCACTTTTTGAATGTTAATGATACGGAAAAGAGTATGCATTAGTAATTCCGTGAGCTTTTTTCTCTCTAATCAACAGTTCTGCCCCCCCCCCATAGCATTGAGAATATTTATTTTAGTAGCCTATAAAGAAACAAAAAAATCATATCTATTACAGTTTAGCTATGAGTGACCAGAATCACTATAACATTTTATTCTAATAAGGAGATTTCCATAATGATAAGAAAAAAAGAGCTTACCATAATGATGGATTGTGTGTAAGTAAACGTCTTTTGCTGCTTAATGCCACTACTAAACTGATACTCATACAACGGACAAGTGAGTTCATGTTTCGCTGACGTAATCGTATGTTCCCATGCACTTCCTGTGTGTTGCACGCGCCGTAGTGGCTAAATTTGAAATTAGATGAGATGATTTGCCGACGTAATCGTATGTTCCCCCGCACGCACACGCAGGCCCCTGTGGACGGGTCCTTGTGGACGAGTCCCTGTGGACGGCTCATTGTTGACGAGCCCCTGTTGAAGGGTCCTTGTTGACGGGTCCTTTTTGACTAATCCCTTTAGACCGGTCCCTTTGGACTGGTCCCTAATGCTATAATGAAATTAAACGTTGTCCACATGAAACGCAAGCGAAAAGCCGATCGCTACTATGAATTAACATGTTTTTTTTTTTGTAAGAGGGCGGGCATTTTGAATACAGATTTATAGATGAGTTATTTTTTTAATTACCAAAAGATCCAAAACTAATAGGTCATTAGCTTTTTTAATATTTCATGAACCAATAAGGCTAGGGACTTGTATGAGAGGTCATTGGACTTGAGGTGACATTCAGTTTTTGAATGTATTATTTATTTTTTGTCAAAAGGGCTTAACTACACTTTTGTTAATATCTCGCTAACTAATAATCAGAGAGGGTTAAGTGAGGTGTCATGGGACTCAGGATGGTTAACCCTTTTCCATGGCCAAGGAATTTACCCTAAATACCCAATACATTAAGGTCATTGACCTGAGATTTTATAAACTAATAATTTGATACGAACATGTGAGATGTTTACCATGTGTGATGAAACATAGCTAGGTAGAGAAAGAATTAGTGTAGGTGACTGACAAGTCTTTTACCATTGAAACTTGTTTTCAGATCAAACTGCAGTATAGAGAGAGTATAGGTTGCAGGTATGGGTTAATAAATGAGAAACGGTGTACGCAAACTCTGATTTATCAAGAATTAAGAGTAGACTATCTTTAATTGATTGGTTAAAGATAATAGCTAAAACACAAAAATGCTCAGTGGTTACCGAGACAAAATGGTCGCTACACACAACAAGCTTTAAATACTTGAGGCTAATAATCTATACACTCTCACACACACACACACACTCGCTTGTTGTAAACTAAACTGTGTTGCTGTCAGTGCTCAGACAGTAGGCTGATGACAAAATGCATTGCTAACAGAAATATAATCATTTCCAGTTGTCTAATGTAACCAGCTATCCATTTATTTATTTTTATTTTTTTTTTGTGTTGCAGTGGTAAGCACTTTTAGCTCTTGTACTGGTGGTCTTAACTCGATTTCCAGGTCTGAGGCCTAGAACAAGTTGAACTTAGAAACAAGGGCATAGTGGTGCAGTGGTTAAGCTGTTAGCCTTTCACCAGGGGTTCGATTTCAGGTTAATATGCATGTCATAAACATATTAAACAAAACAAAGCAGAGATAACGTTTAAAACTGATAACATTTGTGTCTTTTCAAATTATTACTTGGATTACAAATACAAAGGTGAACTGGTTTGATATACAGTTAATGCTGTCTATCACACACTAGACTGTAAGAAAGCCGAAAGAGCAAAAGGCGTAGGTAGAGCAGTGGTAAAATTGCTATATGTAGAGAACTACCTGGCAAAGCTATATCGCATAAACAGTGCAGGATACAATCCAGCAATCAAATTTGTATCTTGTGGAACAGAGAAATGCACTTACGTGAGAAAATGTAATTTCATGTGTAATATGACCTAACACACAAGTGTTCACCTGTGCACATGCATGATAAGAGCTAACAAGTCACATTCTGTTTAGTTCGTACGTAACGTTAGGTTAGGGCTAATGCACACACACTAGTACACGAGGCACATGCCATTTGAGAGCAGGTCAAGGGATCTAACTTGGTGGATGGATGTGTTCTAACGAGTCATTTGTAGTTGAAAGAGAATAATACTTGTTCTTGAGATGTTAAAACTGAGGAGATGGATGTACAGTAAGACGTCTTGTTATTTCCTGTGTCATATTACAGACATGGCAGAGAGCACACGGTTCTGTTGCTATGACTACGCTGGAGTAATTTGAAACCCTACGTGTTCATTAAGACAATGGGTGATGATTATACAAAGTTAGCAGTCATTGGATATTACACAGGTGTTCCTTCCGGTGTCATGTTGCTGACATGGCAGAGAGCGCACAGTTCTATTGCTACGACTAACGCTGCAGTAATTTGAAACCCAAGGTGTTGTTCAAGACAATGGGTGATGATTATGCAAAGTCAGCAGTAATTGGATACCACACATCAACATTGACTAAATCATAAATGTGTTGTCATAACCAGCAGAAACCTCATTTAAAGATTTTAGATTTTACATTTTAAATTTAAGATTTTTTTGATTTTTAGATTTTACTTTTTTACATTTTCCTAAAAGAGTAAACAACAAGGTCACATACCTAATCTCATTAAACCTAACTTTACCAAACCTAACTTATGCTAATCCAAAGGCTAATGCACATACCCAAAGCATATAAGGTACATGCAACTATCCTTATGCTAGTCTTACAGGTTACTGTACAACATGATCACTACCCAAACGGATTTTTTTTTTCATTTTGTTGTTTACACATATGTCAATTTTCCAATTCCCCATTTTCAGTTTTTTTAATGTCAGTTTTTAGTTTTTTCAATTTCATAATTTGGAAAACATGAATTTTTGCATTTTGTTGTTTACACATTTATTAATTTCACAATTTCCCATTTTCAGTTCTTAAAATGTCAGTTTAAATTTTTTCAATTTCATGATATAGAAACATGGATTTTCCAATTTGTTGTTTTCACATTTGTCAATTTACCAAATTCACATTTACAGTTTTTTAAATTTCAGTTTGGTGTTTTTTGTTCTATTTGTTAATATGGAAACATGGATTTTTTTACAATTTGTGTTTTACATGTCATGCAACTATCCTTATGCTAGTCTTATAGGTTACTGTACAACATGATCACTATCCCCCACTGGATTTTTTTTCCATTTTTTGTTGTTTACACATATGCCAATTTTCCAATTTACCATTTTCAGTTTTTTTTTAATGTCAGTTTTTAGGTTTTTTTCAATTTGATAATATGGAAAACATGGATTTTGCATTTTGTTGTTTACACATTTATTAATTTCATAATTTCCCATTTTCAGTTCTTAAAATATCAGTTTAAAGTTTTTCAATTTCATGATATTGAAACATGGATTTTCCAATTTGTTGTTTTCAAATTTGTCAATTTACCAAATTCACATTTACAGTTTTTTTTTAAATTTCAGTTTAATGTTTTTTGTTCTATTTGTTAATATGGAAACATGGATTTTTTTTTACAATTTGTGTTTTTTACATGTCATGCAACTATTCTTATGCTAGTCTTATAGGTTACTGTACAACATGATCACTACTCCACTGGATTTTTTTTTCATTTTGTTGTTTACACATATGCCAATTTTCCAATTCCCCATTTTCAGTTTTTTTTAATATTAGTTTAAAGTTTTTCAATTTCATAATATGGAAACATGGATTTTGCATTTTGTTGTTTACACTTTTATTAATTTCACAATTTCCCATTTACAGTTCTTAAAATGTCAGTTTAAAGTTTTTCAATTTCATGATATAGAAACATGGATTTTCCAATTTGTTGTTTTCACATTTATCAATTTACCAAATTCCCATTTACAGTTTTTAAAATTTCAGTTTAATGTTGTTGTTTTTTTCTATTTGTTAATATGGAAACATGGATTTTTCCAATTTGTGTTTTACATGTTCATTTTGCATTAGGAGTGGAGAGAGGTGGGTAGAAATTAAAAATGTGCAAGCAGTGTCCATTGACATAATTTGGATAAAATGCAAGGGCCAGTCCATAGGGATCAGTCCAAAGGACCCGCCCACAGGGACCCGTCAACAAGGACCCGTCCTCTGGGACCCGTAAAAAAAATGACTCCCTTCAAAAAGGACCCGTCCAAAGGGGGCTAGTCAACAGAAACCAGTCCAAAGGGATACATCAACAGAGATCAATCAAAAGGGGTCAATCAACAGGGATCAATCAGTTAAGCTACGGCAGCCATTTTGGAACTTTTTGATCACACCTCGTAGGGTTAGGTTAGGTTGAGTTAAGCTACGACCGCCATCTTGGGACTTTATGATCACACCTCGTAGGTTTAGGTTAGGTTAGGCTAGGTTCAGTTAAGCTATGACCACTATTTTGAAAATTTTTTGATCGCACCTCGTAGGTTTAGGTTAAGTTAGGTTAGGTTAGATTAAGTGAAGCTACGGCCACCATTTTGAAACTTTTTGATCACACCTTGTAGGTTAGGTTAGGTTAGGTTAGGTTAAGTCGCAGCCACCTTTTTGGAACTTTTTGATCACACCTCGTAGGTCAGGTTAGGTTAGGTTAGGCTACGGCCGCCATCTTGTTAGGTTAGGCTAGGTTAAGTTAAGCTACGGCCGCCATCTTGTTAGGTTAGGCTAGGTTAAGTTAAGCTACGGCCGCCATCTTGTGAGGTGGGGAGGTGGAGGTGGGGCCAGAACTGTCCAAAACACACTACTGCACAGTTTTTGTCCTAGGGTCCTGAAATTTATTTTTGGGGTAGAGGGGGTAAAGACCTTTCATTTACGTTAAACAAACATTTTTGTAAAATTCTTAGTTTCCTAAATATAGACAATTTTGAAAATTGGACTTTTTTCGGAAAAATGAAAAAAATTAAGTTTTGTTTTAACGTTAAATAACTTAAAGAACATTTTTTTGAGTTTTTAGAATGATACGTTTTCAAAATATCGCCTACTTTCACAATTAAACATTTTTTGATTTTGTCCCAGAGATCTGGGACTTGGTTTGTGGGTAGAGGGGGGGGGGGGGTAAATACCTGTCATTTATGTCAAACACACTTTTTTGTAAAATTCCTAGTTTCCAAAATATAGTCCATTTTAAAAAATGAACATTTTTGGAAAAAATGTCAAAAATTCCATATTTTGTTCTAACTATTAAGGATATAAAAGTCATTGGTTGAGTCTATATATGACTTTATAGAATGATTAGATTTCAAAAATATAGCCTACTTTCCAAATATTTTTTAGAAAAATTTTAAAAAATATAATATTTTTCGACTAAGAATGGGATAAACGTAGGTGTTAGAGTTAACATATGACTTTATATGATTTTTTTAGTTTAAACATATAGTCTACTTTCCCCATTCACCTTTTTTTGGAAAAAAAATAATGTTCTTGACTTGGCATGGGATAGAGGTAAGAGTACGAGTTGAGAGTACCTTAGAGTACTTAAGATTTTTTTGAAAGTTTAGTGTGTTGTTGTTGCTTACAAACATGGCAGTAAGCATTATGTTGTGATAAAATGGACTGATATACATTCCAAGACCAAGAGAAAAATCCGCTAAATGCATTGACAAAATAACTTGTTAAATAAGCCAACACAAAATGCCCAACATAAGACCCCACACATAAACTAACACATAAGCTAATTTGTAAAATGTTAAACACTTGCATGGTATTACATTTTAGGTAATGCATGTGAAACATGAACTCACTTGTCTGTTGTATGAAAAGGACTCGTCAACAATGACCTGTCAACAATGGACACTGCTTGCACATTTTTAATTACTACCCACCTCTCTCCACTCCTAATGCAAAATGAACATGTAAAACACAAATTGGAAAAATCCATGTTTCCATATTGACAAATAGAAAAAAAACATTGAACTGAAATTTTAAAAACTGTTAATGGGAATTTGGTAAATTAATAAATGAAAAAAAATTTGGAAAATCCATGTTTCTATATCATAAAATTGAAAACCTTTAAATTGACATTTTAAGAACTGTAAATGGGAAATTGTGAAATTGATAAATGTGTAAACTGGTCATACTAAATATGAGGAAGAACTATTGGATATAGAAAATGAGCTTTGTCATGCTAAAATTATTGTGTAATGAATCCATGTAACCGCTTAAACTATTTCTTAACAATACATGTAATATTTTCTACCACTTTGCTACCACTTTTCTAGTTTGCTACCACTTTTCTACCACTTTGCTACCACTTTTCTGCCACTTTTCTACCACTTTGCTACCACTTTTCTACCACTTTGTTACCACTTTTCTAGTTTGCTACCACTTTTCTACCACTTTGCTACCACTTTTCTGCCACTTTTCTACCACTTTTCTACCACTTTGCTACCACTTTTCTACCACTTTGTTAGCAATTGTCTACCACTTGTCTACCACTTTGCTACCACATTTCTACCACTTTTCTACCACTTTGTTACCAATTGTCTACCACTTGTCTACCACTCTGCTACCACATTTCTACCACTTTTCTATCACTTTAAACTGTACATATTAAATATAAAAGCCAACGCTAAATAATTATATTACCAGAACAGATATAACCTTTGTAGTGTGCAAATCATACTAACAGGTTAGTTGTAAAATGTTAAACACTTGCATGGTATTACATTTTAGGTAATGCATGCGAAACATGAACTCACTTTTCTGTTGTATGAAAAGGACTCGTCAACAATGACCTGTCAACAATGGACACTGCTTGACATTTTTAATTTCTACCCACCTCTCTCCACTCCTAATGCAAAATGAACATGTAAAACACAAATTGGAAAAATCCATGTTTCCATATTAACAAATAGAAAAAAACAACATTAAACTGAAATTTTAAAAACTGTAAATGGGAATTTGGTAAATTGACAAATTTGAAAACAACAAATTGGAAAATCCATGTTTCAATATCATGAAATTGAAAAACTTTAAACTGACATTTTAAGAACTGAAAATGGTAAATTATGAAATTAATAAATGTGTAAACAACAAAATGCAAAATCCATGTTTTCCATATTATCAAATTGAAAAAAACTAAAAACTGACATTAAAAAAAACTGAAAATGTTAAATTGGAAAATTGGCATATGTGTAAACAACAAAAAATGAAAAAAAAATCCAGTGGGGGATAGTGATCATGTTGTACAGTAACCTATAAGACTAGCATAAGGATAGTTGCATGACATGTGTTCGCTTTCGCGAATGTTTTTTTGTAGGCTATGTTTCCCGCACGGTTTGAAACACACGTTCAATTTTTCTGCTCCATTATTTTTTTTCGTTATAATTGCAGTATGAACGCGGTGTTCTGATTATTTATTTAACTTACGTTTCATTTGAATTGTTGTTCTTTATTATTCTTGTACTCACCTTTTTTCTGAAGTGTCTTTCTAGACGCACCATACTGTCACACTGTTTCATGAGGTACTGTGTTCGCCTCAGCGGCTACCCTCGCAACGTGCATGGGGCTGTGCGCTGATTGGCTGTTTGACACCCCTCCTTCATTCTGGAATGTTCGGCTGCTGTCGTCATTTCCACTATATATTCTCCGCCTCGCCGTCCTGCGGCCTGTCTTCACCTGCCCACGGCTGCCTGACCACTTCAGTGCAGCCTGCTCGGCGCACTGTTTACCAACACTGTTTGACCTGAAGCTATCTACGCGGCATGCTTATCTGCTTAGACTTTGTCGGGCTGAGCAGGCCGGGGTCAACAACCTTCATCTAGGCGACAGCTTCGTCACTTAATTTCTCTACAACTCGGCACGATGGAATCGTAACTGCTTGCACCCGCTAAACCAGGTCATTCCCAAGAGGCCTGGCACTGCTGGTTATGTTTCGCTGGAGGAATTATCATCTATCTTCTTTGGAAGCCACATCACGGCTTCTTAGAGAACAACTTCACTGGACTTCACGACCCACTCTACGCGGGCCAGCCAATTCTTGGTCTACACTCTGACCTTGGATTCTAGATGAACTAACTTGTCCTGCCTGGACAATCATCATCGCTTCCCGCTATCGTCAGCGGGGTCTCTGCAGGATTACTTATGGAAGATACTCCCTGTATCAAGTATCGAACTGGTGGTAACCAATCACTCATTTTATACAATACAAGGCTAAGCCTTTACTATTTCTAACTTTGTTGTCATGGATTTTTCGCTATGAACTTTTTTATCGAGTTGCCTGTTATTACTCTTTCTTCATTCATTTTTTTCTAGTCAATGCTACTTGCAAGTTGGTTTTGAGTTTCCTGGAGAAACAGGCATTTTTTAATTGCCTCTTTTAAATAATCATTTTAATGCAAATAATTGTCACTATTTATCCAAATGTTTAAAACAATCAAATAAATGTATCAACAGTCAAGTAACTTTTGGTCTCTTCCATATAGTCCTATTATAGTCCACTGTGTGCCCTAACCCTAATCCAATGCTATTTCCCAGTTGGGGTGATATCTTAACATAATCCCCTTTCCATGGTACCTCAACCCCGGATCGAACCCAGAACCTCCATTCTGAGACCACAAATTCTATTCTAAAAAAAAACACTTGTGCAATCTAATATTTGTCTTATACATTTCAGTTATCGTGGCTAGCGCAGGAGATCTGCGGGAAAGCGGAAGCAATCCCAGCATAATACACAACTGGTTTCTTTCTGGAAAGCAGGTCTGTCTGGTGCCGCAAGCAGCTTGGGTAAGTGAGTCATTCCAACTTCCCAGCCATGCCAGTAATTATAGATGATAAACTGTTAAACTCTCGGGCGGCCTACAAAGGTCAACTCACCCGTTTTCAAAAATATTTAGCTACTCTACCGAAAGAGGAACAAAACCTTGATATTATATCTCAGCGTTTAAAAGCTTTTGAACAGGCGTACGAGAAATATGATCTCGTGCAACTTGAAATTGAAATCAAAAGTCCAGAACATCAATCAGATAGGGAAGAAGTAGAAAGTAATTACTTTGATACACACGCTCAGGCTGTGGCATTAGTTAGAACTTTGACCCTGGCGTTGAAGGTAGAGGAAACTCAAGGAAGAATTAGCGACCATGGGAATGGTATCAAACCATTGCTACCTAAAATTGAAATTCCGCATTTTTCAGGAAAGGAAGAGATGTGGCAATCATTCTTTGAATTGTTCAGTTCATTAGTACATGATAATGCCACACTTCCAGAAATTCAGAAATTTCATTATTTAAAATCCATTTTGCAGGGACCACCCCTTCAACTTATAAGAGAACTCCCCTTAACAGGAGAAAACTATAACATTGCTATAGAGCTTCTTAAAGGCCGTTACGGCAACGAAAAGTTATGCATACAGAGGCATATTCAAGCCTTATTTAACCTGCCCGCATTGCGAGCTGACAGCTTGTCAACACTGCGAGCCTTAAGTGACACGGTCCAACTACACGTCAGAGCATTGGCACGGTTGAATCAACCGGTCGAGCATTGGGATCTATTCTTAGTTCACTTGGTTACTTCTAAATTTGATTCATCAACCTTAAAGGCATGGGAGAAGGAACTAACAAATGACACTTCATATACCTATGGCTCATTGCTTACGTTTATAAATAATAGATGTCAGGTTTTATCAGCCGTAGCCTGTCATATGTCAGGAAGTGCAGATAACAAATCTAATGTTGTGAAGCCAGTCGGTACTAAAATAAACAAATCTGCTGTCTTTACTGTTCAACATAATTCAACAGATTGTATTCTCTGTAAAGCGCCTCACAGGTTATATTCCTGCGTTGCCTTTAAAGCCCTTTCTACCGACGAAAGACGCAAATTAATAGCTCAAAAAAGATATTGCTACAACTGTCTGTCAACCAGGCATATGGTGCCTGATTGCGTATCTAAAAATACTTGCTCCCATTGCAAGGCTCAACATCATACCTTGCTTCATAGGTTTTAAAAGCCACGTCAGGCTCCTTCCCCTGGATGTTCTAAAGATACATCCCCAGGAGCCAATGCGCAATCTTATACTCAGAGCTCTAGCTCTATTCGTAGTTCCCAGGTGCTACTATCAACCGTGTTATTAAAGGTTCAAGATTCCTCTGGTAGATGGCTTGAAGCACGTGCCTTATTGGATAATGCCGCCACCCATGACTTCATAAGTGAGCGTCTCATTAAGAAACTTGGTCTTCTCAAGCAACCTACATTAATTCAGGTTACCGGTATTAACAATAGCAATGTTAAATCTTTGCATTTTGTTCGTGTTCACATCAAAGATGCTGTTAATTGTACCACAACATTTCAGTTGAATTGTCTTGCCATTGATACTATTGGCAGTAATACCCCTAGTACATCTTTTGAAATTAGAAATTGGCAAATTCCTCATAACATTCAGTTGGCAGATCCAACATTTAATACGAGCGCTCCAGTAGACATACTTCTCAGTGCCCAAGTATTTTGG
Source organism: Meconema thalassinum (assembly GCA_946902985.2). Classification (NCBI taxonomy): domain Eukaryota; kingdom Metazoa; phylum Arthropoda; class Insecta; order Orthoptera; family Tettigoniidae; genus Meconema; species Meconema thalassinum. The sequence continues at coordinate 1,142,823,008 of OX336389.2, forward strand.
CAATGTCTCCTTAGCTCTAAGGTTAAAATATCACCAGGAGTGTTTGTTCATCATACCAAGCTAGGTTGGTTAGTAACGGGTCAGGTCCCTCGTAAGTCGTTCCAAAATTTCTCACAATGTCATTTTGTCAATACAAGTCTCGATTACAACCTAGAAAGATTTTGGAAAATCGAAACTATAGATTCAGTTTCACCTTCCTCAGTTGAAAATGAAATGTGTGAAAAACTGTTTCGCGAAACAACCAAACGCAATTCAGAGGGTAGATTTGTCGTAACAATGCCCCGAGTGGATAATCCACCTCTTTTATTTGAAACACACCCTAGGGCTCTTAGAGCACTCTATGCTGTGGAAAGCAAATTTAAACGTGACCCTGTTGTTAAAGCTCAATACTCCACATTTATGGAGGAATATGAGGCACTTGATCACATGGAGGTTGTTACCAAGAAAGATGATGCTTCTTATACCCCATCTGAAGTCATTTACCTCAATCATCATCCAGTTTGGAAGAATGAGATTTTAAAGGAAAACATAAGAGTGGTCTTTAATGGCTCTGCATTGGATGCCAATGGAACTTCTCTGAATGACACATTATTATCAGGCCCTCCTATTCAATCTGACATTTCTTCTGTTTTAATGAATTTTCGCTTGTTCCCTATCGCAGTGATATCTGATATCAAGCAGATGTATAGACAGATTTTGGTCGATCAACAACAGCGCGACCTTCAGAGAATTCTTTGGCGCGACGAGCCTACTAAACCCGTCAAGATTTTTCGGCTAAAGACATTAACCTATGGACTAAAGCCTTCTGCTTTTTTAGCCATACGTACGTTGAAATTACTTGCTGAACAGGATGGCCCGTTGTATTCTCCTAAGGCTTCTGAAGTGTTAAAATCATCATTTTACGTTGACGATTTTCTTTATTCATTTGAGTCAGTATCTGAAGCACTGCAAGTCTCTAAGGATTTGACAGCTTTGCTTTTGGGAGGCGGATTTTCCTTGTGCAAGTGGAACTCTAATTCGGAAGAATTTCTTTCTAGATTTCCATTAACTTCAGTATATAACGACTCAGTAGAGCTTCTTCATGAAAATAATTCTATCAAAACTCTAGGCATCTATTGGAGTCCTCAAAAGGATTTTTTCTTTTTCAAAATTAATCTCAGTGACATCAAACCGCAAACTAAGCGGCAAATTTTGTCTGAGATTGCAAAGATATTTGATCCTCTCCAATTTTTGGCGCCAATCATCGTCACAGCAAAGCTTTTCATGCAAGACCTTTGGTCCTTGAAAACTGGTTGGGATGAACCAGTTCCTTCCGAGTTGCAAAAAAATTGGATTTCTTATAGAAATAGTTTGGAAGATCTCTCTAATGTTATTATCCCGCGAGTGATTATTCCCTTTCCCTCCTGTGGAGGATATGAACTTCACATGTTTGCCGATAGCTCATTGAAAGCTTATGGATGTTGTGCGTATATTGTTTGCCGTAATTTTGTCCAGTCATATTTCTTTTCCAATTTAATTTGCGCTAAGTCGAAGGTGGCCCCTCTTAAATCTTTATCCTTGCCACGACTGGAACTTTGTGCTGCTCTTCTGGCGGTTGAATTATCGGTCAAAATCCGTCAATCTTTGAAAATCCGATTTATTAAAACTTACTTTTGGAGTGACTCAGCCATCACGTTGGCATGGATTGCCAAACCTCCCTCGCATTGGCAGGTGTTTGTAGCTAATAGAGTGTCCAAAATTCAACAATTGTCTAATCTTGAACAATGGCATCATGTATCTGGCAAGGAGAACCCTGCAGATGTCATTTCTCGGGGATGTTCCCCTCTTATGTTGGCTAACCTGACATTATACTGGCACAGTCCCCGTTGGCTTCTGCAAGAACCTTCCGCTTGGCCAAATTTTCCTCTTCCGGAGTTATCAGACTTGCCGGATTCTGGTAAGATTACTGGATCTTCTCTTCTCGTTTCCGACTCTCCCCTTCTCTTGCAGCGATATTCCTCTTTCCATAAATTGGTGAGGGTTATGGCTTATCTCCTTCGATGGAAATATTTTGTGGTAGAACAACCCCTTTTTCCTAAGCCATATTTAACCCTTTCTGAATTAGGTTTAGCCACTACAAAAATCTTATGGCTTACTCAACAAGAAATATTCTCTGAAGAATGCCAGGTGTTGTCCCAAGGTCAATCCCTTAAGAAATCGAGTAGGCTTTCCTCACTCGCCCCCTTTTTGGATACTGATGGTTTATTAAGAGTAGGAGGACGTTTATCTTTGGCTGATCTTTCTGAGGATAAAAAACATCCAATTATTCTTCCCTCAAAGCATCATGTCACTTCCTTAATCATTCGTCAGTATCATTACCAGCATCTTCATGCTGGTACTCGTACATTACTTTCTATCATTCGTGAAAGGTATTGGCCCATAAACGGAGTCCATGAAGTTACCTCTGTTATCCGGAAGTGCATTCCATGTTTTAAATCCAACCCTAAAGTTACCGCTCAGCTCATGGGTGATCTTCCCAATTTTAGATCCGCGCCTGCTAGACCCTTTACCTTTACGGGGGTGGATTATTCCGGGCCTTTTGTTTACAGAAAAAATTCTCCTGAGGCCAAAAAATGTATTTCTGGAAAACACTATATTTCGCTGTTTGTATGTATGGTCACCGGAGCAGTTCACTTAGAACTAGTTACCAACGCCTCTACTGCTTACTTTTTGGCAGCTTTTGCCAGATTTTCTGCTCGCAGAGGCCTTCCTTCAGAAGTATTCTCAGACAATGCTAAAAATTTTATCGGAGCTTCTGAGCAAATTAAGAGAGCTCTTACTCAAAATTCAGCGCTGGAAAGGATTACTGATTATGCTCACCAGAGAAATTTCAAGTGGCACTTCATCCCCTCTTATGCACCTCATCAAGGTGGGCGGTGGGAGTCTTGTGTGAAACTCACCAAGAAGCACCTTAGACGTGTTTGTGGCCACACCCCCCTTTCTCATGAAGAGTTCAATTCCTTAATCATTTTTATTGAGGGCATAATTAATTCTCGTCCTTTATCACCCTTATCTAATGATCCTTTAGATCTTCTGCCATTAACGCCAGGTCATTTTCTTATCGGTGGTCCTTTGACTGCCTCTCCCCCTTTGTTATATTCTAATTCTCAATCTTCTTTAGCCGTTTCTTGGCGCAAAATTGAAAGTTTGCGCAACAATTTTTGGCGCCGCTGGAGGTTGGAATACCTCAGTTTGCTTCAGCAGCGTGGTAAATGGCGTGTTTCCTGCTCTAACCTTCAGATTGGGGACTTGGTCCTTTTGAAAGACCCTAGTCCCCCTCTTGTCTGGAATTTGGGTAGGGTTGTTGAGTGCTTTCCTGGCAGAGATGGTAGGATTCGCGTGGTAAAACTGCAGACTTCTGCTGGCCATTTTCTCAGGCCAATCACTATGATTGCTCCTTTGCCACGCGAGGCCTAACTTCTGCGCTTTCTTACTGCAATTTTTTCTCGCCCCTCCCAGCATGTTCGCTTTCGCGAATGTTTTTTTGTAGGCTATGTTTCCCGCACGGTTTGAAACACACGTTCAATTTTTCTGCTCCATTATTTTTTTTCGTTATAATTGCAGTATGAACGCGGTGTTCTGATTATTTATTTAACTTACGTTTCATTTGAATTGTTGTTCTTTATTATTCTTGTACTCACCTTTTTTCTGAAGTGTCTTTCTAGACGCACCATACTGTCACACTGTTTCATGAGGTACTGTGTTCGCCTCAGCGGCTACCCTCGCAACGTGCATGGGGCTGTGCGCTGATTGGCTGTTTGACACCCCTCCTTCATTCTGGAATGTTCGGCTGCTGTCGTCATTTCCACTATATATTCTCCGCCTCGCCGTCCTGCGGCCTGTCTTCACCTGCCCACGGCTGCCTGACCACTTCAGTGCAGCCTGCTCGGCGCACTGTTTACCAACACTGTTTGACCTGAAGCTATCTACGCGGCATGCTTATCTGCTTGGACTTTGTCGGGCTGAGCAGGCCGGGGTCAACAACCTTCATCTAGGCGACAGCTTCGTCACTTAATTTCTCTACAACTCGGCACGATGGAATCGTAACTGCTTGCACCCGCTAAACCAGGTCATTCCCAAGAGGCCTGGCACTGCTGGTTATGTTTCGCTGGAGGAATTATCATCTATCTTCTTTGGAAGCCACATCACGGCTTCTTAGAGAACAACTTCACTGGACTTCACGACCCACTCTACGCGGGCCAGCCAATTCTTGGTCTACACTCTGACCTTGGATTCTAGATGAACTAACTTGTCCTGCCTGGACAATCATCATCGCTTCCCGCTATCGTCAGCGGGGTCTCTGCAGGATTACTTATGGAAGATACTCCCTGTATCAAGTATCGAACTGGTGGTAACCAATCACTCATTTTATATAATACAAGGCTAAGCCTTTACTATTTCTAACTTTGTTGTCATGGATTTTTCGCTATGAACTTTTTTATCGAGTTGCCTGTTATTACTCTTTCTTCATTCATTTTTTTCTAGTCAATGCTACTTGCAAGTTGGTTTTGAGTTTCCTGGAGAAACAGGCATTTTTTAATTGCCTCTTTTAAATAATCATTTTAATGCAAATAATTGTCACTATTTATCCAAATGTTTAAAACAATCAAATAAATGTATCAACAGTCAAGTAACTTTTGGTCTCTTCCATATAGTCCTATTATAGTCCACTGTGTGCCCTAACCCTAATCCAATGCTATTTCCCAGTTGGGGTGATATCTTAACATAAACCCCTTTCCAACATGTAAAACACAAATTGTAAAAAATCCATGTTTCCATATTAACAAATAGAACAAAAAACACTAAACTGAAATTTAAAAAACTGTAAATGTGAATTTGGTAAATTGACAAATGTGAAAACAACAAATTGGAAAATCCATGTTTCTATATCATGAAACTGAAAAACTAACTGACATTTTAAGAACTGAAAATGGGAAATTGTGAAATTAATAAATGTGTAAACAACAAAATGCAAAAATCCATGTTTTCCATATTATGAAATTGAAAAAACTAAAAACTGACCTTAAAAAAACTGAAAATGGGGAATTGGAAAATTGACATATGTGTAAACAACAAAATGAAAAAAAAAATCCGTTTGGGTAGTGATCATGTTGTACAGTAACCTGTAAGACTAGCATAAGGATAGTTGCATGTACCTTATATGCTTTGGGTATATGCATTAGCCTTTGGATTAGCTTAAGTTAGGTTTGGCAAAGTTAGGTTGAATGAGATTAGGTATGGGACCTTGTTGTTTACTCTTTTAGGAAAATGTAAAAAAGTAAAATCTAAAAATCAAAAAAATCTTAAATTTAAAATGTAAAATCTAAAATCTTTAAATGAGGTTTCTGCTGGTTATGACAACACGTTTATGATTTAGTCAATGTTGATGTGTGGTATCCAATTACTGCTGACTTTGCATAATCATCACCCATTGTCTTGATCAACACCTTGGGTTTCAAATTACTGCAGCGTTACTCGTAGCAATAGAACTGTGCGCTCTCTGCCATGTCTGTAATATGACACAGGAAATAACAAGACGTCTTACTGTACATCCATCTCCTCAGTTTTAACATCTTAAGAACAAGTATTATTCTCTTTCAACTACAAATGACTCGTTAGAACACATCCATCCACCAAGTTAGATCCCTTGACCTGCTCTCAAATGGCATGTGCCTCGTGTACTAGTGTGTGTGCATTAGCCCTAACCTAACGTTACGTACGAACTAAACAGAATGTGACTTGTTAGCTCTTATCATGCATGTGCACAGGTGAACACTTGTGTGTTAGGTCATATTACACATGAAATTACATTTTCTCACGTAAGTGCATTTCTCTGTTCCACAAGATACAAATTTGATTGCTGGATTGTATCCTGCACTGTTTATGCGATATAGCTTTGCCAGGTAGTTCTCTACATATAGCAATTTTACCACTGCTCTACCTACGCCTTTTGCTCTTTTGGCTTTCTTACAGTCTAGTGTGTGATAGACAGCATTAACTGTATATCAAACCAGTTCACCTTTGTATTTGTAATCCAAGTAATAGTTTGAAAAGACACAAATGTAATCAGTTTTAAACGTTATTTCTGTTTTGTTTTGTTTAATATGTTTATGACATGCATATTAACCTGAAATCGAACCCCTGGTGAAAGGCTAACAGCTTAACCACTGCACCACTATGCCCTTGTTTCTAAGTTCAACTTGTTCTAGGCCTCAGACCTGGAAATCGAGTTAAGACCACCAGTACAAGAGCTAAAAGTGCTTACCACTGCAACACAAAAAAAAACATAAAAAAAATGGATAGCTGGTTACATTAGACAACTGGAAATGATTATATTTCTGTTAGCAATGCATTTTGTCATCAGCCTACTGTCTGAGCACTGACAGCAACACAGTTTAGTTTACAACAAGCGAGTGTGTGTGTGTGTGTGAGAGTGTATAGATTATTAGCCTCAAGTATTTAAAGCTTGTTGTGTGTAGCGACCATTTTGTCTCGGTAACCACTGAGCATTTTTGTGTTTTAGCTATTATCTTTAACCAATCAATTAAAGATAGTCTACTCTTAATTCTTGATAAATCAGAGTTTGCGTACACCGTTTCTCATTTATTAACCCATACCTGCAACCTATACTCTCTCTATACTGCAGTTTGATCTGAAAACAAGTTTCAATGGTAAAAGACTTGTCAGTCACCTACACTAATTCTTTCTCTACCTAGCTATGTTTCATCACACATGGTAAACATCTCACATGTTCGTATCAAATTATTAGTTTATAAAATCTCAGGTCAATGACCTTAATGTATTGGGTATTTTGGGTAAATTCCTTGGCCATGGAAAAGGGTTAACCATCCTGAGTCCCATGACACCTCACTTAACCCTCTCTGATTATTAGTTAGCGAGATATTAACAAAAGTGTAGTTAAGCCCTTTTGACAAAAAATAAATAATACATTCAAAAACAGAATGTCACCTCAAGTCCAATGACCTCTCATACAAGTCCCTAGCCTTATTGGTTCATGAAATATTAAAAAAGCTAATGACCTATTAGTTTTGGATCTTTTGGTAATTAAAAAAATAACTCATCTATAAATCTGTATTCAAAAAGCCCGCCCTCTTACAAAAAAACAAAAAACATGTTAATTCATAGTAGCGATCGGCTCTTCGCTTGCGTTTCATGTGGAACAACGTTTAATTTCATTATAGCAATAGGGACCAGTCCAAAGGGACCGGTCTAAAGGGATTAGTCAACAAGGACCCGTCAACAAGGACCCGTCAACAAGGACCCTTCAACAGGGGCTCGTCAACAATGAGCCGTCCACAGGGACTCATCCACAAGGACCCGTCCACAGGGGCCTGCGTGTGCGTGCGGGGGAACATACGATTACGTCAGCAAATCATCTCATCTAGTTTCAAATTTAGCCACTACGGCGCGTGCAACACACAGGAAGTGCATGGGAACATACGATTACGTCAGCGAAACATGAACTCACTTGTCCGTTGTATGAGTATCAGTTTAGTAGTGGCATTAAGCAGCAAAAGACGTTTACTTACACACAATCCATCATTATGGTAAGCTCTTTTTTTCTTATCATTATGGAAATCTCCTTATTAGAATAAAATGTTATAGTGATTCTGGTCACTCATAGCTAAACTGTAATAGATATGATTTTTTTGTTTCTTTATAGGCTACTAAAATAAATATTCTCAATGCTATGGGGGGGGGGCAGAACTGTTGATTAGAGAGAAAAAAGCTCACGGAATTACTAATGCATACTCTTTTCCGTATCATTAACATTCAAAAAGTGGACACAATGTATGGTGAACGTGTACTATGTGTTAGTGAAAATTTTCAGACATTCCTTTCTACACGTTTTAATGATATATGTCAGAAAAGTGTGCTCGAGGATCTAAATCGTGGTGGACATTCTCTATATCTAATTTATGAGGGTATAAAAAACAATAAATGTATTGTACATTCTGACTTTGAAGTTAGGTTAGGTTAGGTAAGGTGGGATTTGGTTAGGTTAGGTTAGGTGAAGTTGGGTTAGGCAGAATGGCTGCGGTATGAATCAAAAGCCAGCTCCTGTCAGTTTTGCCTCACAAGGTTGAGTGTACCCCATTCCAACCCTCAGCCTAGAATTAAATTTCTTGACAAAGCCAGGACTCGAACACGAGCCTCCACAGTAACAGCTAAAATTGCTAGCCACTACACCATAAAGTGGGGGGCAATATAAGGCTGGTCTTGATAGTACATGATCAATCAATAATTACCTAATAATAATAATAATAATAAATTATAATAAATATTCCATTTAGCAACTACATAGCCGACCTCTCCCTGGGTTCTTTTACATGCCAACATCGTATGACATGCGTGTCTTAATTTTGCCGCCTTTCAAAAATCACTTACCACGACCAAGAGCGAACCTGCAAGCTTGGGGTTGGTAGTCCGACACGATAACCACTCACCCACCGTGGCAAGCTATCAATCAATAATTACCTGATAAAATTATTAATAATATTAATAATAAATATTCCATTTAGCGACTACACGGTCGAACTCCCCCTGTGACTTCATGCACGGTCTCAGAGTATGGCAGCCATCTTGCGCATTAGCCCCTGACCCAGCTCTGAATGACCCCTCCATAAAAATAACATAGGGCTGGTTGCGCGCGGCGGCCATGTTGCGCATTAGCCCCTGTCCCAGCTTCGGCCTATATATCCTACTTGTGTGAGGTTGAGTGGTACCGGTACATTAGTAGGCCTGCATCCCTAATGTTAGCTTTCCTGTTTTAAGGTAAGGTCTTTCATTATTTCGTTTAGTTTTCGAAGACCTCCGGGACATAATGTCTCATTTAGTGGTGGATTGAAGGACAATCCGCCCGATCGATGGGTTTTTGACAGTGAAGAGTCCGTAGAACAAATCACCACCGAAACAGTACTAATATATCAGATGTTTGTAGTTCCTTCAACTGATCTTAATACGGAGCCTGGGGATACTATAACCATCCCGCCAGCTGTGATAAATCTTCACCTCCCATTCACCAATTTCATATAGTGCCCATCATGCCGACCCTTAGGCCTATTGTGGTGGAACGGGTCGTACAAAACAAAATCATCTTCACCCGGTCCGGACGGCATTACATATCAAATGCGTCGACTCCTTTCCCCGAAAGCCCAAGATATCTTAGTTACGCAATTTATTGCCATCCTTTATGGCTCACCCATTCCCACGTCCTGGAAAACTTTTGACATCATAACCATGCCATACTCAAACCAGGTAATTATCCGAATGATCCTCGGAATTATCGTGGCATTGCCTTAGGCTCCTGTGTCCACAAGTTGTTTCATAAAATAATATTATCCCGCCTGACCTGGGGTTTGGAGTATTATCTCCTTCTACCCATGTTCTTGCTAAAAAAACTGGAATAGCAAACTTAGTTTTGGAAGGAAGGGTTGACGACAAGAACTGTAGGGGTAGACCAAGGTTAGAATATCTTAAGGTGTGTTGCAACGTTGAAAATGTCATTTTTCGCTAAAAAAAAAAAAAAATCATCGGAAATGAAAGCTAGATATATCTTCTTCAAAATGAGATATAATTCATACATATATTCCAACTGTAAGTGCCTGAAAATAAGACTTAAATAGCCTCATGCGCACGTGTCATGGGGAGTGACTTCAGTGTCCTGCCTACATCCTACAGTGAATATCTTGTCAGATTTTCTTTTTCGAATCTCCCTTGCTCCTTGCATTCCTTCTGCGTATATACACGGCCGACTGAATGCGAGCTGCGCTCATACCGGCCTAGACAATGAGACCTTTTACATGAAATCTTGTTAGTTACTCAACTGCTCACACAGCGCTGTTGACCAAGCATTGCACGACTAAGACTTATCTCTACTTCGTGTAAAACAAAGTCCCCGATTCTTGGATATCACGGGTGTTCTCGAGAACCACTGGATGGATTTTGATGCGGCTTTCACCATTCTGTACAGGTAATATCGAGGAAGATTTCTGTAGAAAATAATTTATTTATGATCAAAGGAAGCCAAGCAGTAACGATTTTAGATTTCAGTGAATAGGTCGAAGAAAGAACTTGACGTCCGTACGCTTTTTAAGCTTACGCTGGACAAACCGTTAAAAATATCAATATACTATGAGTGTAAGAATTGTTCAGCATGAAAAATTGTACAAAAAAGTCCGCGTGAGCATATCTCTATCTTCAATATATCGCCCACTATAAGTGTTTTTAGTTTGGACGGGAGGGGGATTTGGCATGCACCTCGCCATTCTTAAATTACGTCTGACAGGAATTCCTTGCACATTCATAACTGTTCCCGGGTGAAGCCGGGGCGGGTTGCTAGTGACACTATATATTATCATTATAATTCCCGCAATATCAAAATGCAAATTATATCACAAAATAAAATAAAATAGCGTGCTAATAATTCTAAGAGAAATTAGACGTACCTTGCACCTCGCTACAGTTGAATTCGATCAGAATCACAAGCTTTTCATTAAAGTTTATGCATTTTCCTGCTGAACGGTTTGGAAGTCCGGCAACAGGAAACTAGGACTGTTATTAACTTAAAATATTCATTTTTGTATTTTTGTACTATTTGTGTTCACGATTTCATTACATTGTCAGAATTACTGCTTTAATTAGTAGGGTATATTATTCAGTGTACCTATTATAAATAAAAACCGTGAGGTTTCTCACCTCCCCATATTACGAAACCCGGTTGCCTAACACGGGGAAAGTGCACTTTTAAAGTTAACAATAATATCAGAGGGTATTACAACATCAAACGTGCCCATATTTGTAATATACATAGATATCGCCTGAGGTTTACATTGGTGAGAAAACCAAAATTATTCAGTTCCTTCTTATGTCTAATGTGAGCACTATAAAAAACTCCCCATATTTGGCGACTTTCCTTTACCCATTTTTAGAAGATACCTTATGCACTGGACAGTTGAATCCGTGATTAATTGTATAGGTAGCTTCGTAAGTCTCAGAACTCAGGAAGTCCTTTCTAGCAGCGTTACTAGCAGCTTTCAAAGTTTCAAGGCAAGAAAGAAAATATTCCTCTAGCCAGTTTAGGCGACTGTCATTTAATGAGAAAAAAATGCCCTTTATCTGGATTTCTAGACTGAATATGATAATATGTGATGCTTACGTCATGCATAGCGAACCATTTATTAACGTTTTTCCAAAAAAGTATGGTTGCTTCTGCGTCCATGAATGTGTACGCTTCCGGGTGCATGCCTATATTTTCTTTCAGTGTACTAATGGCACCAATAAATTCTGACGAGAACACTTCCTTGGCACGCCGAACATTCATTTTTTCAAATTTAGTGGGTTCGATGTGTTTTTTAGTGAGGTGTCTGACCGGTTTGACGATCTCATCCTTTTGCATTGTGTATAGTAATGACAAGTATTTCCCTGAAATTATTCCAGTACCATCAGTCATCTCTCGTTACAGAAACTGCGTTCTAATGTTTTTTTTTTTTTAGAATGTGACAATGATCAAAACTAGGGAATAAATTCCTAGACTCGTCGTATGGGTGATTGACCATTGGTTGCAAATTCCCTTCCCCTAAATGCCTCATCACTGTAGTGTTAGTTTTGTGATTATCAGAGACAATTATTATAATTATGAAACCGCATTGTTCAACCTCGAGAATAACGTCCAGCAGGAGTTTATGTAAGTCCCGTCTTGACAGCTGCTTCGTGAAAAAGAAGGTACACGGTATCTGATAATTTGTCGAAAGATCTCTTAGCACAAAACACAACACACGATTGGCTGCTATTTGTTCCCGGCTGTAATTTTCATCCTCTCTTTCCTTTTGAAGAGAAGGTGCTGGAATTGTGTCCTTGTACCCGAAGAAGGTGCAAGGTATGTCTAATTTCTCTTAGAATTATTAGCACGCTATTTTATTTTGTGATATAATTTTAATTTTGATAATGCGGAAATTATAATGATAATAATTATATAGTGTCACTAGCAACCCGCCCCGGCTTCGCCCGGGAACAGTTATGAATGTGCAAGGAATTCCTGTCAGACGTAATTTAAGAATGGCAAGGTGCATGATACACAAATCCACCTTCCGTCCAAACTAAAAACACTTATAGTGGGCGATGTATCGAAGGTAGAGATATGCTCTCCCGGACTTTTTTGTAGAATTTCTCACGCTGAACAATTCTTACACTCATAGTATATTGATATTTTTAACGGTTTGCCCAGCGTAAGCTTAAAAAGCGCACGGACGCCAGGCTCTTTTTTCGACCTTTTCACTGAAATCGTTACTGCTTGGCTCCCTTTGATCATAAATAAATTATTTTCTGCACAAATCTTCCTCGAGATTACCTTTACAGAATGGTGAAAGCCGCATCAAAATCCACCCAGTGATTCTCGAGATTACACATTTAATAAACGTACTGTACAGCTGATTATTAATCGCGCCTACAATGGGTTGGGAGTGCGCTCTATCGGCGCCGAGTAGAAATTTTCAATTACACGTTATGCATGGGCTCTATCCGGGATTTTCAAGGCCGGTATAGAGCGCAGCTCGCATTCAGTCGGCCGTGGTATATAGTTCTTAGTTTTGGTTGTGAACAACAGATGTCATTACTTGTATATTCCAAAGACTTCAGTGTTTGAATAACCTCTTTGGTGTAGGATTCCATTGCCGAGCAACAGACATAAACAAATATGTCAGCTACCTTGTGTCCGTGTGATCTCTCTCATTGTGACTTGTGAGCTTTTCTTTGTGAGTGCGTATAAAATGGGTTCTAAAAGCCGATCTGGTGTGAAGAAAAAGCGGAAATAACAAGGGAACAGACACAATAAGATGAATGTCAGTGTTAATAGTGCTGTCAATTTAAACAGCGAATCAGAAGGTAGGCGTAATGTAAAGGCTAGTACTTCTCCTCCAAATTATCTTCTATAAATATTGAGCGGTACCTGAGAGGCAGAAGAATACTCAAAGAAGACAAGAAACTTCAAAAAGAGGGACCAACCTATGGAGCACAGAACAATATAGGAGAACGGTAACTGAGGCTTAAAATTCGATTCCGATTACAACTGCCAGGATGACGTCATCCGCCGGCTCAGCCTGCTACCTGTCGGCGGCTCAGCGTACTGCGCCCGAAGAAACCCATCAGTACTTATATCCACAGCACTATAAAGGATTGCAGACATGTAAATTACCCAGCTCACAAACTTACCATGCCTACTAAGTAAAATTGGGAATTTCAGGAACATACAGGATAAATATTATTCGTAAAGAAAATAGTACTACTAGCCAAGGTACAAATTTCTACTATCATTTACATTTAGAGCAAATCGAGAAACTCCAATCTCGAGGGGTGATAAGGACTAATCTATAGTGGGCGCCTGTATCTATACCTCGTAGTACTATTTTCGACGATGACGACAATGAAAACGGTATCAGCTTAGATAAAAGTTGACTGAGTCGCTAAAAAGCGCCAGCCGTTTATTATGCTAGAAACAAGTATAAAAACTGGCTTCCTCCCTGAATATGGTGTCTCCCTGACACTCTAACAAAAATAACTCCAAAAATAAACTTGCACGTGGCACTGATATAGTTAGGAAAGTGAAACGGCGTGATACTAAGTATTACCCTACTTTATACAGATCCGCTTCAACTCTGAACCGTAGTTCCATATCTAAGCAAAAATTATTCATGAACTATGTGCATATATACATTCATTTATGGTTCTCACAAATTGTACACTTTATTGTGTTGAAAAGATTAAATTCTCTATCCTTCAATAAGTCTTTCATCTACTCAACTTTCTTAACAATCAAATAACAAACGTACACCGCAACTATCGTGTTGAAAGTAATAAATACTCGTCTTAATCAATTGAACATAAGTGACAAACATTCAAGCTAAGCACTGTTCCTTTTTACCTTTTATCTATTTATCATGAAATACTGAAATAATTTCTGAAATTCTTTACTGTGTTAACAATTTTCTGATAAACGTGAATACTAGAAGTGCACGGCATTTACCTTCGTTCCCACACTCCTCTTCCATAATTATACAACAATTACCTTCTCTCTTAAACACCCTGTACAGAATCTTCCTATAATACACTCACATAACTTCACAATCATTGCGATCAATACTAGAAAAACTTAGAGACTCCTCAGCCTCCCTTCGTAAAAATACGTAACTCATTTACGTTTATATCTCCTTAATTTGCACGGTAATTCATCTATAAACTTCCACTTCAATACATATCAGTGGCGGCCGGTGGTATGTAAAGCTGGGTGTTGCACCAACATTTCTGATGTCGCAATTTTATATGAGAAGTTTACACAAGTAACAAAAATCAATTAACGTTAGATGAACTACATTTCTATAAAAACTGAAATACATGGGTTTTCCAAACTAACTGTACGTTCGACAAATAGACAAATTTTAATGGCTCTTTTGGGCTTCTTCCTATAAGAATTCATAAAAAATCATATGTATGTATTTACGCCCTATGCCTGAGTTAATTGGAAGAATTTAAAACACAGCAGGTTGTCTAAGGTTGGGTCTCTGTCTCCAGGATAATAAACATTCTCAACATAAAAACATGGCAACCGAAAAGTTTGTACGTTACGAAAAATGATATTACTAACAAAGACGGGCACATATTCTGCATAAGGATAGGATTTTTTTACTATAGCTTGAACCCCATCAGAGGAACCAGCCATGAAGTGCGCTCTGTCATACGTCTGCGCAATTCATTATTGCGGAGTTTCATTCAATTTCTGCTTCTTTAATTAATCCAGTAAACACGCTGCTAATGTGTGTGCATCATGTTTTGTTTGCCTCTCACTACGTAACTTATCGGTACACAACAGCCATCTGAAATATGTTTGAAATATCACTAGTTTCATCTGCTATAATGGCTAAAATTTCCGATTCCTTTATTTGCTTTGATACTTCTTCTTGACAAACCACCAACATAATCTGTAAAATTTAATTTTGAATTGTTTTGGACGTTCATTTGAAAACAGTTGCCCTTACTAAAATGACCTTTAACACAGCATCCAACTCAACGCTAAATTTAATTAGTTCTCTCAAAACACCTGGATTTGTTGATGTTACACTTTCATCATGATCACGCAAGGCCAGTTCGAAAGAGCCACAGAAACGAATACAGTTTATTACAATATTTAACACATACCTATTGTGCCTAACTTCTTCGTTATATTCCGCAATTTACATTCTATAGACACTGTCCAATTGTGCAGCTTCGTTAACAGTTCCAAAAAGTGTCAATTTCAAACAGCTGAAGATTGGTTGGTTCCTCAGTTTAGGAGCTGCGACAACGCGGTCATATCCTGTACTTTGGATGTGTGGAGAATCTGACTGATAACCGGTGTTAATTGTGATGGCTGTATTACTGAGTGTCATCTGTTTTTAATTCAAGTGAGGACTGCAGACATTGAATTTCAAGCAGTTTCTACTTTTGGCACCAAAGGCCACCGTAAACGACTACTAGTTCAGAACTTGGTTACTACACGCCACCGCAGTCGGCTCCTGGCGACGAACGTTGGAACCTAAGAGCGTTGTTCAAATTTTTAACCTATAATTTAGCTTCACACAGGTGTAATTAGTGGAAGATTCTTTAACATGCCATAAATCTATGACATGGGACCGCCGGCTTTACTTCCCCTCCGAAGGAATGCATACTGAGGGATTTTTAACGCTCTTAAAAATCCGACGACTTCGGCCGGGTTTGAACCCGCGATCTTGGACATAGAGGCTCAGCATGCTACCAACTACGGCACCAAAGCCACTCAGCTGAAGATTCATGTTTCTTTATTTTAGGGATTAATTTCCGTAACTCCTATTTTGGTCCACGCGGATTCTCCACTAACAAACATGGAAAACAAAATAAAGCGTTTTTAATGTCGCATTCACATAACCAATTATTATTGCCTTAAATATATCCTTTAAACGCCCTCGTAGCCTATACTTATATTTTGGACAATACTTATCTGGTAATGGTCAACCGAGTGTTTTTACTGTGAGTTTATCGTCATCAGGGAGCTGGGAAAGCTGTCTAACTAGTAAATTACTTGCTCTATTAATTTTCACTTACACTCCACAATACAATTAATGTTTCAAACTAAACATTCCGTTTAAATAAAATACTAACTTGCAAGATGCACAGATGATACATCTGGGTGCTATATCGGAAAGTGGCGCGAAAGGCAAACTAACAAAACACTGAATTTTGCTAGCCTGAAATTTCGTAGTGAATGCATAGTAGTGAATCAACCAAACAATAATAATAATGCACGGTTATGTATCTGCCTGGAACCAAAATACTCAATCAACTAAATACAGAACTAATCGCAACCCAAATCCCGCAAGAACAAGAGTGGTAAAAGCAAACATAAACCGCTACAGTACACCAACAATACGTCGCAAAATAGTTCAGTCACTTATCTACTGTACTTATAGCATAGTGGCGTTCTTAGGCTCGCTTCACAGAACAATTGACAAAAATATTAAATGAAGTTATGATGAGAAAACATCTAAAAATAATTGGGTGTGAACCAATGTCTCCCTATGAAATTCCGATATTTGTACTGTTGCGGGTGGTGTAGCATTCCCTAGTGGTGTGGGAAAGAAACTACCCTTCAGGGGCGGATGACCTCGTAGTTCCGCCCCTTAAAACAACAGTAACTAACTAACTAACTAACTAAACTACCTTTCGCGGGGTAAGAGAAATCGAGGGTGTTGTCATTTCCAAAGAGTGGTGTAGTCTAACGGGGCCATTTGGAACTGAGTGTTGCCAGGGGGCTGGCAGCTCGTCTGCAACTCCCTACTACCCATGCTGGCCAGCAAGCCATGTACAAGCTTGGCCTCGTTCCTGCCGGCCGCGCTGTCTACTTGGGAGTCGCAACAAGAGAGCTAACCCCCTGGAGTTTGATTTGAAGGCGGCAGCTTTTATAGGTACAGTGTGAAGAATTACGATAAATAATAACAAAATATCGATGATTTAAACACATTTTTGAGTGCATTAGATCTATAAAACTAAAACATTAAAGGAAAAAAAACGACGAATTAGTTGTAAAATTATTGGGAGTTGTGCAACGCTGCAACAATATCACCAGCCGCCCTTGATACATATACTTCCTAACTTTAACATTCTTCTCTATATCCTGATATAACTTCGCCTCGTGCTCATAATTCCATTTCTGCAATAATTCTCTGTACTTTTCACTTTCTGATCACCCTGTGATTTAACTTTGTTAACTTTCTTTTTCGCGTGTTTAAATTCAGCTTTACATTTTATTTCAACTTTTCAAGAAATATCAGTAAGTATTCATATTCTTAACAAAAGATATAAGTTTGACTTCCTTCCATGAATATATTTGTTTAACAAATTCATCTATGCTTTTTAATGCTCTAAATCTCATTAGACATATGTGTATAAGCGTTTCGTAATACTTTCGTTCATAATTAATTGAAAATAATTTCTGACACTCGAATCAACATCATGAGTTGTCGAAATATTCTTTACACTTCGTGACATAACTTCTTAAATATGCTGTAATTAAATTGGCTCCAATAAACTTCTTTTTATTTCATTTACAATTTTACTCCTTCTTTAGTTCGTTCAACGTTCTACTCCTTTTAAATAGTTCACTCTACATTCTTTTAAACAATTCACTCTACATTCCTTTAAACAATTCGTTCTACATCCTTTTAACAATTTGTCCTATATTCCTCTAAACAATTCGTTCTACATTCCATCGCTGCGATAAAACAGATTTAATTAGATTAAATCTAACGAAAATATGAAAAATTCTACACGGTTTTACTCTGATATGACTTTAGTGTTAATAGCATCATTATGCCAAAATTTCGTCCAAGTGACTGAAATTTTCAAGAACAAGGAAAATAACTCCGAAGAAAAATACGAAAAATTACTACTACACAAAACTACACAAATTTAATTACTTTCACAAAATTATACGGTTGAAATAATGCTGTTGAAAAATGCTGTTGAAAAATAATGCAGTTGAAAAATACTGTTGAAAATAATGCCGATGGTCAATTGGATAATCACAGAACATAACTACAATTCTACATGATAAAAACAATTTCTTCACTACCTTGAGTTGACTTCTGGTCTGGAGAATACCTGCGTCTCGCCTGCCAATCCAAACGTGTCGTGGATCTCATCGTATCGCCCACAGCTATGAAGACCGGTTTGTGTCAGAACCAGCTGGCCTCGTCTCCCAGTAGAACAAGGTCGATGCTGTCCTCGGTGAATGACCTCGCCGTGAAACAGCTCGCTCTGCCAACACTCCGTCCCTCGTGCACTGCAAGTAGTCCGGCTTCGACTCTCCATCTCTTCAGAATTGACATCTCGGTTCTTCAGAATTGACATCTCGTTTCTTCAGAATTGACATCTCGTCTCAGGTTGAATATCGTCGTTTATACAAGCGTTTGTGAATATTCATGATGTGTTAGAACTCTTGTAGAAAAGTATAAGTTTTGTTCGGTGATGTTGCGCGTCACGTAGATATTCTGCTGCGCCTTCCATATTAGTGAATTCTGGAATTCAACTGTACATCTTTGTAGTCTCCACTTCCCTATGGTTTAGCTTAGCACATGATAATTCTCATTTCACTGATGATATAATTAAGACTTCCCCGTTGCTGACTTTTGCATTTTTAATGTAATGTTCAAATATGCGTTCACACGTAGTAATACTGAATATCTTCTTGTCGAAATGTTTCAAGCTATGTGGAACAACTTTGCATTAAGCACTGTAATATTTGGTTATACTGTTCCGTTCTGCTTTATAGATGTAGCTTGCTCCCCAAGTTACAGTCTTACTGTACTTCACTCTTCTTTGCTTTCAACTCTAATGAAACGTAGCACTGTTATAAGAATACTGGTTTCTTCTCGAGGTCTTGACTCGATGAAATCTCAAATTGGAAAGAACTCTCTCGTCCGGTTCTCCACACTCGGCAAGTTCCAGTCTCTCTGCCTCCCCTCTCGTGGTGTGACGTAACTTCTACCACCTCTCCTCGCTTCAGTCCGCAGTTCGACCTTCGTGTCTTCCCCTTTTTCATGACGTAACTCTCGCTTCAAGTGGCGTGATGACTCTCGCAATATGGACCTCCCACATTCATATAATAGAATATATGTCCATCTTTAAATCATTCCTGCTTCCTTGCCTTTCATAATTGCATAAGATGTATAGTATTTCACTCATTTCCATACAGTTTTTCCCATATTTCTCGAATTTTTAATAAATAAAAATTTTCATCCACTCTTTTAATTTTTCTGGGTCTTGGTTTATATCCAGATCGGTTCTTTGGTAATGACCTTAAATAAATTCTGGCGCATTTTCCCGTTGCTAATTTAAAGTAAAGTATAGCCTGTACTTTCTTTAATAACAGTAAGTTTCTCTGTTCTTGAGACTGAATTTATTTATTTTACTGTATCTTTGGGTAAAATCTTTTCAATTTGGAATGGTTGAATTTTCCAATGGATCTGTTACCTTCAACTCTTACAATTTTATAGCTATTGTTACCGTAGACTGTATCTACTTTGAACGGTCCTCTGAAAAGGCTACTGAATTTGATATACACCTTCTTCAGTACGTCTGCTTTCACAGGAATCCTGACTAATACAAGGTCTCCTTCTCGTAGCGGTCCACTGAATCTCTTCCCTTCTAAACGTTTTAATCTCTTCTCAGCCGCTTTGTTCAACTGGACCCTCGCTTCTTCGATTCTCTGGTCCGTCGGTGGTTCGTTATCTTCCGGAATATTGAAGATTCCGTTCCATGGTCGTACGGGTTTCTCTTCAAAATGCAACATAACTGGAATATCGTTGGTGCTCTCATGTCTCGTGTTATTGATGCAAAATTCCACTAGTGGTACAATCTTCACCCAATTCGCATGATTATCTGCACTATACAAGCGAATGTACTTTGAAAATTCAAGCATTGTTCTTTCAATAGAATTCGTCTCTGGGCTTCGAACTGATGAAAATAGGTGAACAATATCCAACCTATCCATCGCTCCCTGAAATTCTGCAGAGGTAAATTGCGTTCCATGGTCTGTTAAAAGTCTCTCTGGTTTTCCCAACTTTGGAATAATGTTCCTCTCCAGGTGATATAAAACATTTTTCGTTGTTGCTTTCTGCATGGGATTAAGCATTACAATTTTGGAGAATACATCCATTGTAACTAACACATACTGGTTTCCTCTGTCTCCTTTAGGTGCAGGTCCAAAAATATCCTGACTAAACAATTCCAGTGGTTTCGTAGGAATAATTGCTTTAGGTCTCTCCTTCAATAGTTCAGAATTATATTCATTTTTCTGACACAGTTCACAAGATCTGATTACTATGGTTATGGATTCTCTCATATTAATCCAATAGAACTTTTCCAACATGGTATAGTATTAAAACTCAGCAATTCTTCTAGGTTTGTGCCGTGTCTTGTGTGGGGTTTCGCCTAGGACACCAAGCTAGGCTCATCGGCGGGCTCTTGGTGTCCCTGCCCGGACCCCCACAGGAGTATCGAACTGCGCGATACCTCCCTTTATATAGAGTGCAACTGCACTCCTTGACTGCGAGAACCAAAAGCTCAAGCAGCCATAACCTCCCTATGAAGGCTTCCAAAAAGATGGTGTATTGGCTTTCACGGCCGGTGAATTAAAACTCAGCAATTCTTCTAGGTTTGTGCCGTGTCTTGTGTGGGGTTTCGCCTAGGACACCAAGCTAGGCTCATCGGCGGGCTCTTGGTGTCCCTGCCCGGACCCCCACAGGAGTATCGAACTGCGCGATACCTCCCTTTATATAGAGTGCAACTGCACTCCTTGACTGCGAGAACCAAAAGCTCAAGCAGCCATAACCTCCCTATGAAGGCTTCCAAAAAGATGGTGTATTGGCTTTCACGGCCGGTGAATTAAAACTCAGCAATTCTTCTAGGTTTGTGCCGTGTCTTGTGTGGGGTTTCGCCTAGGACACCAAGCTAGGCTCATCGGCGGGCTCTTGGTGTCCCTGCCCGGACCCCCACAGGAGTATCGAACTGCGCGATACCTCCCTTTATATAGAGTGCAACTGCACTCCTTGACTGCGAGAACCAAAAGCTCAAGCAGCCATAACCTCCCTATGAAGGCTTCCAAAAAGATGGTGTATTGGCTTTCACGGCCGGTGAATTAAAACTCAGCAATTCTTCTAGGTTTGTGCCGTGTCTTGTGTGGGGTTTCGCCTAGGACACCAAGCTAGGCTCATCGGCGGGCTCTTGGTGTCCCTGCCCGGACCCCCACAGGAGTATCGAACTGCGCGATACCTCCCTTTATATAGAGTGCAACTGCACTCCTTGACTGCGAGAACCAAAAGCTCAAGCAGCCATAACCTCCCTATGAAGGCTTCCAAAAAGATGGTGTATTGGCTTTCACGGCCGGTGAATTAAAACTCAGCAATTGGATACCTATCAGTAGAAAGGTGCTAAGTGCCATTTTTTGAAAAAATCCGTTTTTTTTGCTCGAATGGTGCTATGTGCGATGTAGCATTACATATCAAAAGGGCTAACTCCTCAGTGGTTTCGAAGGACCTCCCAAGAGCATCACAAGATGGCACTAGTGGTAAGTCCTGCAGCTCTTTCAGAAGAAAGGTGCAATGTGCCAATCATTTGTTCTCATTTCCCTCCAATATGGGCATCGTTGACAGAATTGTTCAAGGAACTTAGAATATTCAATTATTAGCAGTTCGTACTGGTGGGAACCTGTCTACGGATAGCACAGTTTGTTTCCTGTTGGAAACGCGAATTTGCCGTGCATTAGTCTCGCAAAATCTCGTCAACTACTGCTCCGATTTCATGAAAATTTTACAATTTGTTCTCATTATGGTAGACAGTGTTTAGAAAGTGGTTTGAGCAAAAATCGAATTGGCAGTATTTTTAAATTAATATACATTAAAAAGCCATGCCAATATTGAATCTAATAACTTGACTGACAGATGGTGACACAGTGCATCCACTTCAAAATCTTCTATGAGCAAAGATAACATCCCGTACCATACCCTTTGATCAATACGTGCAATAAAATAATACGTAACGTAACAGAATCTTGCTGTATAATCTAATTACAGCATATTAAAGTATGTTATAATAATATTACATTTCACGTTAATGTGTTTCGACCAACATATCTAATGTGAGAATGTACTACTAACGGAAAGGATGTCAATATTGTCAAGTTCTCAAGGTAGGTTCGATAGATTTGAGTTACTATGAAAACATTTCCGTGGTGTTTTACAGTGTACATTACATTACTAAAATTCCATGTCGTTTTAGTGCCCATTACAATGCCAAGGAGAAGTAGAGCTGACAGAGGTCGTCGAAGCCAGTTAAATGCGCGGCGAGCTACTTCACGTGCAAAGCACACTGATGACCAACGAGCGACGGATAATGAAAATAGTCGTATGGACATGTCTGACTTACGTTCGAGAGCGACTGAAAATGAACGAACAGCGAATAGATTCAGAATGCAATGAGGTCGTGAATATCAAACACAACATCAGCGAGCACGACACAATGGACATGACTGATTGCGCCGACGCGATGCTCCTATGAACCTGGAAGATCAGTTGACCGAATCAAAAGAGGTGCTCATTCGGCTTGTTTTTCCGAACGTAGCGCAGAACTTCAAAAACCATAATTGGCTGAGCGAACGAGCCATATTGGCAGCGAAAAATAAAGATCCCAACGAGACCATTCAAAATTTCATTCCAGGATAGTTGTTTTCCTTCAAATCGGTTGACACAGTTATCAACCAAGATGAGGTAGTCAGCCATCTCACAGAATTTTTGAATTCGCTGGAATTGCCTGGATTACCACCTCACAATTTGCAATTGAAAGTAGGCTCAGTCATTATCATGTTGCGTCACATCAATCAATTCGACTATGCAATGGAACACGACTGGCTGTGGAAAAGCAAATGAACAACGTCATCGATGGAGAAGTTGTTATGATTCCACGCATCCCAATGATTCCTCCGAACGTGCTATTCGATTTTAAACGCTTGCAATTTCCCATGCTTCTGGCCTTCGCAATGACCATCAACAAATCACAAGGTGAGTCGTTGGAAGTTTGTGGAATTAACTTGGAATTTCAGTGTTTCGTGCATGGACAACCGTATGTTACGTGTTTGCGTGTCGGAAAGCCGTCATCTTTTTTTAATTAGCACGTAGCACATTCGTAAAGACCAGTGGACTTAGCACTTTTCACAACTTTTAACATTTCACTCAAACAGAATTCCACAATTTTCATAGTATGAACCTATATCTGCCACTGGATAACAAGGAATACTATATCTTTATGTTATTCAATTTAGAAGAATAAATACTCACAAATAAACTGACTAAACACTTTTTACTATAATACTCAATGTTCATAAAAATGGCACTTAGCACCTTTCTACTGATAGGTATCCAATTCTTCTAGGTTTGTGCCGTGTCTTGTGTGGGGTTTCGCCTAGGACACCAAGCAAGGCTCATCGGCGGGCTCTTGGTGTCCCTGCCCGGACCGGCCGTGAAAACCAATACACCATCTTTTTGGAAGCCTTCATAGGGAGGTTATGGCTGCTTGAGCTTTTGGTTCTCGCAGTCAAGGAGTGCAGTTGCACTCTATATAAAGGGAGGTATCGCGCAGTTCGATACTCCTGTGGGGGTCCGGGCAGGGACACCAAGAGCCCGCCGATGAGCCTAGCTTGGTGTCCTAGGCGAAACCCCACACAAGACACGGCACAAACCTAGAAGAATTGCTGAGTTTTAATTCACCGGCCGTGAAAGCCAATACACCATCTTTTTGGAAGCCTTCATAGGGAGGTTATGGCTGCTTGAGCTTTTGGTTCTCGCAGTCAAGGAGTGCAGTTGCACTCTATATAAAGGGAGGTATCGCGCAGTTCGATACTCCTGTGGGGGTCCGGGCAGGGACACCAAGAGCCCGCCGATGAGCCTAGCTTGGTGTCCTAGGCGAAACCCCACACAAGACACGGCACAAACCTAGAAGAATTGCTGAGTTTTAATTCACCGGCCGTGAAAGCCAATACACCATCTTTTTGGAAGCCTTCATAGGGAGGTTATGGCTGCTTGAGCTTTTGGTTCTCGCAGTCAAGGAGTGCAGTTGCACTCTATATAAAGGGAGGTATCGCGCAGTTCGATACTCCTGTGGGGGTCCGGGCAGGGACACCAAGAGCCCGCCGATGAGCCTAGCTTGGTGTCCTAGGCGAAACCCCACACAAGACACGGCACAAACCTAGAAGAATTGCTGAGTTTTAATTCACCGGCCGTGAAAGCCAATACACCATCTTTTTGGAAGCCTTCATAGGGAGGTTATGGCTGCTTGAGCTTTTGGTTCTCGCAGTCAAGGAGTGCAGTTGCACTCTATATAAAGGGAGGTATCGCGCAGTTCGATACTCCTGTGGGGGTCCGGGCAGGGACACCAAGAGCCCGCCGATGAGCCTAGCTTGGTGTCCTAGGCGAAACCCCACACAAGACACGGCACAAACCTAGAAGAATTGCTGAGTTTTAATTCACCGGCCGTGAAAGCCAATACACCATCTTTTTGGAAGCCTTCATAGGGAGGTTATGGCTGCTTGAGCTTTTGGTTCTCGCAGTCAAGGAGTGCAGTTGCACTCTATATAAAGGGAGGTATCGCGCAGTTCGATACTCCTGTGGGGGTCCGGGCAGGGACACCAAGAGCCCGCCGATGAGCCTAGCTTGGTGTCCTAGGCGAAACCCCACACAAGACACGGCACAAACCTAGAAGAATTGCTGAGTTTTAATTCACCGGCCGTGAAAGCCAATACACCATCTTTTTGGAAGCCTTCATAGGGAGGTTATGGCTGCTTGAGCTTTTGGTTCTCGCAGTCAAGGAGTGCAGTTGCACTCTATATAAAGGGAGGTATCGCGCAGTTCGATACTCCTGTGGGGGTCCGGGCAGGGACACCAAGAGCCCGCCGATGAGCCTAGCTTGGTGTCCTAGGCGAAACCCCACACAAGACACGGCACAAACCTAGAAGAATTGCTGAGTTTTAATTCACCGGCCGTGAAAGCCAATACACCATCTTTTTGGAAGCCTTCATAGGGAGGTTATGGCTGCTTGAGCTTTTGGTTCTCGCAGTCAAGGAGTGCAGTTGCACTCTATATAAAGGGAGGTATCGCGCAGTTCGATACTCCTGTGGGGGTCCGGGCAGGGACACCAAGAGCCCGCCGATGAGCCTAGCTTGGTGTCCTAGGCGAAACCCCACACAAGACACGGCACAAACCTAGAAGAATTGCTGAGTTTTAATTCACCGGCCGTGAAAGCCAATACACCATCTTTTTGGAAGCCTTCATAGGGAGGTTATGGCTGCTTGAGCTTTTGGTTCTCGCAGTCAAGGAGTGCAGTTGCACTCTATATAAAGGGAGGTATCGCGCAGTTCGATACTCCTGTGGGGGTCCGGGCAGGGACACCAAGAGCCCGCCGATGAGCCTAGCTTGGTGTCCTAGGCGAAACCCCACACAAGACACGGCACAAACCTAGAAGAATTGCTGAGTTTTAATTCACCGGCCGTGAAAGCCAATACACCATCTTTTTGGAAGCCTTCATAGGGAGGTTATGGCTGCTTGAGCTTTTGGTTCTCGCAGTCAAGGAGTGCAGTTGCACTCTATATAAAGGGAGGTATCGCGCAGTTCGATACTCCTGTGGGGGTCCGGGCAGGGACACCAAGAGCCCGCCGATGAGCCTAGCTTGGTGTCCTAGGCGAAACCCCACACAAGACACGGCACAAACCTAGAAGAATTGCTGAGTTTTAATTCACCGGCCGTGAAAGCCAATACACCATGGTATAGTATGTTTTGTCAACTCCTCCGTGACCTATACTTTTGTGTACTAACCAAATTAGTGGCACAATAAGTTCTGGTGGAATAGCAACTCGTACTTTCGTGTGTCTGGCATCGATGTATTTACATACAGTTTCTCCCACGAGAATATAGTGTCTAGCTTTCCTTCTTGTTTCGAAGTATGAGGCGTGGCTCCTTGTCATTCTCCCTGACAAAAATCTATAAATGTTCCTGAATGGTGCATGCTTCTTTTGAAAAAGAGGAATTCTTCTCAGTTTATCCAGCGTTTCCTGATCTTCTGCATCTGTCTGTATAACATTAACTCTCATATCTTTCTCAGAAATCGGATGTCAGGAAAGAACATCTGCTAGTAGGTTGTCTTTACCAGGAACATGAACTATCGTGGCATCAAATTGTTGCAAAAACATGGTCCATCTGGTCATCCTATCGCTTGACAAGTCTGACTTCAACATGAATTCTAGTGCTTTGTGATCCGTTCTGATTATAATCTTGTGTCCCAGCAATAATTTCTTCCAAATTTGTAGAGCATTTATGACGGCTAAAGCTTCAAGCTCCGTCGTGAAGTAATTCAGCTCGTGTGTGCGTAACTTCCTACTGATGAATGAAATATAGTGAGGATTGCCATCTTGATCCTTCTGATATAAGACTGCGCTAATACCAATTCGTGAAGCGTCCGTTTCTATGATGAATGTTCTTTCAAAATCTGGGTACTCTAACTTTATGTTATCTCTGAGCATTTCCTTTGCTTGAATAAAGGCATTCTCAGCAGCTGCATCCCATTTCCATCTATTTTTTTTTTCTTAGAAGCTCATGTAGTGATGCCATGATCTCTGAATAACGTGGACAATGACTACTGAAAAACTGACAAAGACCCGCAAAAGCTCGGATGTCTTTGATTTTCTTGGGTTTTGGGAATTTCAATATCGCTTCGATCTTGTCTTCATTCGGGTGGTAACCAAATCTGTCTATAGTATGCCCAAGAAAGTTGATCTTTTCTTGAAAGAAATGGCATTTATTCAAATTCACCTTGATGTTTGCACTTCTGAGGTTATCAAATAGCTTCGTCAAATGCATGAAATGTTGCTCTGGTGTCTCTGAAGATATGATAATATCACCCACGTAGCAAATAGCAAATTGTTTCACTTCTTCACTCAACTTGTCATCCAAGGCTCTGATAAGTGCTGGACTTGAATTTACCAATCCATATGGTACTCTTTGGTATACATAACAGGTTTGATTGAACATGAACCCTGTATAACATTTGCTGTCTTCTGTAAGCTCTATTTGATGAAATGCTGCAGTTAAATCAATCACTGAGATACAGGTTTTATTCTTGAATCTCCTCAGTAGTTATCTAATTTTTGGTGGCCTGTCGAATTCTTTCAGCAGAAGAGTATTTATGCCCCTGGCATCTAAACATAGTCTAAGATTTCCATCTGCTTTCTTCACAACAGTGAGTGGATTTAAATAAGGAGTGGCTTGCTTTCTTATAATCCCGTCTTTTTCCATGCCTTTTATGAGCTCTGTCACTTCAGCTTGATACTTCTCCGGAATTGGATACAATTTCTTCTGAAAAGGTGTGTCATCAGCGAGCTTAATCTGATATTTATATCCTCTTATATTGCCTGGCTTGTTATCAAATATGTCTGCATACGTCGTGACCAATTCTTCTAATTTCTCCCTCTGATCTTCAAAATTCTCAATTTTTCTGCCAGAGTGAGGTATTCCTTCTGCTTCAACTTCCATAACAATCTTCACAAGATTTTCTTCTGTAGTTTTGTCAATCAGACTACACTCATTCTCCTCCTTCTTCGTATCCTCAGGTTGATGTTGGCCTTCATTAAATCTTATGACTCCATTTCGTAAATCGATCACAGCTCCAGTCTTTGTTATAAAATCAATGCCTAAAATAGCATCGAAATTTATCTGGCTCAAGACTATGAATATCTGCTCATATTTGTATTCATTTATGGAGAATTCCATTAGTGCTTGGACTTTACATTTCATGGTCTTGTCGTTAAATACGCCCCTGACTTTAATAGTTGAAACGGGCATTGCTATAAGTGAATTTCCATCCTTCAATCTGTGAAAACAGTTCTCTGATAAAATTGATGCTGTTGCTCCCGTATCTAGTAGTGTTCTCAGGCATTCTCCTTCTGATATGATTTCTATAATCGGTAACCTCGCTACTCTATCTGCTTTCGTCTCTTCTCTTTCATACAGGAGATCTTCATTCGTGGCTTCATATAACTCATTGATCTGGATTTCATGTCTGGTTACGGTGCTGTTTTCTTCCTCCTTCACTTTTTGGAATTTGACGATTTTTTTTGTACCCCTCCTGGGTCTTCATTCCTTCGATCTCTGCTTGTTCCAGGTTGAGATTCTTGATTCTGGTTATGCTGTCCCTGATTTTCGTCTCTCGCGTTCCTTTCTCTGAGATTCCTTAGGTATTCTTGACTTTCTCTTTCCCTATCATCATAATACCTTCTTACATTGTTATTATTTCTCCAACCTTGATTTTGTTGACTTTGCTGTTGTTGCTGTCTCGAATAATTATTCGTGTTCCTCCAGTTCTGATATCCCCGATATCCATAATTATTCGTAGGGTTATTTCGATTATAATATCCCTCTCTGCGATAATCATTGTTCCTGTTGTGATAGCTATTTCTCCATCTTTGATTTTCATCCCATCTTTGATTTTGGTATGGTCTTCCTTCTCTAGGTCTCTGATAATCTGGTCGAAATCGATTTTGTCCATACATTCTTGATCTCGTTGGACCTACTCCATTTTTGTTCTCCTCTGTTTGCTGCATTTGATCGATGTGGATGGTGTGAATCTCTCTCTGTTCCTGATTTCTACCTCTCTGGTTTTGGTTTCCAGTTGAGTTGTTGGACACATTAGACGTGTGATCCAGTCTCCTCAAAATTTCTGCCATTCCTTCTAAAGTTTTTACATTTGCTGAAATGAGGTGCCTCCTAACTTCCGTTGGTAACTGGCATGAAATAGCATGAACCAAGTCTTCTTCCGCCAAAGGAGGTTGCAAATACTGCAAGGGTGCTAATTGTTCGTGAAGAAACTTGCGTATTTCGTTGGACTAGAATATGCATACTTTTTAGAATAAATTTCGGCTCGTATGTCTTGTTGAAGTTCCTTGCTCCAAAATCGTTTCTGCAGAGCTATAGCGAATTCTTCAAATGTCTGATAAGTGTACCTGAAAGCTCTGTGCCATACTAACGCTTCTGAATCCAAGTATTTTTCAACGACCCTCATATGACTTTCACGAGGTATTCTATTGTCTTCTAAATACGACCTCATGTCTCTCAGGAACTCTACAGCAGTAATATTTCCTACTCCGCTGAATTTGTTCGGCTTCTCATCATTATTCTTGATCACGATAACATTGGCATTTGACCTACTCTGGTAAAGTTCAAAATCTCCTCCAAGTTCCCCTATTTCTGTTTGAAATGGCTCTCGACTTAAGTTAAAATTGGACTTCGGAATCTGCTGTTGACTAACCTCGCTTTCCTTATCCTCTTCTATCTTGTCTGTCCTAGCCTCTAATCTCCTTATTTCTTCTTTCAATTTTTCATCTCTTGCTTGAAAAAATCTCGTCAAGTCCTTTCTGATGTCCTCCCTGACTTCAGCTCTTAACGTAGATGAAAATGTAGCATCCCCTATCGTAAGTGACCTTAATTGCTGTTCTATTTCGCTGGTTTCCTTATCCTGCTTTGATCGAATTTTCGCTAGTTCTATGCTTATCTCATCGACCGTGCTTTTAATTTTGTCAAATTCATTTGAGTTAGTTAAATCTGTTTTATTAACAATATCTGTCAGCGTGGCTTTGTTATTTATTTGCAATGTATCTATCCGCTTAGGTCGATCTTCCCGTACCTTACTAACATTTATATTGGAACATAACTCTATAGCTTTAATGTCATTTGCTAATTTATGATGAATTTCTGATACAATTCTAGTTGTGACTGTTACGACCTCCTCCTTCATGTCCGTAACTGCCTTTACAATGGAAGC
Organism: Meconema thalassinum; assembly: GCA_946902985.2. Lineage (NCBI taxonomy): Eukaryota > Metazoa > Arthropoda > Insecta > Orthoptera > Tettigoniidae > Meconema > Meconema thalassinum. The sequence continues at coordinate 1,142,852,990 of OX336389.2, forward strand.
ATTTATATCCACATTAATACCCTCTTCAATCAGTTTACTTTGACCTTCCAACTTGACCTGTAATTCACCAACAGTGTCATTTAGATTGTCAAGTTGCTCCTTGAGTTTGTTCTGGGCACCTGAAATGTGTACATGATGAGTATTGTTCTCTTCCTTAATGGAGCTAATACTAGCCTGTAATTTCTTTTCTAGCTCTATCATGTGATTACTGTTAGCTAATTGGACTTCTAACACTTTTCCTGCCATGTCCTGTTTGACTTGATCAAATGAAGCTTTTAATTCTTCCTGTGCATTACCTGCCCTTTCTAAAATTCTCTGAGCCTTTTCCTGATTTTTCCTAGCTTCTTCCTGCGCTTTTTCCTGATTTTTCCTAACCTCCTCCTGTGCTGCTCTTATTTCGGCTTGGATTTTTCTATCTTCTAATCTAGCCTGCTCCTGACTTAACCTGTCCTCCTCGCGAGCTTTTTCCTGAGCTAATCTCATCTCTGCTCTTATCCTATTTGCCTCTTCTTCTATTTTCCTGTCTTCCTCTCGTGCTCTTTCTAATGTTAGCCTAATCTCCTCCTGTGCTTTCTCTTGAGCTAACCTGATTTCCTCCCTTTCCTTTTCTCTGGCTAGTCTATCTTCCTTTCTGGCCTTCTCTAAAGCTAACTTAGCTTCTTCCTGTGCTAATGTTATACTAGCCTTAGTAAGTGTCTGAGCAACTGATAACTCTGCCTTGACTTCTGATTTTACAGTGGCTGCTGATTTCTGAATCTCGGCTTTCATCTGTTTAATGTTGTTGTGTGTCAATTGGTGGAGGGCTTCAAGGTCTTTGGACAACGTACTTTGACCTTCCTTCATGGTTTCGAGCATCGTTCGAATGAACGTCATATCATTCGCTGACATAATTCTTCTTTCTTGAGAATAAGGGAAGTATCAACTACAAAAATTACCAGTGAATATCCAGATTGACCAACGCATGCATTTTATACCAGTGATGGAATATATTGAACATCTTAATCCTACTTACATCTATTTTAATCGCGAGTTATCTCGTATATCTTATCGTCCCATTTTACTGAACTGACATCGTTACATTCTATCATCTCACTTAACCTATGTTTAACAACATGAATTTACTTTTAAATTTAATATTACATGACAAATGTCGTTAGCTGGTTTTAAAAATATGCCTCACAACTGTAATGTACTCCACTAATCTGATGATGTTGTGTTCATCTCAACAATCATTAAATTTGGGATCGGCATTTTTCTTTTCAAAACTAATATGGCCTCACTCTCGAGTACTTCCAAACTTCTTCTCTCGAGTGCTCTTTCGAATGCTTTTTCGAATGCTTTTTCGAAGGCCCCACGGATGGGCACGCCATTTAAATAACTCTATCTATATGCGCCCGAAGAAACCCATCAGTACTTATATCCACAGCACTATAAAGGATTGCAGACATGTAAATTACCCAGCTCACAAACTTACCATGCCTACTAAGTAAAATTGGGAATTTCAGGAACATACAGGATAAATATTATTCGTAAAGAAAATAGTACTACTAGCCAAGGTACAAATTTCTACTATCATTTACATTTAGAGCAAATCGAGAAACTCCAATCTCGAGGGGTGATAAGGTCTAATCTATAGTGAGCGCCTGTATCTATACCTCGTAGTACTATTTTCGACGATGACGACAATGAAAACGGTATCAGCTTAGATAAAAGTTGACTGAGTCGCTAAAAAGCGCCAGCCGTTTATTATGCTAGAAACAAGTATAAAAACTGGCTTCCTCCCTGAATATGGTGTCTCCCTGACACTCTAACAAAAATAACTCCAAAAATAAACTTGCACGTGGCACTGATATAGTTAGGAAAGTGAAACGGCGTGATACTAAGTATTACCCTACTTTATACAGATCCGCTTCAACTCTGAACCGTAGTTCCATATCTAAGCAAAAATTATTCATGAACTATGTGCATATATACATTCATTTATGGTTCTCACAAATTGTACACTTTATTGTGTTGAAAAGATTAAATTCTCTATCCTTCAATAAGTCTTTCATCTACTCAACTTTCTTAGCAATCAAATAACAAACATACACCGCAACTATCGTGTTGAAAGTAATAAATACTCGTCTTAATCAATTGAACATAAGTGACAAGCATTCAAGCTAAGCACTGTTCCTTTTTACCTTTTATCTATTTATCATGAAATACTGAAATAATTTCTGAAATTCTTTACTGTGTTAACAATTTTCTGATAAACGTGAATACTAGAAGTGCACGGCATTTACCTTCGTTCCCACACTCCTCTTCCATAATTATACAACAATTACCTTCTCTCTTAAACACCCTGTACAGAATCTTCCTATAATACACTCACATAACTTCACAATCATTGCGATCAATACTAGAAAAACTTAGAGACTCCTCAGCCTCCCTTCGTAAAAATACGTAACTCATTTACGTTTATATCTCCTTAATTTGCACGGTAATTCAACTATAAACTTCCACTTCAATACATATACTTCCTAACTTTAACATTCTTCTCTATATCCTGATATAACTTCGCCTCGTGCTCATAATTCCATTTCTGCAATAAATCTCTGTACTTTTCACTTTCTGATCACCCTGTGATTTAACTTTGTTAACTTTCTTTTTCACGTGTTTAAATTCAGCTTTACATTTTATTACAACTTTTCAAGAAATATCAGTAAGTATTCATATTCTTAACAAAAGATATAAGTTTGACTTCCTTCCATGAATATATTTGTTTAACAAATTCATCTATGCTTTTTAATGCTCTAAATCTCATTAGACATATGTGTATAAGCGTTTCGTAATACTTTCGTTCATAATTAGTTGAAAATAATTTCTGACACTCGAATCAACATCATGAGTTGTCGAAATATGCTTTACACTTCGTGACATAACTTCTTAAATATGCTGTACTTAAATTGGCTCCAATAAACTTCTTTTTACTTCATTTACAATTTTACTCCTTCTTTAGTTCGTTCAACGTTCTACTCCTTTTAAATAGTTCACTCTACATTCTTTTAAACAATTCACTCTACATTCCTTTAAACAATTCGTTCTACATCCTTTTAACAATTTGTCCTATATTCCTCTAAACAATTCGTTCTACATTCCATCGCTGCGATAAAACAGATTTAATTAGATTAAATCTAACGCAAATATGAAAAATTCTACACGGTTTTACTCTGATATGACTTTAGTGTTAATAGCATCATTATGCCAAAATTTCGTCCAAGTGACTGAAATTTTCAAGAACAAGGAAAATAACTCCGAAGAAAAATACGAAAAATTACTACTACACAAAACTACACAAATTTAATTACTTTCACAAAATTATACGGTTGAAATAATGCTGTTGAAAAATGCTGTTGAAAAATAATGCAGTTGAAAAATACTGTTGAAAATAATGCCGTTGGTCAATTGGATAATCACAGAACATAACTACAATTCTACATGATAAAAACAATTTCTTCACTACCTTGAGTTGACTTCTGGTCTGGAGAATACCTGCGTCTCGCCTGCCAAACCAAACGTGTCGTGGATCTCATCGTATCGCCCACAGCTATGAAGACCGGTTTGTGTCAGAACCAGCTGGCCTCGTCTCCCAGTAGAACAAGGTCGATGCTGTCCTCGGTGAATGACCTCGCCGTGAAACAGCTCGCTCTGCCAACACTCCGTCCCTCGTGCACTGCAAGTAGTCCGGCTTCGACTCTCCATCTCTTCAGAATTGACATCTCGGTTCTTCAGAATTGACATCTCGTTTCTTCAGAATTGAAATCTCGTCTCAGGTTGAATATCGTCGTTTATACAAGCGTTTGTGAATATTCATGATGTGTTAGAACTCTTGTAGAAAAGTATAAGTTTTGTTCGGTGATGTTGCGCGTCACGTAGATATTCTGCTGCGCCTTCCATATTAGTGAATTCTGGAATTCAACTGTACATCTTTGTAGTCTCCACTTCCCTATGGTTTAGCTTAGCACATGATAATTCTCATTTCACTGATGATATAATTAAGACTTCCCCGTTGCTGACTTTTGCATTTTTAATGTAATGTTCAAATATGCGTTCACACGTAGTAATACTGAATATCTTCTTGTCGAAATGTTTCAAGCTATGTGGAACAACTTTGCATTAAGCACTGTAATATTTGGTTATACTGTTCCGTTCTGCTTTATAGATGTAGCTTGCTCCCCAAGTTACAGTCTTACTGTACTTCACTCTTCTTTGCTTTCAACTCTAATGAAACGTAGCACTGTTATAAGAATACTGGTTTCTTCTCGAGGTCTTGACTCGATGAAATCTCAAATTGGAAAGAACTCTCTCGTCCGGTTCTCCACACTCGGCAAGTTCCAGTCTCTCTGCCTCCCCTCTCGTGGTGTGACGTAACTTCTACCACCTCTCCTCGCTTCAGTCCGCAGTTCGTCCTTCGTCTCTTCCCCTCTTTCATGACGTAACTCTCGCTTCAAGTGGCGTGATGTCTCTCGCAATATGGACCTCCCACATTCATATAATAGAATATATGTCCATCTTTAAATCATTCCTGCTTCCTTGCCTTTCATAATTGCATAAGATGTATAGTATTTCACTCATTTCCATACAGTTTTTCCCATATTTCTCGAATTTTTAATAAATAAAAATTTTCATCCACTCTTTTAATTTTTCTGGGTCTTGGTTCATATCCAGATCGGTTATTTGGTAATGACCTTAAATAAATTCTGGCGCAGTACTAAATTTCAAAAGCGGGCGATTTGAAACCTGTACCGCGGCAGCCCCCTCCCCCTCTCCTCCCCCCCCCCCCTCCTATTCCTTTACTTTTCTAGTAGTATATGCTGTTTTTATTATTTTTCCATCAATGACATTGCTTTATAGTTTTTTTTTTATAACATGGTGGTTGGATTCTCACCCATGCCTTGTGAAACTAGCTGCGTAGCGATCATCCACTCTACAGTAATATGTTACAATATAATACCAAACAGGTAGAAGAGTGGTTTAGTTGCCACCAGTGTTAACAGTTGTGGGTTCTCTCCACTCCTTAGGTAGGGTTATCCAGTGGCACAATAATATAAATAACATTGTGAAGAACTGTTTAGTTCACCTCAGGTGCTGACCAAATTTACAAATTAATACACCCTATTAGGCCTACAAGCTTATTAAGAAAGGAATACAGCACACTAATATGAATACAAGGCCATCACCAATACAAATTACACACATCCAATAAAACATATTAAGTAATTAACCACTGTCGAATGAATTATGATACTGAAAGGAATCAGGATGCAGATAAGGAATTCTGAAGGTTAACATGAGACTAAAATAAGTTATTATGCTGCGATATACTGTATATTCTTTTCTAGTTTTTACAGATAATAATTCAACAGAACATTTTCATAAAAAAAGAGCACCATTTAATTTCGCCAAGCCATTGTCCCAGTAGAGAACTGTTATCACACGGTAGGGCCACACAAATAGCAAACCTGTAATAGAAAAATATTGTTCACGTTAGCATGCCAGTCAATGTTGTTGAGTCATTAAGAGGCTTTACAACATCATGATCATGTAACCCTGTTTACTCAGGGCATGTGTGTGAGGAATCTCTATTGATAAAATGTGTCATTGTGATGGCTGCAAGTGTATGTGTATTTGTAATGGAGGCTGGGATTCAGAAGGAGGTGGTCGTGGTCTCAATTTAGGAACCACCGTGGCATAGAGGTGGAAAACATTAGAAAACCATTTCTGTGATGGCTGAGTTGCAAATCAAACCCATCTCATCTCAGGTGAGTGTACCCCATTTCAACCCTCAGACCAAACTTAAATGTCTTGGCAGAGCTAGGAATTGAAGCCAGCCCTTGTAGATCTGAAGTCTCAATATGTACCTCGAGACTACAGGAGTCCGTCCTAATAACAAGCGGCATTCCGTTAGTGAATAATCGTCACACATAACTATAACATTGTAATTGTTAAGATGTTGGACAATGACTGGGCAAGAAATATTGATATCTGAGTGAAAACTTGTAACTTCAGTAAACAGCTAGGCTACTCCTTGGGTTTAAATGTTAAGCATGCACAAACAGAATTTTTGTTGCTCATGCAAAGAGAGGACAAGTGCTCTGTGGGAAAACTAGTATATCCCATAATTTTCATTCTACAGTATTATTATTAATAATAATTATAATACAATAAAATTACATTCTTCATTGTCCAGGAAGAGTGTAATAGGCCTCATTATAGCTGGCTGAATGCCACTGTAGCCTTCATGTTAGGATAATGCTGCCCTAATGAATACTAAGTTACTTGAAGTGGAGAATGCCTCTAGCCATTAAATTACATCAGAACAAATACATCATCTCAGAAGTTAACAATTTACCCCCAGGTAAACTAAGGCAGAAAGGTCTGTATTTGATGTTAGACAGCCCACCTTAAAATAATAACTAAAGACATCCACGGAAGAAGGAAAAAATGCAGCAAATGATCATAATAATTCATGCGACCAGATGAAAGCTAACGCTGGCATTTGTTACATAATTAGCCTACCAATTAGTACTGTAAACTAATCTTGATGCAACAAGTTTTGAATTTATTTTTGTTATTGTGTTATGTAGTCATAATAACTGTTGTAGGCCTAATGGCAAAAATATTAAGTTATATGTTTACAAATCAATTACAGTGAGGATTGTACAACTTCAAATGTCTCGTTACTACTCATTGAGCCTTTCAGTAGGTTAGTAGTCTACTGTAAAGTGTGTGTACCGATTACACGGGCATTTCTTATCAGAGATCAAAAAAATTGACGAAGCAAGAAAAAGATCTTTGGGCACCTAACAGATAATTTCCAGCTTCCTAGACCACTTGGGATGGCATTTCTTCTTCCCCACATAGCTCAAACTCCCCACAAAAGCATGTAATAAAAATAAAATAAAACATTTAAATGCCTATTGTCATTATTATGTCTGGAGGACTGAGATTTTCAAATATGGTGACATCCCCAACAGTCTCTCTCCTTACATCTTAGCCAGCTGTACGGTAATTATTAACTATCCTACCTTCCAAACCCAACTTATGATCACATCTGCCACTTTGTCAATTCTTGCCTCAATAACACACAAAAGGAAAAGAACCTTATAGCGTTATGTGACAGTTATTATCATGACCATCACCACTTTTTTTAAATGTGGAATCCAAAGCATAGGACATAACATTTCACTTTGGAAATCTCACAAGCATTAACGGGGATCCATATCAACCTTGGTGAGAGGCAAGCGGCTTGACCACTGCACCATCACACATTAGTACAGTCATGATAATTACACATACGATCAGACAGTTTACGATCAAGCAGTATATGGGGCTGATGTCCACCATATGACAGTGTAATATGTGAATTCATTACACGAAGGCATAAACTTAGTTTATTGCTATAACAGCATGCCCTATCAACGTCTTGACCAACCCACATAGGCCTACATGAAAACTGGTGTACAATTAATAGATCAAAGTCTCATCAATAACTTACTTTTGCCGAAATAGGACTATTCTTCCACTGTTTGGACAACAGTTCAGGTTATTCCAACTAGTAGGCTGTCTGGTCCCATTACTGGACAACTGTAGTATAAAGACCTAATCTGATGCCTTCCTTGGAGTGCCTCATGCCCTGAAAAATGAAAAGAAATACAATGAGATAATCAGTTTACTGCCTTTCTACGTATAGCTCCCCGTTTCAATAAAGTAGGGTTATATAAAGGCAGAAGAGAAAGATATTTCATATAGTTAAGAACCCACAGTAGCCTACTTCATAAGCTACGGTAGCTAAGAATATAATTAATTGAAAATACTGCAAACGGAGTTATTATTAAACAATAAAGCACACAATTCAAAAGCCATAACATTAAAATGTATTAAAATCATATCCTGGTAACTACACTACACGAGACTATTAAAGTAAATAAACACCTACCGTATTAGGGCATAATCCTGTGACGGGTGATCTTGTTGATAGTATCAAATAAAGCTCACAAAACTGATAATAAATGCAAAAACACACGACCACACAGAAATATAAGAACAGACACCAAAATACTCAGCTGTACAGAAATCTAAATACACAACACACCTGTACAGAAAAATTTGAAATATAAACCAATAGGAATCTAGTCGGATTTCAACCAATAGCAGCCGAGTTGGTCAACAGCGCTACCACTGGCGCTCCACAAGGCGGTTCAGCGAACTCGTCAGTCGCCATGAGGGCTTTGGAAGCGAAGGATCTATAGTTGTTTCACCCCCCTGCTATGGAGCAGGCGAGTTCTAAGAAGCCCAAGTGAGTGTGTTATGTTCACAACATGGTTCTAAAACTTCAGTGATGTTTTTCTTGATATTAAATTTTTGTACACTTCGTATACTTCAAATAAACATAAATATCCTTACAGTTGAGGTAGGGAATTTTTTAATACATCAAATTAAAGCTAATGAATGTGGGAATGTTGTAAACTAGAACTATTTTCATGTTGTGAATGAAGCTATTTTTATAATTACCGTATTTTAATTATTATAATTAATTAATTTTAAACGTCTTTTTCAAATTTATTGTCTAGCTCCTTATCTATAAATGATAATTTAAAGATCCTAGTTCACAACATTCTATGAAGGGTATACTTCAACTTAGTGAAGTAAAAATCCAGGCAAAAAAAAAATTTGGACATTTTATCACATTTTGAAAATTGATGTGTTTCTTCATTAAACTATTTTTTTTATTGTGAAGATAGAACAGATAATACTGATTTCAATATATGACTATCTTAGTCCAATGGTGTGTGCTTTGTGGTAAAAATCTCAAACGAGTTGGTTGACAAATGTAGATTTTATTTCGCAACGTTTAAACATACCTTAAACAGATTGCCTCGGATGTAAGGTGTAAAGATGTGGAGATGAAACGATTATCTCAGGACAGGGAGAAATGGAGAGCTGCATTAACCCAGTTAAAAGATTTAAGACTCAAACAACAACACTCATGTTCAAATTTTCTTTTCAAAAAAGGTAAAAGCACAATTGATGCAAACTTATAAATATTTTTCTCACCAATCTCGCCTTGGCTTGCTGTCACAAACTACATACTGTTGCCATTTTTCTTGATATAATAGGCGCTTATGGTAATATCCATATTCCCCTCCTCGTTCCCAAACTTCATAACCAAGGTTTGCCAGTTCAGATTATTCAAATCACCAGACGGCTTTTAGTAGATTGAAAACTTCCCCACTCACACGGTCCGATATACAGTACTTCCCATGGATTACCTCATGGAGATATTCTAAGTGTTTTATTTTTATTTTATCATGCACTTCTCAACTAGAATCGCTTATTACCCACTACGCACATATCATCCGATTTGCCGACCAATTCCACCACCAATTCAGTACAGAACAGTTGCCACATGATTCAACAAGCCTCTTTGGTATTTCATAGGTGGTTCACAATTCATGCCTTAGAGACGACCGAAGCTAAGAATGCATGCATGCTATTCTCTTCTTCCCGACGTCTTCCTCCACCTCAACTAAATATCGGACCTCAATTAATTCATTTTCAAACTTCCCATAAATACTTAGGAATCCATATCGATATTAAAATTAAGCTGGACTATCTACTTTAATGCTATCAATCGATCATAAAATACTATAGGCTCAGATCACTCATCCGGAGAATTTGGGGAGCCGAACCCCTTGTGCTTATGCGGGTCTATAAAAAAAATCCGTTTGGGAATACGGTGGTCATTATTTCGATATTACTTCTCGCGCGACCTTAACAAAACTTGATACTGCAATTTTGGGCTCTTCGTATCGTAACCAGTACCCTATCTTCTTCTCCCACAAATAATGCTCTCCTCGCCAGAATCTTTGCCGCTTATTACTCTCATGTGAAGACCTACTCAACACTGTGGCTTTACATAATTATCCATTAATTCCCAAATTATGACTCTTGTCTGAATATTGTCTTCGAAATTTGTTTTTGACTCCTCATCTAACATCCCTTCTTCTCGCTTATAACCACCTGCTTCCCAGTAAACAAAACATCGTCCAAAACTGATCCCATCTGTCATTTTCAATCCATCGTCATTCTTAATAACTATCCATGAGTCCACCACCCATATCAATCCCCACTCAATACATGCAATCAAAATCTCCTTGCTTTATTGGATCGCTTTCCCCTCCACATCACGTTTTATAACGATGGATCCAAATGCGTCCAACCTAAGGTACAGGCGCTGCTTTCTATTCCCCTACCCTGTCTTTATCGCAGCAATTTACCATCCTGGGTGCAATTCCCATCTTCACGGTTGAAGCTTTTGCCATTTATCAGATTTTGTTAAACATAAATAGGCACGGCCTTACTGAAAGTCATTATTTTCTCTGATTCACATTGTTTGTTAAATGGCCTGTGATCTTATGTAGAATCAAGCCATTGGCATATACATAACATTCGTAAATTAACGTATGACTAATTTTCTCTAGGCAAGTTGTTTTTTTTTTTTTTTTTTTTAATGTTTGGGGGTACCTGGCCACTCTTCTATCCCTGATGGCGAAGTGGCAGATTCTCTGGCCAAATATGCAGTTCTGGGCGTTGGTTCTCACTTCAACATTGCTATTCCACAGTCGGACTTTCTCCAGGGCGTCAAAGAATACATTTGGCAACAATGGCAGAAACAATGGGAAATTTCTGCTCAATCTAAGGATTGAAACTATTTTAATCTTGAGAGACAATTACCGGCCTTTCAGTGGTTTTCCCATGGCACCTATACCAGATGTCATGTCACTACAATAGCCCGTCTACGTTTCAATCATGTTCTAACTCCCCATAGGCACAGGTAGTTCAAATTTAAACTTCGAGAAACCAATGTTTGTGACTGCGGTACCGCTGTTGGTGATATTTACCATCTGTACTTTCAATGTTCTCTTTTTGAATAACATCGTTCACTTCTTTTCCAATCTTTAAGCCATTTAGGTCTTTCCTAGCCACTTTATGTGGCCAGTAGTATACATTCTCTGACAATTCCATTGGTATGTGCGATCATCATATCATTTTTGTTTATAATACCATCTCCTTCCTTCCCCATTTATAGATTCGGTCTTCCTAATTTGTGGAAAAAGTCACCAAGGCGGGTCACTTGGCTCGAAGATGTAGCCAGTAGGACTACCTATGTTCTTCCCTCCCAAGCATTTGTCAAAATACGAGTATATTATTTGGTCTTGGTACCGGTACTATTCTTTTTATTTCGATCATTAATTCGCATACGTCCAACTACCAACAGGCCAATGTTTATTATAAATTCAATGAACTCGATACAACACGGTGATAGGATGAAGAGCAGTGACTCGTTCCCCAAAAAATCCAAGAAAAGGGAGAAGAAAGAGCAAGCAGTTAGTAACACGAGTGCAAGCTTGTACAGCGAGACTAACGTGCAAATCTGTCAGCGGCTCTGTTATTCAACTATGTTGGGATATTGAGGGACATAGGTACTGTAATCCTTCATTTTTGGAGCAGTTGACCTTGATGTTCTTCCCCTTAAAAGGACAATCACCACCAAAATACACCACTGTGCTATTGAAGTTCATTAGCCCACTGAAAGTATCTGAAGCTTCAAGACTCAGTCATAGAATGTCCAGCAGTTGTGTAATTCTGTTTTATTGTCATTTTTAGGACAGCCAATTTGAAGCAGTTTACAACATGGCAGAATACTAACTAAAACAGCACATAGGAAATGGCACACTGTTATACTTGGCAACATGGTAGGATAATAACTCAAACAGCTCATAGGAAAAGACAATCTGTTAAGCTTGGCAACATTGTAGGATACTAGCTCAAGGAAATGACACACTGTTAAACTTGGTAACATGGTAGGATACTAGCTTAAACAGCACATAGGAAATGACACACTGTTAAACTTGGCAACATGATAGGATACTAGCTCAAACAGCACATAGGAAATGAGAAACTGTTAAACTTGACAACATGGTAGGATACTAACTCAAAGCGCACATAGGAAATGACACACTGTTAAACTTGGCAACATGATAGGATACTAAGTCAAACAGCACATAGAAATGACATACTGTTAAACTAGGCAACATGATAGAATACTAGCTCAAACAGCACATAGAGTGTGACACACTGTTAAACTTGGCAACATGATAGGATACTAGCTCAAACAGCACATAGGAAATGACACACTGTTAAACTTGGCAACATGATAGAATACTAGCTCAAACAGCACATAGGAAATGACACACTGTTAAACTTGTCAACATGATAGGATACTAGCTCAAACAGCAGATAGGAAATGACACACTGTTAAACTTGGCAACATGGTAGGATACTAGCTCAAACAGCACATAGGAAATGACACACTGTTAAACTTGGCAACATTAGGATACTAGCTCAAACAGCACATGGGAAATGACACACTGTTAAACTTGGCAACATTAGGATACTAACTAAAACAGCACATAAAATATGCCAAACTGTTAAACTTGGCAGCATGGTAGGATACTAACTCAAACAGCACATAAGAAAAGACAAACTGTTAAAGTTGGCAACATGATAGGATACTAGCTCAAACAGCACATAGGAAATGACACACTGTTAAACTTGGCAACATGGTACAGTAGGTTGCTAGCTCAAAGACTTTTCTCTTCTTTTGCCACTTTGAGCATGTTGTAGAGACAACACACCCCAGGTACTGTTCACAGTGCTTCAAATTCCCTGCTGTAGTCATTTAACTTGTACAATACCGGTAATGTAGCCTACTGAATTTATTTGTTGCAGATATCGGGCGTGTGGTTTCTTTGGAGAAGAGGGAAGCTGTTGGAGACACACACCCTCATGGTGCATCCTTGACATCACTCTGGTGCTATGCTTTTTTACAACAGTATAGAAATTTAGGAACAATGATGAAGAGACATCAAACTAAGCTACCATTGCAGTGTCAAGGTCATCCTAAAAGCAGTGATGTGTCTGAACAAAGTGTAGTGAGGTCATTAGTGAACCAATTGTTACCTTACCCCAGTAAATTGGAGGAGAACCTTGATTCACATTTATGTATTTGTGTCTTTAGTGATTACCAAGTACATACTGTTAAGATGGAGCTAATCGTCTGTTAAAAGTGTATAGATTAGTTTTAAATTTCAGTGGATATTTTCAGTGCAATCCAGAGTGAAGTTCGGAATCTCAAAACTGTAAGCTATAAGCTACATGGTTCCAATGTATACTTGGCCACATTAACGGCTTCTCTGCTCACTATGTCTTGAGCAAGCCTCGGGCCTATGGGGGTGACGGAGTCCTACTTACTAAATTACCCCCGCCTATTTTTGTACGTTAAAGTGTATTTCATGTAATGTTTCTTACAATTAGGGCTTTAAATACTTGTTTACCGCCTAATGCAATTGGGCCTATGTACTATTATTCCCATTTACAAATGGGTCATCAATGAGTTTATTTTTTTACAAACCAAATTCCCTTGATGATGCCAAACTCATCTCAGTAATTAATGAGAAATGAAGAGAATGTTGTATGAGATTGTGTAAGGAGTTAGAAGTCACCGTAGTCTGTTAAAAGATACCATCTCAGCATTTCCTGGAGTTGAAAATGGGAAAAACAAATACTGTAACCATTTTAAGGATGGCCGATAGTGGAGTTTAAAGTCCAGTCATAGCCTGGCCACACATCCACATCAGTGCAATGCTTTCATTTGTTAGTCTGAGTGGCTAAATGATTGCTATTTTTATACATTATATTCTTTTAATGTTAATTTTTCCCAAATAGTTCTATGCCAAGTACCTTTGGTGCATCTTATTTTGATTCTTCCCTGAAACCTCAGGAATGTGAGTTGATTGTCAAACTCTGGGAAGGGGGCAGTGCTCCTCCTAAAGGATGCCTGGAGAAACACTGACTGTTACAATCTGGAAAAAAAAATCAGGAGAAACAGCTGTCACTCAATTTCCTTCTCAGTCTTGTCATAAATAATTAGTAAAACGTGTTCACTAACTACAGTCTTAATCTCTAAATTGATGGGAGAAGAAACAAACACCGACATCCATTGGTCACAACTGGAAGCAGGCAGTTAGGCCTATATTCAGAAAAGTACCTACATATGAATTGTACGGTATACAAAAAACAAAAGAAGAACGCTGAGAAATACAAAAACAAAAGAAGTACACTTTGAGAATTTGTGAATGCAAACTCACACTTCCCCCCATTCACAAATTGAAAAAGAAAAAGGAAAAAAAAAAACATAACTAGCCTTATGCTAACAACTATCATTTGCATATCATTCCTTGTATGGTAGCAATCCCAATTGAGGGTAGATTTTACATAATTTTATCCTTGGTAACACCTTGGTAAATATATCAGCAAGGTTTGATTCTGTGTTGACATATTCAAATTCTATCTCACCCTCTTGCACACACTCTCTTAAGTAGTATAGATCTAACAGAAGTTGTTTAGTTTTCTCTGACACTATTGGGTTTTTAGATAGTGAAATGGCTCCTTGGTTGTCAGCAAAAATAACACAGGGCTTGTCAACAATAATTGACTATCCTATCTCTTTAAACAAATTACACATCCATTTCACCTCATCTACCACATCCGCCATTGATACGTATTCAGCTGCCACAGTTGATCCTACAATGTATCTTTGGAGTGTGTTTTTCCAACTAATGGCACCTTTGGCCAGCACAAAACCATACCCCTCATATGATCTTCCACTTACATTATTTCCATAAGCAGCATCTACAAACACCTTCAATTTTTCTCCTGATTTTTCATAACATAATGACAAATCTTGGGTCCCCTTGAGGTAATGAAGGAGGTGTTGAGCTTTCTTCCAATTTTGCACTTTAGGATTTGCATTAGCCTGGTTAACCTTACATACTGGGAAACTTAAATCTGGTCTAGTTGTACTGGATAAGTATAGGATACCAGCTCACACAGCACATAGGAAATGACACACTGTTGAACTTGTCAACATGATAGGATACTAGCTCAAACAGCACATAGGAAATGACTCACTGTTAAACTTGGCAACATGATCGGATACTAGCTGAAACAGCACATAGGAAATAACACACTGTTAAACTTGGCAACATGGTAGGATACTAGCTCAAACAGCACAGAGGAAATGACACAGTGTTAAACTTGGCAACATAACAGGATTCTAGCTCAAACAGCACATTGGAAATGAGACACTGTTAAACTTTCCAACATGGTAGTATACTAGCTAAAACAGCACATAGGAACTGAGACACTGTTAAACTTTGCAACATGGTAGGATACTAACTCTAACAGCACCTGTCCACAGTTCAAATGGGATGTTCTTTACACTTGATGACTCACACCTATCTATATGTATATAAAGCTCAATGTTTGTCTGTCTGTCTGTCTGTTATTTATACAAATCTACACCGTTTCACCGATCTGAACCAAAATTTGTATACTTACCCTTTGCAACCCTGCGGGTAACCCTGTCCACTTTCAATTTCGGACAGACCATTCCATTCCCTGCATTTAGGCCCTTTTGCACAAATCTACACCATTTCACCGATCTGAACCAATATTTGTATACATTCCCTTTGAAACCCTGCGAGTAACACCGCCCACTTTAAATTTCGGACAGACCATTCCATTCCCTGCATTTAGGCCCTTTTGCACAAATCTACACAGTTTCACCGATCTGAACCAAAATTTGTAGACTCACCCTTTAGAAGCCTGCGGGTAACACTGTCCACTGTCCACCCTGCATTTAAGCCCTTTTTGCACAAATCTACACTGTTTCACCGATCTGAACCAAAATCTGTACACTTACCCTTTGGAACCCGCGGATAACACAGTCCACTTTAAATTTCGGACAGACCAATCCATTCCCTGCATTTAGGCCCTTTGGCAATAATCTACACCTTTTCACCGATCTGTCCGGCTCCGTGGCTAAATGGTTAGTGCGCTAGGCTTTGGTCCACCGTGTCCCGGGTTCGATTCCTGGCCGGGCCATCAGGGATTTTAATCTCCTGGGGTTAATTCCCGTGGCTCGGGGACTGGGTGTATGTGCCGTCTTCATCATCACTTCATCCTCATTACGACGCGCAGGTCGTCCACGGGCGTCAATTATAGACCTGCACTCGGCCTCTTAGGCGGCCACACGATTATCATCACCTATCTGAACCAAAATTTGTATATTTACCCTTTGGAACCCTGCGGGTAGCACTGTCCACTTCAAATTTCGGACATACCACTCCATTCCCTGCATTTTGGCCCTTTTGCACAAATCTACACCGTTACACCCATCTGAACCAAGTTTTACATACTTACTCTTTGGGACCCTGCGGGTAACACTGTCTACTTGAAATTTCGGACAAACCATTCCATTCCCGGCATTGATGCCCTTTGTCACAATCATCATCATCATCATTTCCCCTTATCCAGCTCCTGCCGGGTCGGGGTATTTATGGCACTTCTCCACTTTCCTCTTTCCTTCCACCATTCTTCTTCCACGATCTTGTCCCAGTCCAGATTTCTTTTTCTTACACTGTTCTTCACTGAATCAATCCACCTTGTTCTAGGTCTTCCTCTGAAACACTCTCAACCTCCTCGCTGGAGTTGATTTAACTTTAACTACCCTCATTTACCACAAACCTACAGAATTTACTGCCTTTAAATACAGGCCACAAGTGATTTTAACGTTACTTCCCGACTTTGAATGGGCGCCAAGGTTGACCATATGGGTCTTCCTGAATAAAATAGAAATAAATACATAGCTGTTGCCCCGACTATGAAAACACTTTCTCCCAGGCGTAGGGCATTTGGCATGCGTTTGCTGATGTACAGGTTCATGCAAGACAGGAATATAAACACACATGGATTTTAAAATGATAATCTATTGGCTGTTCTAACACATATGTACACAAATATACAACACAAAATGCCCTTCAATACACTTGTAATAATTTCTGTACAGTACCTTTGTTCACTGAATTTATGTTCCTTGAGCAACAAAACACTTGCGATCATTACAGACCTTAGGCATATCAGCCCCCTATACATATTTCACTTTGCACTGTTTGAGCACGAATCTACACTCGCCAGACTTGTTGACTTCCACTCCGCAGCATCCTCCCATGCCTTCCACAACAGATGATGAAGTGAGGTTATGATTGTCCTTCAGGGCGTGATATTATCAGCGACCCATGGTCTATGAACTTAACCATGTTGAAAATATGTGGTCATCCAATAGCACAACGCTCAGTGGATGTCTAATTACAGTCTCTGCTGTACGATTACCGGACCCTGCCAGATAAATCGACCCTAGGCGCAAGAAGACTTGGACTCGGCCAATAAAGCAATAAGACCCCTTCAGAACTCCAAACACGCCATTATATGCACTAGCGCAGGGATCTACATAACCCCAATGTTTCTGCCGGAACTAATTTGTGCGTAGCCCGCTCCTAGCGGAACATCCGCGTCAACACATAACATCAGACCGTCGAAATCCACACTGACGTCACACAATGGTATTCCTCACGAAGTTCATGGGAGTTCATGCCATAAATAGCCTAGGTAATCCCACACGAGCCGAATTACTGCCTGTCTTTTCCGGGTATGTAACATATCCAGCACTCGAAAATATCAATTCTTTGTACCTTCATAGTACAGCCACAAATCTAACATTAACATTACTAGGTCAAAAATAAAGCCATTAACCCCAAACCAAAATGAAATAATGCTCTACTTAATACAGTCTTATATCCTTATTCCCAAAACGTAATAAATCGCAAAACCCCGTATTTTATAATATCAAATATCCAAAAACCGATAATTAATAAACAGTGATCCTAGGTTGTCCAGACCATCCAAATATGAATCTGTCCACAAAACCACACAGGCACAATAAAAATCACCTCTGCAACCCCATGTTAACCCAATATAATAAGATACGAATAAAATACCCCAAACTAACTGCACAAGGCAAAACCCGAGGGTGAGCTACTGTAACTGAATAAATTCGGTAACACCTCTTGCTCTCTTACCCTTGCACTTCGTCTTGGTATTCTATTTTCCTCCATCCTCTTTACATGTCCAAACCACCTTAGTTTATTCTTCTCAATTCTCTCATTTAGTTTTCCCATCCCAACTTCCTTCCTAACATCTTCATTCCTCACTCTGTCTTTCCTTGTCTTTCCTATCATACTTCTTAGGAATTTCATTTCACTGGCTTGGATTCTACTCTCTTGCCTGCTTGTCAGGGTCCAAGTCTCAGCTGCATAAGTTAATATGGGAACATAGTACTCTTTATACATTACCTCCTTGCTTTTCCTTGGTACTTCCTTATCCCAAACAAGTTTTCTTACACTTTGATAGAATGCATTGCTCTGCTGTACCCTCCTGCCAATCTCCATGTCCAACCTACCAGTTTGCATCAATTCACTTCCTAGGTATTTGAACGTTTCCACAATTTCCAAACTCTGACTTCCAATTTTCACAGTGCCCTTTCCTTGTCTTTCCCCTCTTGTCATCACCATGGTCTTGCTTTTCTCTATACTGATTTTCAGGCCGTACTTCTGAATATTTTCGTTCAGTGCATCTAGTTGTTTTTGCACTTCTTCGGTGTTCCTTCCCCAGACCACAATATCATCTGCAAATAACAGTAACTTCATTTCTTTATGTCCATATGCTTCCTTTGTTTCCTTTACAATTTCATCCATCACCATTATGAACAAGAGAGGTGACAGCACACTCCCCTGTCTTAGTCCAGTCTTGTTCGTAAACCAATCTGTCTTTCCAACTGGGGTCAGTACCCTGCTAACACAGTTGTTGTACATTGCTTGCACCATTTCCAACATTTCTCTTCCCAATCTCTTCTTAACCATGGTTTCCCATACCTTCTCTCTGGGGACACTATCATATGCCTTTTCTAGATCTATGAAAGTCATGATCAAATCCTCTCCATATTCCCAGTTCTTTTCCATCACCTGCCTCAAGCTAAATATTGGGTCCACTGTGGATCTTCCACTCCAGAAGCCGTACTGTTCCTCTTGCAACTCTCCTTCCACCTTTCTTCTCATTCTTCTTTCTAATATCCTTTCCAGTATTTTTACTATCTGTGATATGAGGGTGATCCCTCTATAGTTTTCACACACCTTCTTGTCCCCCTTCTTAAACACTGGTATTATTATTAGCCCTTTCTCCCAGTCTTCTGGTACACATTTCCGTTTCCACACACACTTTAGCAGTCGATACAACCATTGCATACCAACAGGTCCAGCAGCCTTTATCATTTCTACACTGATTTCATCCACCCCTGTTTCTTTTCCCATCTTCATTTTCTGTACTAATTCCACCTCCAGCATTGTTATATCATCTTCTGTTATAGAGTCGTCAGGTTGTGTCACTTCCATCTCACCAGTACAATTGCTCATATTCAATAGCTTATCGAAATACTCCTTCCTTCATCCCTTTATCTCTTCTGTGTGTGTTAACAACTCTCCATCTTCCTTTTTCACTAGCTTTGTAGTAACTCTTTCTTTCCTCTTACTTCTTATAAGCCCATACAGCATCCTTTTACTGCCACTTGCATCTGTTTCCATTCTTCGTGTAAATTCTTCCCAACTTTTCTTCTTTTCTTCTCCTACCTCTTTCTTACACCTCCGTTTGCTGTCGTGATACTTCCCTTTAGCTTTCTTCTGTTTGATCTCGGTTCCATTCTTTCCATGCAGACTTCTTTTCTTTTACTGCTTTCCCCACTTCCTCATTCCTTTGGCACAAATCTGAACCAAATTGTACATAGATACTCTTTGGAACCCTGCGGATAACACGGTCTACTTGAAATATCGGACAGACCACTCCATTCCCTGCCTTTAGGCCCTTTGGCACAAATCTACATTGTTTCACTGATCTGAACCAAATTTTAAATACTTACCCTTTGGAACCCGACGAGTAACACTGTCTACATCAAATTTCGGACAGACCTATCCAGTCCCTGCATTTAGGACCTTTGGCACAAATGTACATCGTTTCATCGATCTAAACCAAACTTTATGTAGGTACTTAAACACTGACTACTTGAAATTTTGGACAAATCACTCCATTCCCTGCATTTAGGCCCTTTAGCACAAATCTACACCGTTTCACCTAATTGCACCGGATTTTTCATACTTACCCTTTGAAACCCTGCTGGTAACACTGACCACTTTAGATATTTTGGACAACCCTCTCCATTCCCTACATTTAGAATAACAGACAAAAGGAACTTGAAAACCACGTTCTAAGGCCCTAGAACCATCATGTCCGTAGTAGTGAAACTGTAAGAATATTTTAATAAGTCTTGTTGGCTGGCAATGCGGGCTGCATCACGTCACCCCTACCAGTGTTCTGGTGCAGAATTGCGAAAATGGTTACCTCTTGCGCTGCTTATAAATTGCAGTCACGGTGAGTAATTAGTGCAAAAGGATTTCTTAGGCCACTTAAAACATTATCATCATGAACATATTATGCCTCTGTATAAGTGCGATGGTGTTGTTGCAGTACATTGAAGTTATCAGCTGCAATACGCGTTGGTGCTTTCAAATTTACTTTCATTTATTCCGATCCTTATCTTTGAGCGCTATGTGGCGATAATTGACACTAATGCTACCTCAGGAGCTCGGGACAGCCAAAGTTTTCCAAAGTGCTCTGATTATTTTCCTACGACGCTATGCGACAAAAGACGACACTATTGGTCTGTACTTTTCTAACAGCCAATGAGATATAGGCCCTAGTCAGACCCTTTGGTTACACTTACTCCTCTTTCTAACCATATTTTTCAATGTGTTAGTACTGTAGTTAGTAAATAGTCTTTTCCATATTCATTATTATCATTATCATTACGGGAAAATGTCCTTAATGTTACGTCCATTGTACTGTACTACTTATCACCCCATCTAACATCACCACCACAAAAAGTTATATTTTTAAAATATCTCTTTTCTGTTAGGTTAGCCTAAGTATCATGTGCCAGTTCTGTAGTAGTATTGATTATCATCCATAATACAAATAAATCCACCGGGCGAAGCCGGGCACTACTGCTAGTTCTTTATATAGCAGGCTGTGCTGATGGCTTCCCCCCAAAATTGAACTGGCATGCCTGACTGAATGAGCATGCACCTACTGGTGGTGAGAAGTTGCTGGTTGAGGCGTTCAGCAACGCCATTCTGTTGGGGAGAGTAAGCCATTGTTAACATAGGAACAATACCTTCCTTTTCAAGATAGTTACAAAACTCTGTACTTAAATACTCTCCACCGTTGTCTGAATGGAAAGATTTCAACTTGGTCCCTTGTGCTGTCTCCATTAGGGCCTTAACCTTGAGTAACTCATTAAACGCCTCACTCTTATGCTTAATAAATCTTACATATGAGAATCTGGTACAATCATCAGTAAAAGTAATACAATATTTGCTACCTCCAATCGATGGCATACATAAGAGAACACAACATCTAATGGGTTCTGAGATACATGATCTCTTTCATTAAATTTAAGTCTTTCCATTTTACCTTGTTTACAAGTATCACAATCAATATTCTTTTCTTTGGGTATGAAATCATGATCTGGAATGTTCAGAGCATGGCCGAAACGCTGATGCCATATTCTGCTAGTTACAGCTTTGTTGCTCTAGCATACACAACCTCCACCTCGTAATTACAAGCAAATTCTTTCCCTTGTTCTACCATATAATAATCACAATTTACCTCATATTTCCAACGGCCTCACCCGTAAGGGATATACATGATCTGACAATACAACTTTGCTATCTTTAATGGTTACGACTGCACCTTTCCTGTCAAATTGACCTACATATATTAAATTGTCTTGAAGACCTGGGACATACAACACTCTTTTCAGTTTCAAAAAAGAACCTCTACACTTGTCACTTAGCTTCATAAGCACACTTCCCATACCACATACACTGACTACGGATCCATCAGCTGTGTCTACACTACCAGAAACCTTTGGGGTGTAATCATACAGAATATCCTTATAAGGTGTCAGGTGCTCAGTGGCTCCTGAATCTACATACCACCTGCGTACACAATCAGATGCATCATCCTTGCTTTCAGTAGCTACATAAGCCTTTACCTTAACACTATTAGCATTAACCTGAACACATTCATTTGCTGCCTCATCGTCCTTTACCATGGCAATAACCTCATGATTCTTAACCTTAACATTTTCCTTGCGTCCTTTACCACAGTTCCGGGAAGTATGACCTATCTTGGCACAATTAAAACACAAAACTGAACCTTTCTTTCTTGCTTCATGAACTAAATCACAGAACTTTGCAATATGGCACTTGTAGCACATGAATCCACCACTACCTGTTGGCTTGTTGACACTGTTGCTGTCGCACTACCCCCTTGGAATTGAAGCGCATGGCTGCCACCATTGCCTTCACGCTTTCATCCTCCGATTCCTCCTTTTTCAGCCTCGCATAAGACTCCTGTTCTCGCTCCATCTTTAGTTTGTCCAACTGGTTCTTTCTCTCCTCCAACAATAGTTTGGCTCGCACTACCTTTATGCTTAAGTTTTCTTCATTGCTTTCCAATGAACGTATCAAATTTTCGTACTCCCGCTTTTTCAGTCCTCTGAGAATAAAAGCAGCTTTGGCCTTATCCGTAAATTTTATACCCACATTGTCCAACCATGCACACCACGTGAGCACTTTATCAACAAATGTACGCATGCTAATGTCGCTAGTTTTCTTAAAAAGACACCATTCTTCTAACATCGTCACAATTTCAAGGACTCCGGTATCGCAACATGAAGTCAGGAGATTCTGCCATGCTTCCTTAGCTGTCTCCGTTTCCTTGATAGCACCTAGGAAAGGGTCAGTGACCAAACCTATGAGCATGTTTATCGCGTCTTGATTTTTGCCCAGTTGGGCCTCGGAGTACTCTTCAACGGGTGTATCTTCTAGCTCTCCCTTATCGGTCTGTCGTGGGAAACTTTGAATTGTACGGTATACAAAAACCAAAAGAAAATCACTGAGAAATGCAAAAACAAAAGAAGTACACTATGAGAATATGTGAATGCAAATTCACAAGTTTTACTATGTCATATTTCCAATCAGACACCACTTTAATGTCCTTGGATTACCTACCTCTCTATTTCTCCTAAGTCTCACCATCACATATTTCCAATGAGACACCACTTTAATGGCCTTATGTTGCCACTCTATTCCTTCTCAGTCTCACTATGCTATATTACCAATGAGACACCACTTTAAACACTCCATTCCACCTCAGTCACATATTTCCAATTAGGCATCACTTTAATGGCCTTATGTTACCACTCTATTCCTCCTCAGTCTTACTATGTCATATTTCCAATGAGGCACCAATTTAATGGCCTTGAGTTACCTCTCTATTCCTCCTTGGTCTCATTATGACATATTTCCAATGAGACACCACTCTAATGGCCTTGGATTACCTACCTCTCTATTCCTCCTAAGTCTCACCATCACATATTTCCAATGAATGAGACACCACTTTAATGGCCTTATGTTGCCACTCTATTCCTTCTCAGTCTCACTATGCCATATTACCAATGAGACACCACTTTAAACACTCCATTCCACCTCAGTCACATATTTCCAATGAGGCATCACTTTAATGGCCTTATGTTACCACTCTATTCCTCCTCAGTCTCACTATGTAATATTTCCAATGAGACACCACTTTAATGGCCTTTAGTTAACAATCCATTCCTCAGCCACATATTCCCAATGAGACATCACCACTTTAATGACCTTCAATTACCTACCACTCTATTCCTCCTCAGTCTTACTATGTCATATTTCCAATGAGTCATCACTTTAATGTCCTTGAGTTACCACTCTATTCCTCCTCAGTCTCATATATCCAATGAGTCATCACTTTAATGACCTTGAGTTACTACTCTATTCCTCCTATGTCTCACCATCACATATTTCCAATGAGACACCACTTTAATGACCTTCAATTACCTACCACTCTATTCCTCCTCAGTCTTACTATGTCATATTTCCAATGAGTCATCACTTTAATGTCCTTGAGTTACCACTCTATTCCTCCTCGGTCTCATTATGGCATATATTTCCAATGAGACACCACTTAAATGTACTTGAGTTACCTCTCTATTCCTCCTCGGCCTCAGTATGACATATATTTCCAATGAGACACCACTTAAATCAGCTTGAGTTATTCCTCCTATGTCTTACCATCACATATTTCCAATGAGACACCACTCTAAAGGCCTTGGGTTGCCACTCTATTCTCCTATGTCTCACCATCACATATTTCCGATGAGACAACACTTAAATGACCTTGCGTTACCATTCTATTCCTCCTATATCTCACCATCACGTATTTCCAATGAGACACCACTCTAATGGCCTTGGGTTACCACTCTATTCCTCCTCAGTCTCACCATCACATGGGCCTGCCGAATACTGTTCACAGTCCCCTATAAACTTTGCAAAAACTCACCAATGCAATTAAACACTAGACCATGTGAAGGAGATCTAGCACAAGTACTACTACAGATCCAACAGCCTTCCTGACTGTGGTTTATGTACTCTACCCAGTAAAATATTGTGATGGGTACCTTGTCTAGGGCACATACCCCAATCCTATACATTGGTTACAGTCAACACAGGTTTGCAGACAAATTGGACATGCACCAAAGTACATGGATCTGATAACAAAGATGTCCCTAAAATGAATCAACAACAGATATAGTAAACCCAAATAACTCCATATTGTGTTTGTGTTACCTCCAAACTTTTGAGAAATAGCTAACATGCAATATATAAAGTGATTCTCATCAGTTCATAAGTGCCAAGTTATAGACTACCGTATTTTCCCGACCCTTTCAATTTGTTGCCAAATCTGTGATGGAGGGACAATCAAATTTTGAACTGACTACCGTATCTTGTACAGCAGAGGGGCTGACTTATTTCAAATCGTGATACTAGTAACATTTGTTGTACCGGTAATAATCATGGTAGGTCACTTGTTCATTCCACTATTCAGTTCCTTTGGCCTAGTTAATCTTTCAGCTTGATGAAATTTTGTTTCATTATTGGAACTTTGTCTAAGTATTAGAATTGCCACTGGAAACAAATTGGCAATACCAATATTTTAAAATGATTAACCTACCCTGGAGTTCCTTCTGAAGGGGGTGGGGGAGTGTGGTCCCTCTTACTTCAAAATTTCGAGGGCAGAAAGTGCCTTGCTTGCCCTGAAGTCGGTGTCTATGTTGGTCTTATGTTCTTTTTCTGTTCATCAAAATGGTAAGTTGAAGGTGGCTGTTGAGGTTATTGTCAAGAACGTGTGACTATGACAATACAGTATTGCATCCCAAGTGTACAATTTGGGAGTTTTAATGTCCTGATACATGAAAACTTTCTAGTATATCTAGCAGTGGCAGTTCATCCAAATGTGTTGAATTATATTGATGTTAAAGTGTATTTGGATGGGCTGACGTTGATATTTATTTATTTAGATAGGTCCCAATGAGCCAGAGCTCGTGTTAGGGACAATCAAGTAGCATAGATGACATATATATAGGTAATTTTTGTAACATGATGTTGTTTAGGTTAATGGTACATTAGAATGTTAGTGACTAACTTTACAGAAGTTATTCAGTATGATACATTGTATTGCTTATGGCTACATATTGAATATAGGCTATTCATTCCTTAATAGGAAGTCTCTTGTTTTCCTCCTAAATGTTTTTATAGAGAAACTTTCCTTTATGCATAATGGTAGGGAGTTAACGGTATATTCCTTTATTATAGAGGACATACTTCCTTTAGTTCTAAATTTAATGGATTGGGAACGGCTGGTGAATATTCGAATTACTCCTCTTGTTGCATAATGATGAATGTCATTTGCATGGGTAAAATGGATGTGTGTATCAATTTGTTTTCTAATTTGTATACATAGCTACTTGCTTTTGCAGTGGCATAATTATAGTTCTTGTGTATAATTCATTTGAGGGTGTGAGCCAAGGAAATCCAAAGATAGATTTTATTGCATGTTTCTGGAGTAGGCTATGTCTATGAATACAGTATCTTTAAACATTTCAGCCGTTGTTCTGTGTCTCAGATGTCCTCAGTCCTAATAAATTAAACACCGGCTGTGAAAGTCTTAATTGCCATATTGTACCATAAAATCATTTTGATATGTCTTCTACTGAACATGCCAGCTACTGTGGCTTATTTGCTATAACTACATAAGCCTACTTGCTTTCATAAATACTGTACATAACAATCTAATCAACATGTATAAAATGTCTTCGTTCTTGACTTTGTTAGCAAAGCTATTTCAAGGCTGGTGCAATGGTGGTCAGCGCATTAATAAGAAATGCCATGTTCCAAATGGCTAACCTGTCGTATATAGTGCATAAAGGCCAAACAAAGCAATGAGGACTAGAAATCAACTGTCTCATGTGTAAACATTGTTCAGTCTCACTTCATTTAACAGAATATTTTATTGAAATTTAAAATTAGTCTCCTTTTTACAGCTATGTTATATAAGTAGGCCTATTAACCTTTTCCCCATTGCTTGGTGCAATATAAGTTGGGCAAAATCTTTTGCTATCATCTTGGTCAATTTAATCCACTTGTTTTAGAGAGATACAATCCTCATAAATGAGTGTCTGGAAGATGGGCCAGCTCTTTTCAACTTGTAAGTCAAGGCCACTGAGCCTAATTTTCAAGAGATACAAGAGAATGTGTCACAGTAAATCAGTTTGTGAGATGTAATGCTGTTTGCCAACACTCAGCAAAATCAATTTTTCAGTTCTCAAAGACAATTTGCAAATTGGAAACATACCATCTTACATAATTTTTTTAAGGACAAACCAACTTGTTGAGCATTCACCAGAACCTTCTTTGGATGGAAGAGGGACAGAACTCTTGCAACTTGTCAGTGTGTCAAACACAACATTTCTGAAAGGTCAATAAACACTAGGATATTCACAAATAGTCTTAAGACAAGTTGTGAACATATATTGACGGTTTTAAGACATTCACACATACTTGAAGAAAGATTTCCAGGTGTTAAATATTATATCTTCCGATGTTGATACAGCTGTTGGTTCAAGTACATAAACTTAAGAATTGCAAAAATAACTCATTACAAATCTCTTCTCGAATTGGCATGATGGTTATTTTTTGTGGGAAGTAGACTTGCATATTCTAACAGCCATGCACACTACAGCCCGTGACTCCTTACTGGTCGAGACTAGGGGAGTGTTCCTGTGTGCCCCCTGAAAATGACTGATATCTAAGCACCAAATCAGTTGAGTTTTGTTTATTGTCTGTTGTCACTGCAAGTAACCTGATTCCATCTCTTTAATTGAGGAGAAGATAGTTTGTTGTTAATGTTTCATTAGACAATCCCTGCAGTCAAACACACTATCACAGTTACTTTCACACCCATGGCTTCAATGTATTTCTGTATGTTATTGGTGTTCTGCCTACTATATCAGACAAAACTCTACTTCTCCAAATCATAAGTAAGTCTAGAGTAAATCATCAATACAAAAAGAAGTGGCCATTCACATTTCTGAAGTACATCCCTCAGCGAAGAAGCTCGACTTTTTGTTTGCATTCTATTGGCAGAACTTGATTGGGTTGAACTGTCTACCTCAATCGTTTTCATGAATGCGTGCAATCAACACACTTATTTCGTGCCTCAAGAGCGAATTGCTTTACTTTCCCAAAACTATTTGCCAAAATATTATTTATAGTGCCACATGGTCCAATAAATTAATATTGAACCATTCGTTCAACTTACATTCCAACTCTCGGAAGACTTTTTACACCCTAAAATACCTGGACCAAAAGCATTCTATTCATCGCGAATACTTGAGTTTATACAATACTCTGTGTACTCTGAGTAGTTTTTATCGCCTTGCACCGTTTGCGTTTATTCCACTCAGCTACCTTGGACAAACACAATTGGATTTCCTCAAGAGAAAAGACAGCTTTAAGAGATCCTTTTGTAGTCACCTCTTGCCGAGGTAATGAAGACCTCATCTCAGCCACTTCCGAAATATTCTGTTCTCCAGCATCAAATTCTAACTTGACTGCCATGAATGTCATGATGAGTTTTAAGGCAATCGGGCATCACTTTATCAACCAATTTGTTGTGATGTTTTTGGCTTCGTTAATGTCAAATATAACTAAGACCATTTTATGATACTTTTTATTAATACAATCATCTTGCTCACTTGATAGTGTTTACATGGAAAGAATTAATGTTACTGTTTTGATTTACAACTCACACTATACGGTAATATAAAGTCAAGGTTTCTTGAAGCATTGCCAAATCTGTTCATAACTTCATCAGTGAGATGTATATCTCTGTGAATAGATGACAATACTAGACCGTTGAGTCTGTTTACAGAAGTAGAATTTCTTAAGTATGTTTTCAACCAACTCAAACTCCGTTCGGCAGTACCAGTAGCTACAGAGAGAGGCAAATTTGCGAAAAGTTTGATAAGGGTATAAAAGTTACAGAAAAAACTTTTATCACACGCTTCAAGGGCAGCTGTTGCTGTTCTTGGTTCGTTCATAAGAGCGAAGGCACTGGAGAGTAATAAGAGGTTATGTTGTTACACATAAGATCAGAGCAAACTGATTGTCACATTGTTTACATCGCTGTACCTTCGCCTTGCTTAGCAACGTTGCCATATGCCACTTAGTAACAATAGTACATGATTATATTGGTTTTTAATGTTTTAATTCATAAACAAATAATATATGTGACAAAACATTCAGGGGGGGGGGGGCGCACTCCCCCCATTATATATGCCCCTTGACAGTAGTATAGTGCTTACAGGTTGTTAACACTCACAGCTGCAGCAATCCCAGCCATCCACACTCCCTCCAGTATAGTACCAGGGCACATGCCCAAATCCCTTACCCTAATCATTATAGTTACATACGAATACAGTCACTAAACAAACACAGGTTAACAGGCAAATCAAATAGTTGATGCTTGATGTGATGCTGATTACCAATGTATCCCTAGGCCCTGAAATGTTGTTAAAATTGGCTGGTGTGTTTCGCAACGCAATTATCTGGAGCTTGCTGATCTTGCCACCTTCTATTTGCTTTTTCTTCTTTGAAGTTAATTCCAACTTTCTTTAGTTTTTTCTAGGTTTATGACAGATCTTGTGAAACCCCATACATACCTAGAAAAATTGCTGAGTTCTTGCATAAGGCTACTATTTTTTTTTAACATTCTTTCACAGATTTTGTTGCTTTTCCCCTTTAGCCTCCTTGCTTTTGTTGGACAAACATTAGTTCTTTGGTGAGCAAGAGGTTGTTAATAAGAAAGACCATGGCCAGGTCTTTTGATAAAATTGTTCCCTATTGATTTACAATAATTCAATTCAAAGTATATACAGTATGTGGAAAGAAAATACATATATTCTGAATTAAACAATAGGTTGTTGATACTGCCAAAAAACACACCACATCAAGTTTTTTATACTGGGCATTACTGCAGCAGTGCTTTACCCTGGAAATACAAGGTAGGCCTACACTTCCTAATTTAGATTTGTGTTGTATTATGCAATCTACATTTTGTTTAGCCTTTTTACACAATTTTTTGATTGATTGATTTTATTTATCCATCAGGACGTACAGCTGTCAATATACAGTAAATAAAATACATATTTATATATTATAATAAGGTAGGCTACTTGAACAGGCCTGCAATTGATACAGTAGTGAATTTTCAACACTGGTAATAAACTTCTTGCATAAGATCATACAATGGCTTTCACGGCCAGTGAATTAGAACTCTTGTGAAATCCCATACATACCTAGAAATATTGCTGAGTTATTGCATGAGGCTACTATTTTCCTTTTACTATTCGAATACCGGTATTCATCTACTGATTAAAAACTGACTTTCATTTTCATATTCAATTTTATATTCTATGATATCTTGTTGTATACGTTAATTTCAATTCCTAAGTGAAACGTGCTATCTACAGTAGTGTCTTCTGTTATGTCCGTTCTCACCTTTTGAGAAATGGAAGAGTTCCAAGAATGTAAATGCATGGTAGTAAGAGCTTCATAGCTTTAAATAGTGGATTGCAAGATTGTTTTACAATTTTCCATTGAACCCCTAAAATATCAAAGGGGATAAGAAACTAGAAATGGAGTTCTGCCCCTTCAAAACTGCAAAGACCCATGGACTATGCATTCATACCATCTACTGATGCTGGTTTCAACTTCTTACAAGGTTTATTGCACTTGGCCTGCGATAGCACTTTGCACACATCAAAGTAAAAAATTTCATTTTCGACAAACCACTTCTGATATATCTATTTTTGGATTTTAAATGTACTGTACCTGAAGTATCAGATTTAAGTGGGCATGAAAATACTGTAGACAAATCGCTTGTATGAATTCTTTCATGTACAGTATGTTGTCTTGTACATGAATTTTAAATACGTAATGTATAGCAACTTTTACTTTAAATTTGAATTTATATATTGAGCACTTGTTGGAATCTTGTTGTATCCATAGATCTAAGATGTTTGTTCTAGAATAAACAATCAACAATGTATTGATCACTCAGAAGAATATTTGGATTCACAGGGTTTTTGTTTTGAATAAAATGGAAATGTAAAGACACCATCTTTTATTATTAGACTAAGTTATACAGTTGTTTACTGACCAGTTTGTGAGCTGTTCTGTGTCAGTGTTACAGAGTTCTGTTTGTTTCACCATTTGTTGGGAGTGTTGTCTTATCTGCTAACAGAATTTTCTGATGTGCATTAATGCTGTCATTTTGGGTTATATTGTTGATATATACGAAAGGGCCCATATTCCACATTTGATGATATCCATGTTTCATAAATATTCACTAAAGAAACAACTTCCA
Source organism: Meconema thalassinum (assembly GCA_946902985.2). Lineage (NCBI taxonomy): Eukaryota > Metazoa > Arthropoda > Insecta > Orthoptera > Tettigoniidae > Meconema > Meconema thalassinum. The sequence continues at coordinate 1,142,883,971 of OX336389.2, forward strand.
CTATCCTTTAAACTGACAATTTGCTTTCATTTGCAAAGGTGTGATTCAAACCATTTATTTGAAATACCCCTGATAAAGTTTGGAAATAAATATTCTATGTTCAACTATATCAAAAGCCTTTTAAGTCCATAAATATGGCAGTTACATTTTCATTGGTGTCATAGTTTTTATGTATTCATAAACAGGTGTCTGTGTTGATATTTTGTTTCTGAATCCATGCTGAGTTTGACAATATACAGGGTCATTATCTATGTGAGCTCCGATAAACATGGCAAGCTAAGCCGACTGTGACTCACACAGATCTCGGGTGCGCATACCCGGTTCAGCCGGTGGTGGCGCGCAATTTTCACACTTTTAACAAACATGTTCAATAATGTGTACTTACAGTGCTCATAGGCGATGCTGAAAATGTCTTCCCTCTCTTGTAACACACACCTGACATCTTCTGATGAAAGAATGTCTGTCAACTCCATTATTTACGGAGCCTGTTTCCTTGAATCTTTTAGCGAGCCTCCTAATTGTACTGGCATTAGGCACAGGTCTTCCTGGAAACTAGGTTCGAAATTTTCGTCTCGTTTCAGAACAAGATTTTCTGTTTTTCATATACTAATTATGGATATACACACGTTCGCGCAATGTGAATTGGTGTCTAGGCATGCCCAACAGTCATATTAATCGCAATACTCACTAAACGTGCAACACTAACATCTAAGCTTTGCAGATACACGTCCATATGAATGACAAAACACGTGTGAACTAACGATACGAGTCAGCGGAGTGCGCTAACCGCGATCTGCACCAGTCACAGCCGGCATAGCTTGCCGTGTTTGTCAGGGCACACAAGGATAATGACCGTGTATTATTATTTATAAAGCATATCAACTTCATACAAAATTTTCCATACTTTTGAGTTAACTGTAATAGGTGGTATTTGTCTAATTTGTCTTTAGCTTCTTTTTATGAACTGGGATTGTGGCTTTTGAAAGCTTAACAAGCAACTGGACTTGGGTCAGAATCCACCTCTTATTTCAAAAATTTGCCACTAGTTTTATTATTGCCGCTGTCGCCAGCTATGCTATACTATACTCTGTATTACGAATAATGAACGCTGATGTCTGTCAAAGCTAGAACGTGGGGAAATGCTGCGTTGCCATTGAGACAGGTCATGACTCATAACATTCCAAGAGGCTTGCAGGAAGACACAAATTCTGGGGAAGTTAGCCCCCTGCCTCGCGGTCTAATGACAGTGACGAGTCAAGGCACAGTAGAACACTGCTTGCTGTTTCCATGGAGACGTTACCCCTCTCGTCTCCACTCCTCACCTCACCCTTTAAGTGGATGACAGCCTTCATCGTTCACCTTGCACAAATCAGAGTATAGTAGTTACATTGAGGGTGCATAGAGATCAGCACAGATTATAGATTACCCCCACAGTGAGTGAGGTACAAGGTTGCGGGGACTGCGCAAGGTAAATAGAAGAGTAATGGGACTGCTGATCCTCCTGTGTCGCGCCATCGTGTCTCAAGAATATCGCATGCAGAATCCTTGAAGGGAAATTAAATGGCCAAAATATTTTACTAAAGATAAGCTAATATTAAAATATCATCGAAATTCACAAAAAATATGCTAAGAAGCTTCAAAAGATATGGTAATGAGACAACCCAGAATAAATCACTGATTATTGGGCATTCTTTTCCATTCTTGTGATTTTAGCCATTTGGCTATCAAGCATAGGCTAATATAGGAAAAATATTGAAGCTGTCATACAAAGATCAGACACAGCCTTTGATGTGAGATACAATACTCGGCAGGTCCTTAGGGACCCCGAAAACCACATATTAAGCCCTTATAATCAACAGTTCCCAAGACAATTCCAGGATGCTATCCTCACTTTGGTAGACTGATCAAGTGACAGAATTGCTTTTCAGTTGGTCAACAAAAGTATCAATTAATTAAGTCTACAAATAATTCATGTAACATTTAGTTCAGGTGATAAATAATTGCTACTTCCCACACTCTTGTGTTGACCAACTGAAAAGCAATTCTGTTAATAGATTACTCAAGCAACACTGAAAACTGGCTTCTAACATTTCAATAAACTGATCAAGGAATGGTCAGCCGTAACCGTGGCAACAGTGACATCCAGCAGTGTAACTCCATTCATTACCTAAAGCACAATGACTCATAGTCAACCCCTAAACGATACTTAAAAATAAATTGTGAAGCACTGCGCAGATGCAATCGGCTCCAAATATTATATTATTAATAGGGCCTGGATGTTGATGACATGTCATCTTTTTACTGAGCTGTCTCAAGTACATAGAAACTCCGGATGGGCCACCCCGTCTTCAAATATGTCATTTTATATTGCATCTTTTTGCATTTTTTGCTATTTTTTTTACTTTAAGAGCATGTTTTTAAGTTTAGTAGATTTTTTTGAGTCATATTTTAGAGAAATTGGCCTTTTAAGGTATTTTTTTTTCCCAATTCAGTCATGTCACAGCTTTATATGAGGGACTTAAGTCTCTCAGAGTTAAGAAGAAGGTAGTAGCTATGAACCTTTTGTTAAGTGCTAGAAATCTATTTTGATTGACTTTTCAGTTTGAGCTTCAGATGTCATTTTTGAAATATTGGTGAGTTTATTATTATAAGATCATTTTCTCCATTTTACAGTGCATTTTTCAAATTTTTGAAATATTGGTGAGTTCAATATTATAAGATCATTTTCTCCATTTTATGGTGCATTTTTCGATTTTTAAGCCATTTATTACAGCCAGGTTTGAAAATGTTTAAGTGCATTTTTTAAACTTTTTTACGGCATCAATATCCTGGCCCTAATTATTAATAACAATGCTGCAAATAACATTTCTGTTAGTAGGCTATGTGTGGTTATGAGGTTCATTTGACAAATAGAGTCTTGGAGTAAACTGAGAGATAGGCTACTGTATAAAAGCTTTTAATTGATGACACCAACGACTATGTATACATTCTACCATGCTTGCAGCACAAGACAAGTAGTAACCGGAAATCAGTATCACTGAACAAAGTAAAACAAACGAAATATTAAATACATGACAAATTTTGATGGATAGTACCGGTACCGTAATATGAGGAATTGCTCATTCCAACATGCCTCCTCAATTTCTCAATATTACATCACTTCATAATTTTCCTCAGATACAGACTATAAAAAATCTCCAGTCATCATTTTACAATTTCATTTTCTTAATTTTATCTGTTATTTTATCTATTTATCAATTATTGTTTACATTTCACACACACCTAATTCTGTTCTATGTTTCTCAAAGACAGGATATGGCAGTCTCTTAGTAAATATATCAGCAAACTGACAATCTGTTGGATTGTATTCAATGCATAGTAATTTCTCTTGCACTAAATCCCTCACAAAATTATACTTGATATTAACATGTTTTAATCGCTTCTGGTCCCATTTGTGTAGAGAATGAATACATGATTGATTGTCCTAAAAAACTTAAATTGGGGTGTCTCCACAAATCTGCAGTTCCTTCATTAATTGGTAAACCCACAATAATTCAGCAGTTGCTGAAGCCAATGCTAACAAGAAGTTCCGTGACGAACTAAAGAGCCTACTTTTCTTAAAATGTAAGATTCATGCCATGATTAACCCATATTGATCTATCTAGAATAATGACGAAATTAAGTTGGTAATATCGAAATTTCTAATTAGTTTGAAATACTGTATACCTGGCATAATGTAGCCTAATAGAGATCCTGGCGCAGTCAGCTGGTATTTGAGGGAGCCGTGTCCGTAGATTTACTGGCACGTTAAAGATCCCCTTCGGGGCAAAATTCCGGCACCCCGGCGTCTCTAAAAGCCAGTGTAGTTAAAAGGGACGTAAAACCAATAACATTAATTAAAACCTAATAGAGAACTACAGTTGGCAGCCCTGGTGACTGAATATATTCTTAGTTCCATCTCTTAAGGTACACAACACAAAATTTGGTTGAAGTCCAATGGACAGCATGAACGTTACACAGTTAAACATTGCCTCTAACAGCGTGCATAAAATCATGTTGGCAACAATGACATACATGTATTGGTCAGAAATAATCTGAAATAATATGATCTATTGTTGTGTCAATTTTGAATGAAATCCATTAGTTAGTATAGAAGTTACATGCATTTTAAAATTGGACCTATCAGCAGGCTTAGAATCATGTTGGCAGCACTGGCTTAGGCCTATATTAGTTACTCCAAATTTATCTAGAATGCCAGGTACTATACGTATGCAAAGTTTAGGGCTATTGGCTTGCATACTTTCTGATATATTGATATTATGGTAACAAAAAGAGAGACAGTATTTATTAACAGTTGGCAGCCCTGGTTACTCTTAAGAATCGGCATAGTAATATCTGTTATGGTACACATAGAACACACTAAATTTGGTTGAAATCCAAATGATAGTATAGAAGTTACATGTATTTAAAGTTGGACTTCTCAGCAGGCTTAGAATCATGTTGGTAGCACTGACGTATATAAGTTACTCCAAATTAATATAGAATGTCAGGTACTATACGTGTGCATAGTTTAAAGCTGTCGGCTTGCATACTTTCTGATATATGGGTACTTGGATAAAAAAATTGAGAGCATTTATTAACAGTTGCCAGCCCTGGTGGCTCTTAAGAATTCGCTCAATCATATCTGTTTATGTACACATAGCACATACGAAATTTGGTTAAAATCCAATTGATATTGTAGAAGTTATTTGCATTTAAAATTTGGACCTATCAACAGGCTTATAATCATTTTGGCAACACTGTCATGTATGGCCTCCTGGAAATTAAACTGCAATATTATTATCTATATGTGTGCCAATTTTGAAATAGCTCCCATTCATACCTTCCAAGATATCCAACGTGGAGCTCAAATTTCAATTGCGATTTTTCAGCAGTTGGTAGCACTGACATCATTTTCAAATATGGCCGTGAGATATTCAGGTATAGATGTTTACTCCTACGAAATTTTGTTACGATTGCTGCAGCCGTTTAGGAGTTGATAGGGGGGGGGGGGCACACAGACAGACAGGACAGACAGACACACATTTGCCCGATCTCATAAGTCTACTTTTTTCTAAAAATTCTGCCTCAGTGGTGGAATTTGCAACACTTCTTTGCTTTCTGGATGTCCAAATAACAGAGTCTCCAAATATTTTAAAAACATAACCAGAAACTCTTTTTCTATCAATATGATTTGCATATTATTTCAGAAAAAGGATTCGGGCACACCATCTGATATTTCAATGGCATTAACAACTAAATTAGAATTATTCTCCACTACATGCAGTGGAGGTACTGACTCACTGTCCGAGAAAAGGTGGGTTAACAGGCAGAACTCGACTCAATCAAACTCCTCCTCCTGAACTACCCCACCTTTCACTGCTAGCAGGGGCGGATCTAGGGGAGGGCGATCGCCCAGGGCCCCGCACCGTGGATTTTTTAAATTTAATTAATTAATTAATTAATTATACTTCTCAAACTTTTCAAACTAATTTATAATTCTTTTTTTTTTTTTTTTTTCAGTGCAGCTATAACCTCCATTGACCGTTTAGCAAGTTTAGATTTCAGTGAAATAATAGAAGACTTCAGCCGAAAAAAAAGTGGCAAAGTGATATTTTATAGTTTACATAATCTTCTTCAGGGGGACTTAAAGGTTTCTTTCATATTATTAAAAATGTGTTCTGTAGTGTATTCAAAATATTGTAACTGAGGCGCCTAGAATCAAAACCCGCCAAATCCATATTTTATGAAAATTGAGATAAGCATTGTTTCATATAGCTTTTGCTGCGCTGAATTCATTAAAACTATTATTTTGTTACAAAACCCGCTACATCCTACTGTAAAACGAAGTCAAAGTTGAGGCTTAGTTGCAATATCCCCCAAGTCCAACGACAGTTTCGCCATTTTTGGTCACAAAACCCGCCACATCCACATCAGCCAATAGGAGCACCCAGATCCGCCATCTTACCTTCCATGATGCTTTGCGAAGTGTGTACTCTTTACCCAAGGTTAGTAGAAGAGAGGTTGGCTCGTAACTTGCCTTCCGCTGGCAGTAGGGTGGGGGTAACGCGTCATCGGGCCTGCGAGAGTCACCCCAGTCTCCATTTACAGAGTGGACATAGGAAACTACGTGTGTTATTTACTTGTTTGTTAATACAGTATTTATTTTGTTCAAGATATGAATTGTGTCACGTGGTGTATTATACATTAATAAACAGGTGAATAATATGTAAATTAATTACATCAGATTACTATGGAATCTATCTTTGCATATTCTAGCCCATGGGTAAGTTGTTTCTTTAGATGTGTTTTCTTTTCTTTCAGTTGTTTAAGATGCCGGGGAAAATTTGCAGTGTTGCAATCTGCAAAAGTAATTCGGAAATTGTTAAGAAAACGGGAGAAAAATAACTTTCTTCAGATTTCCAAAGGATGCTAATCGTAGGAAAACGTGGGTGCAGAAATGACAAAGGAAAGATAAATTCGATCCGAATAACAAACGGATTTGCAGCAAACATTTCATACCAAGTGATTTTGAAGACGAAATTCGAGCTCGACTGACACATACTCACCCTAGAATATTAAAAAATACGTCAATACCTTCTTTAAATGTATTGCCTCAAACACAGAGCCAAGACACAACTTCACGTACAGAACGCTCCCAGAGAAAGAAAACAAAGAGTTACTGAACGAAATATTGGATTCGACATTTTCCAGTGACAATGATGCCGTCGTCAATGACGTCAATGTCAATGATACTGGCACAAAAAATGACGATCTTCTCATTAAATACAACGCATTACTTGAAGGGACCAAAAAATGAAGGAAAACATGCAACACTTAGAGACTAGAGCAAACTGTTTGAAATCAAGAAATGTGGAATTTGACACTTCAATTCAGCAGTATGAATGTGGTTTTGACAAGAAAATTAAAGATACGTTTGAAGATTTACTGACACCAAATCAAGTCGACATTGTTAGCAAACAGAAAACAAAGGCAAGATGGAAAAACGAGGAAATAGCGAAGGCATTTACCTTAAGATATTTAAGCTTCCGAGCGTACAAGTAGCCTATACCAGAGTCACGCTGAAATATCCATTACCTGGATTATCAACTTTGAAGCGCTGGGCAGACAATGTTGAATTACGAAACGGTTTATTGAAAAACGTAATAAAAGTAATGAAAATTAGTGGACAAAAGAAGAATGGTCGAGAGAGAGTCACTGTACTTTCTTTCGACGAAATGAAAGTGTCATCACCCTATGAATATGATGCTAAAGCAGACGAAGTCGTGGGCCCACATACATACATGCAAGTTGTAATGGCAAGAGGGTTATTTCAGAACTGGAAGCAACCTGTGTACATTAATTTCGATAAGAAAATGTCGAAAGACATTATAAATGAAGCGGTTATGTCACTACATAATATTGAATACGATGTAGTTTCGGACTTTGGCGGGGGGAATATGGCACTGTGGAAGGAACTCGGTATTACCATTGAAACTACACACTACGTGCATCCGATGACAGATTTAAAAAACCTAATTTTTCGCAGACGCACCTCACCTGCTTCAATTAATTCCTAATGTGATTGGCGAAAGTGAGAATGACATTCCGCGGGGTCACCAAAATCGTGGTGCTGTTATCAGTGACAGTTTTGCTGACTCTGAGAGTGGCGAAAATGAAGACAAACGTGCAGGCACCAATGGACAGCAATGACAGCATTATAAATAATAATGCAGTGCTTAGTGAAGCAATGGGGATAGGTGGATCTGCGCCTGTTGGAGATATAGTCGGCTGTGAGTCTGTTTGTATATATCAGTTTTATTATGTTGAAGGAGGTGTATAATTAAATTAGTCATGTAATTAAGCGTTCAGCATCATCTATTATTCACAACAATTCATTAGTTGACACTCTGAAATGGCTGCTGCCCTTAAAAATATTATTTACTGAGCTCGTAATGCGCTACGGACTAACGACTGATTCAAACGCAGCAGGCCCGTGACGTGTTCCCGCGCGCTCTCCCATTGGCCGAGAGTTATGAGCCAACCTGTATTCTACAAACCTTGCTCTTTACCTACGTGCATTATAGTCGGAGAATGAACCCATGCCTGACGTGATTAGAATGGTTTATGTTGTTGTACTTTCTGATAATAATTTATTTTGGATAATTTTGACAAAGAACGAGAAGAACAATAACATTCTGGTCTGGGTGATGTTTTCCACAGAACTGACATTTGCGAACACAAACGTGTCACGAAACCTGATTTTGATATGACTCACGTAAAGCCAGAAGCCATAAACAGAGGGATTGTCCTTCAGGCACAAGAAGTGAAAGATGTTTCGAGACTGCTTTCGAAGCATTCTGGAGAAAGATGGAGGGAATATGTAGAGCTGCAATTTTATTGCAATCTGCAAAGTCGTGGCGAACACGAAGAGAATGATGATGATTGAGAAACTACTATTGAGGATGAGGTAGAAACAGAAATTGTGTAGCTATAACTTCCAGTAAAGAATGTGATTTAATAGTTGAATGACGATAGTTTTGTCTCTAAAGGCCTGGACCATAGTAATTGAATATTAATTTAATTTGAAGCTTTTCCTTATTATTGTTCAGTACTGTAGGCTACAGTATTGCCGGCCCCGTGGTGTTGGGGTAGCGCGCCTGCCTCTCACCCGGAGGCCCCGGGTTCGATTCCCGGCTCCTTCAGGGATTTTGGAAACTGACGTGAGGGCTGGAACGGAGTGCACTCAGCCTCGTGAGGACAATTGAGTAACTGACAGTGAGGCAGCGCCCCGATCACGAAAACCAAGATTAACGGCCGAGGGGACCCGATGCGCTGGTCATGCGGCACCCCAATATCTGCAGGCCAAATGGCTGGGGATTAGGCCCTTCACGGGCTGTAGTGCCAGGGGTTATTTACTGTACAGTATTATTACCCTTTCAGGAATTGATTGCCGGCGGTGGAGATGGGAACTACTCTTTATGTAATTGTGTCACACGTCAGCTTGCTTCGTTGACAGGTACAGTTGCGCGTGTAGGATATGACTCAGCTCCAGTTTTGGATTTAACTGTCCATGGTGACATGAGCTCCTGTGACGCTTATCTGACGCAATGCAGCGTGACCTATGTGCAGATTGCACTCTGTCATCGCTGTGTCCTCCGCTTCGCCCCACAGAGCTCATGCTACAATAAACATAAACGCTGGCACAGCCACACTCAGCGGCAATCAAATCTTGAATGGGTAACATGAGTTTTATTCTTTTTCTGTTTATTCTAATAAAACACAACCGCCCCTTAAAACAACAATAACAACAACAATAAAACACAAAAATTAAACGATTTTTTATATTTTATAACCTATATTTAGTTAACTTTCATTCAAATATTAATTTCTGAATAAAGCTTACGCAGTTTCTACAATATCTTCGCAACTTAAAATGTATTAGGGCTCTTTGGTATCAAAACCTGCCAAATCCAAATCTTAGTAACAAACCCCGACACATCCGAATTATTGCTTTATATTTTTCTACATACATTTTTAACTATATCGGGGATCAGCTTCGTACTTCGTCACTGTTTTTAAAAATAATTCATTCATTTTTTAGTGAAAAAAGTATTTCGTTTTGGGTATTGGTTCGCTTGTGACAGTATTTGCCACTTTGCCGAAAAAGTGTAGGAATGGATTTGGCGGATTTTGATTCTAGGCACCTCAACTATTCTTTATTTTATTATTATTACAAAACTACTTTCCATTTTATTTTTTATTTCCTATTGTTTTGGGCTCCACCTTATCATATCGCCCAGGGCCCCGCAAAGCCTGGATCCGCCACTGACTGCTAGAGTGACATAGTCTCTAAGGTATGCCGGCTGTTACTCCTCCTCAACTGCTGATGATCGTTAACATTACTTGGGTACTCCGAAATATTTTGAACATTTTCACAATAATTTTCATTGTTTACATAATTTAAATCATGTAGAGATTTGAAGCCATTCTTTCAATGTTGCATATACAACATTGTCATTTGTAGCTCTTTAGTCGGTCAACACGATTATGCCCAATGAATGGGCGTGGTATAAGATATAAGTACCGGTATGTAAATACACTCCTGGAAAAAATTACATGTATTAGTTAGCACTCTTATCACTATTGCCCTATTTAATAGTTATAATTAACTAATACATGTAATTTTTTCCAGGAGTGTATTTACTTATTTACATCTTGTACCCCGCCCATTCATCGGCCACAATCGTGTTGACCAACTGAAGAGCTACAAATGGCAATCATTTAAATCAGTTACATCTTCATCATCACTTAGATCTTCATCATTTTTATCAATTTCCTCCTCCATACTTCCATCTTCCCAGACATGATCCCAATTTTCCCCTTCAAACTTACTTTTATCCTCATTGTATAACATCACAAGAGCTGATTATCTTATTTTCCCCCAACACCAAAATCTATACCCAATGCGGCTTCTGATAGAAAAGTATACGGAAAAAAGAATGACAATTCACATGGCTTTAACTTACTGCATCTGAAGAAAGCATTCGACCAGATTCCGCATCTGCTTATATGGTATTCTCTTCAATCTCACGGCGTTCCAGAAGCTTATGAGCGTTGGGTCCAACTCCTCTACAGTAAACTCCGTCCAAGCAATCTGCGAAGTGCCAGTGTGAAAACATACAGTCTGCGCACAGATGTGACTCGGCTGACTGGTCCAATGAGGTGCGAAGCAACTGAATAATTAGCGCAGGAGGGTGGTACGACCTTGGTTTCAACCAACTCTCGCAATGGCTGGGCTGCCAAGCTCCACCCATCGCATTCTCTTTTCACTTCCTCCGTGTGACGTCATGCATAAACCTACTTCACAGATTCCGTGGATAAGGTATAGCTCTGTACGCAGTGCTGCTGGCCTCACCAAACAGTTTGATATTCGAGTTGGGATTCACCAGGGATCTGCACTATCTCCTCTCCTGTTTATCCTATGTACGGATACTGTGACTGCCGATTTGCATAGGCAACCACCATGGATATTTATGTACGCCGATGATGTCATGCTTTCAAGCGAGACTCGTAATGATCTAGAACCCTTGGTCAATTTCTGGAATGCGAGGCTCTGTGAATTTGGACTACGGTTCAACCTTACTAAGACCGAGTACCTTCAATGTGGTTCCCAGACAGATGGCACCCCACTACCAAAGGCTTCACATCTCCGATACCTTGGCTCCGTTATGAGACCTGATGGTGACACAGTCTCGGATGCCCGTGCAAGAGTAAATGCTACGTGGATGAAGTGGCGCCAGGTCACAGGTGTTCTCTGTGACCGCAAGATCCCTTTGCACCTCAAAACTAAGATCTATCGAACAGTCGTCCGCCCTGTTGCTTTGTATGGAGCCGAATGCTGGCCTAATACAATGAAACATGAACAAGCCTTGCACTCAATGGAGATGTGGATGCTACGATGGTCCTTGGGAATTACACGGCTGGATCATATTAAGAACAAAGACGTCCGCAATACTCTTGGAATTGCCCCTATTCCAGCCAAAATGAGGGAGACTCTGTTTCGTTGGTACGGGCATGTAGCCCGAGCAAATACATAGTCCGCTGTAAGGAAGTCACTTGCTCTCGAGCCTGATGGACAAAGACCTCTAGGGCAACCAAAAAGGCGTTGGATGGATACCCTACACAACGATATGTGCATCGTAGGCCTTCGTCCTATAGATGCAGCAAACCGAAACTAATGGAGAGCGAGGTGCAGAGTGGCTGACCGCAAAAAATAATTGGGAACAATGCCAAGAAGAAGAAGTGTTCATGTCCCGTCGGTATCTCATTTTTAAGTCTTACTGTACAGATGTGGAAGAGGAGCTGTAGTCAATTGTATATTGTTTAAAAGTAAACCAGACTCTCTTAATTAATTTATAGGACAGCATGCATGTGATATGGTTCCCAAGTAGGCTATATTAATTTACTGGTGTCCAATGCGGAGCAGTCTGTTAATAAAAGCGCTCGCTACCTAATTGCGCCAAGAGGGGATGAACCGGTCGTATTACATCGACCATTACATTTCACTTATTTTACTTATTTATAAATATTGATTGCATTTCCTGATGAAGGTCGCAATGTGCCCGAAACCCGCACATTGAATTACATAAATAATTTGAATGCCTAAAAGTATTTTTTCGTAGTCCATTGCACCAATTTTTCTTAATTTATTAATTTTGATGGAAATTATCAAGATGTGCTATTCAAATTATGCCATTAAAAAAATATTATTGATAAGTCTAAAATATATATATTTTCTAAAAACCTATGCTTACGTGGTAGTATTTTGTTGTTGGTGGAACTTAAGTATTTTTCATTGGTAGAATTTTCGTATTTGGTTGTTTGTTGAAGGTTAGTATTTTTGTTGGTAGAATTGCTCTATTATTTTATTCTGAAGGGGAGTAGCAGCCTTCCAGAACAAATCAATTCTTTACTTGTCTTATGGACTGTAAAGATATTCATAACATTAGCCAACTAATGGCTACACTGCGTTCTGCTGCACGGCTGAAAGCAACGGGAAACAACAGCCGTAATGCTGTTCCCGGGGATATGCACCTCTCTATGCATAATTACATATGATGATGGCCTACTCTCTTGTAAAATTCCAATCCAGAGGAAAAATAGTTCCCCGGTAGGATCTCCGGGAGGGGACTACTCGAGAGGGGGTTAACATCACAGAAGTGACAAAGAGGAAATCTGACATTCAACGGATCAGAGCGTGGAATGTCAGAAGTATGCTAGGCAGTGGAAGATTAGAAACGTTAGGGAAATGGTTGAGGTTTGATTTGGTTGGGATTAGTGAAATGCGCCGGGAGGAAGAACAGGACTTTTGGTCAGGAGATTGTAGGGTCATTAGCACTAAATCAGACAATGGCTATGCGGGGGTAGGTCTCGTATTAAGTAGGAAACTTGGACAGTGGGTGGAACATTATGAGCAATATAGTGAACGGATTATTGTAGCTAAAATCAATACAAAACCTACGTGCACCACAGTGGTCCAAGTCTATATGCCGACCAGTGAAGCTGATGATGAAGATGTTGAAAAGGTCTATGAAGAAATAGATGAAATTCTGAGGTATGTCAAGGGTGATGAAAATCTTATAGTAATGGGAGATTGGAATGCTGTGGTAGGAAAAGGAAGAGAAGGGAAGATACAGGCCGGACGTTTGTTTTAGACGATTGCCCTTGACCTTGAAGCCTGCGGGTGAGCCTGTACACAGTCACTCTCTCACCCTATCGCTTCACATTTGTCACCACCGATCTGATGTAATGGAATTCCAGACTTGAGCACGTGGCGACACCGACTTGCAGACAGTACAGTCAACGACGAAGTATTGTGTGACGCGGAAGTACACGTTACATATTTACGAACAGAACGTCATTTTATTTGCCAATGACTGTACTTCAGTAGGAGTGTGAGACAGCTTTGTCAATCATCGGACCGCTTGGGGCAGCTGATAACAACACAGATACTGCAGTAACTCGCCTCCAGGCTTCCGTTATGATTTTTCACTTGTCTAAAACAAACGTCCGGCCTGTAGTAGGAGATTTCGGATTAGGTGAAAGGAATGATCAAGGAAGCAGGCTGATGGAATTCTGCACCGAGCATGAGTTGGTCATAGCTAACACCTTATTCAATAACCACAATAGCAGAATAGATTAGATTATATTTTTATTTATCCATTTGATCTATTACATGTACACAATACATTTTTGATATACTGTAGGAAACGTCAGAAATTACATCTATAAAATAAAAGAACTTACAGGTATATATTACTAATAAAATAACTATTTATAACTTATAACAACACACCTTAAGAGATACAATCATATTGGACAACTATTTACACCATACTCTATTACCACAATATGAAAACTTAATTCTATAAATACAACAACTTACAGCTAGGTATTACAATTAAAATAGAAAAGTAAAATATAATTATAGATTTCATCGCCCCTATATGCTAAGATTGAACTACAGAGTAAAAACAATGGCACTGCAGATAGCTTTCAACATTCTATCAAAGGTTTTTATTTTTGAGGCAAATTTTATATACTGGGGTAGTTTTATTGTATAATTTAACTCCTGTGTGAAAAGTTCTTTGTGTGTGTGTGTGTGTGTGTGTGCGTGTGTGTGTGGGGGGGGGGGTTTGGCCTATGAATATCATTGTTTGTTTTAACAAAAACGTCTTTATTCATTAAATTATTTTTTAAAAACATAATACTTTCAAAGATATTAATGCAGGGCAGTGGGAGAATGTTTAAATCTGTAAACAGAGGTCTACATGATTCTCTAGTGTTTCCATTTGCCATAATTCTAATCACCCTCTTTTGTATCCTAAACGTGCTTAGTACATCTGGTGACATACCCCAAAATATGACCCCATATCTTAAGTATGAATGGAAATATGGAAATAAGCACAATAAGTATTTCTTAATGTGTGCATGCTTGTGCAAGTTTTCAAAATACGTAACGCAAAGCACATCAAATTCAGTTTAGTATTCAGATATTGTATATGTTTATTCCATTTCAAGTCATGTTGTATCCATAGTCCTAAAAACTTTGTTTCTGATTTATTTTCTATTTGATGACCATTTAATGTTATATTGGGCGTCGCAGGATTCCTATTCTGTATAGTGTGGAAATTTACAGATACTGTTTTTTTATAGTTTATTATGAGGCGATTATCTTGTTACCATTTGGTTAACTCTTCTGTAACGGAGTCAGCAGACTGCTGTAAGACCTGTTTAGTTTCACCTTTTATTACGAATGTTGTATCGTCCACAAACAAAATTTCCTTATGAGGATCAACGTTTTGTGTTATATCATTGATATATCGTCGGCTTACTGCGAAAAGTTGGTAAGTCACAAATTGCACATTATGAGATAATGACAATTTAAAGGTTTGAACATAATTTAAAAATAAATAAAATTAACTATACAACTTGAATTAATTTTCATTATGAGCAGGGGTAAATAGAGAAGTAAATAAAATTGTTTGTGTTTGTTTAACAATGTGTTTAATTGCTAATAATAATAAAATAAAGCAACTGTGAGGACTTACTGATTTTTTTCCTGAAAATAATGGCAAGTTACAGCATTCTTACAATTTATTAATTCCTCAAGCTATGTTAACAGGGATCTATTATTGTTTACATACAGCACCCTGGGTCTGCTACTCGCTAAATTCAGTCTCACTTTCTGAATAGCTTGGATCAGGAGCAGCAGTACCGGCATTGGTTGAGGTCGGCAAGCTCTTGTACCAGGGATGTAGTTCTGCTGGGATTATACCGGTCCTGCACAGTTTTTCCAGATCCTGTTTCTTTTATTTTGAAATTGGGAGGCATGCATGGTATAGCTTGGGAAGTTCGTTAGGAATTCTCTCTGGACGCCCTTTAGATTGAACATCATTATCATCGAAGTCCCACTCCAGTCACCCGGGTGTGGTTTACAAGCCTCCTCCACTCCTTTCTGTCCTTCCATTTTTTCCTGTTCCATCACTTCTGCCACATCCAATCCAGCTTCTCCAATGTCCTTCAAAATTTGGTCCAACCACCTTCTTCTCGGTCTTCCAACTGGACTCTTTCCCGTGACTTCTCTTTCTAATTCCCTTCTTGAACGCGGGTGTTAATTTTAATGTAGGGAGCATCATACTGATAGCGATACTGGCTGATCTTTATCAAACTTCAGATACTTTATTTTCAGCCAGTTGACTGTATTTCCATGATCATCTACATTGTGATTCCTTATTAGTGCTGCTGATAATTCTGTCAAGTTTACCATGTCCTTATACGTGAGTTACTTCTCAATGTATGGTCCTGCATTCTTTCTACTTCTTTGAGATCTTGCCATCTGGAAGATCGTTAGCCAATCCATCATGGAATATACCGGAACATTTTTCTTTTGATGCTCTATAGCGCCATGGACAGAATCAACTTCCATGTCCGGATTCTGAAAATGTGTGTTCTACAACATTAATGTGGGTATTCTGAACCAAGAACATGAACAATGCAGCAATATTTTTGTTTCTGTTCTGGCCAGAACAAGTGTCAGAGTATAGACAGATGTCCTTAAGTGATTCTGGAAGCTGATTAAACCACTGAAGCAGAGCACTGCCAATTTCAGAACTTCCACGCTTCCCATTCAGTTCTGTCCACGCAAACCAATAGGCGTTTTGAGGAGCACGTGACTCGTACAGAGTAAAATTGTAGACACAGAATTTTCGGGAGTAGTACATTTGAGATGTCTCATCGTTAGGGATTTGAAGAAAACTTTGCAAGTCTAAGGTACCCAGAACGAAAGATGGACCATGTTCTAATCTTTCTTTGTCCTTATTCTTCGAACACGCTGCATCAATTTTTCTTTGAATGTGATTGTCATACTCCTCTTTAAAGGCTTCTTTGACGATACCTACTGCCTTTTCAAATCTAGTGCACTTTACACACTGATCTTTCTTGGGTCGAAAGAGAGAGTAGTTGTATTCCATACAAAAAAATCTTCGATTCATGATACTAGAAACTAACACGCTGGAAGATCAATCACTGCAAAGTAGTAAAAGCCCGCCTAATTTACAATGGCCTTCATAATAATGAAAATATTAAAGTCATTTTTCGACATCTCTTGTTGAATGTAGTAGCCTACAGTCTTCGTTCAATAATGCTGTAACACGATGGAGGATCAATCACTGCAAAGTAGTAAAAAAAAGCCCGCCTAATCCACAATGGCCTTCATAATAATGAAAATAATTAAATCATTTCAATTACTAGATTTTTCATACTGAACTGAAACACAAGGCGGAGAAAAGACTACAGCAAGCATTTAAGGAAACATGGACTTAGCGAAACCAGCAAACCTACATAGTACATTTTGTGCTCTCTGAATGGAGTTACCAATGATTTCCTGTCAGAGATAATACAATTCTTAACACTTTTCTGCCAGTAACTCCATTTTGCCCAAAAGTGGACTTACCAACTTTACGCAGTAAGCCGACGATATAGAAGAAAGAGTAGTGGGCCCAAACCCGATCCATGGGGTACTCCAAATTTAATAATTCCCTCATTGGACAATGTTTCATTAAGTAATCTGGTTCAATCGTCCTTGTGTCTCAAGCTTACTATTTGTTTATGCCTTGTTAAGTAAGACTCTAACAATTTATTACCTAGACCTATAATACCATATTGATTTAGTTTTGTAAGGAGGATTTTATGGTCAACAACATCAAGTGCTTTCGATAAATCCAAGAATAGGCCAGTTACATGTTCCTTATTGCCAATTAATTTCAGAATACATTCATAAATTGTTGTCTGTGCAGATTTTTCGTTCTGAATCCATGTTGTGAGTTTGATAGTAATTTATTTTTTTCTATAAAACTTATCAGTCTCTTATACAAGATTTTTTCCACATTTTTTGTAATACCAGTTGGTAAGGTAATAGGACGATAGTTATCTAATTCTTCTTTTGAACTGTTTTTGTGCACTGGAATTACTTTTGATGACTTCAAATTATCCGGGTAAGTTCCTGAGAGAATTGAACTGTTTATTAAGTGCGTAAGTGGATTTATTATATTTTCTGCACATTTCTTTTAAAATTGCATCAGGGATGCCATCAATGTCAGCACAGAATTTATTTTTTAGCTCTTTTATAACTATTTTTACCTCTTCACTAGTGACATGATTTATAAATAAAGAATCACTGAATATATTTATTTTATTATTAGAATTTAGTGTATTTACCTGTGATTTATTTAATAATTTTTGTGGAATTTACAGAAAATAGTCATTAAAAGTGTTTGTTATTTCCTCTGGATTATTAATCACTTTATTATTGCAGTTCAGTGTAATGTTCCTTTGTATTTTAGCAGATTTTCCAGTTTCTTTCTTTATCACGGACCACATAGCCCTGTTTTTATTAGATGATTGGGAAATAAAATTATCATTATGCATTTTCTTTGCTAGACTTATTACTTTACTTAATATGCTAGTGTTTTTTATTTGTAGTATAAATTGAATTCAGGTGTTGTGTGGTATTGTTTATATAATTTGTGTAGAAATTTATTACTTTGACATGAATTTAAAATCCCTGTTGTTATCCAATTGCTAGTTTTATTATTTTGAATAGTTCTTTGTTTAAAGGGGAATGCTGTTTCAAAATAGTGTTTTAGGGTACTGTTAAATGCATTACCTAAATTTATCATACATTTTCTAGTTTATAAATTTCTGACCATGTTTCCTTATTTAATAAGTCATTGAAATATGTAACATTTGTTTCAGTGAATGACCTTCATTGTGAGGTATAAAAATAGCATTCATAACGAATAATACGACCGGGAGGCACCTGCAAAATAGTAATCTAAATAAACAAGACCTGCATTCAAAGTCAGGGGTATATTCCATTGCATGCCAAGACCCTGGTTGTCAAGCTAATTACATTGGATAGAGCAGAAGACGAGTTGATACATGTTATAATGAACATAGGAATGCGATAAGATACGGAACACATTCAGCCGTATGCGAACATATGTGTGACACGGAGCACAGCTTTACTAAAATCGAGACTGACCTAAAAATAATTCATCACGAATCGAAAGGCAGAGCTCTCGACATAAAGGAGGCAATCGAGATTCACCTAGCCTAACAAAACAATCCCAACAATCTAAATGAACACACTTTTAAGGAGAGTTCACCCCTTTTCACTCTACTAAAAAACACACCCTGTCGAAAACAAGACACAACATAGCGATACAGCCAAGTTAGATAAAAAAGGGGGGGGGGATAGCGGTGGTTATAGGTAAATGTTATTTGGATCAGGTATACTATACCCTTCCGTGTTCTTCTAGGATGCCGACTCTTGCTCGGGTAGTGATCTGTTCGGGGTGGCTCTAACTTATTCTAAACATCCTAGGAATATCGTCACAGGATCACAGGAGGCTTAACTTAAAATCAGTATGTCAGAGAACTCCTAATATAAAATAATTTATTTCACAAAAACATCATCTCCCTTTTCTCCCATCCATAGACAAATAAAAACAAAATAAACTCCCTTAAATTACTCTAATCAACAACATCAAAAATGCAAAATAAATGTTATCACACTGGCTGAAACCAGGAAAAGAAAAATAGTCTATTTTACTGCAGTCCACTGCTTCAAGTTCAAGAATCTACGTCAACAGACTTAGTTCAAACAACTATGGCTTAAATAACCTAGCCATTCTATCACAACAAATTATGCGCACTCATGTTTATAACTTGCAAAATTGGTTTTTGGGAACTCGGACATGTTTTCTCGTACAATCATCATCTTTCCTCACAAGAGTCAGATAATGAAGGCAATAGATTTATCCTAGGTTACGGGCATGTGTGTATTTATAACTTAAAAACAATTACTTCTCTCAGAGTCATGACTCCGTTAATTATGGTAGAATAAACAAGTCATCATACATGAAGCATCAAATAAATACTTCGGCAGCCGGTGCCCCGTGATTATTAATAAACAATTATAATGGATGCACTCAAAAATAATGACAATAGAATGCGTCGCTTCCTAAAGCGGCACACAAGAAGAAACCCCGGGAAGTCGGGCTACCTCCCTTCATAGAATACAATGACACCCTCGACGTTGTGACAGACACTTTCATCGCCCTAACCAGCTGGCTAGCAATAACCTTCATGGCTGCTTTTAGAATTCAGACGGCTTACCACACTTCTACCTGCCTCTTAAGGACTCCCTTTTAACTACCTGGGCTCGAGCAGTACAATACCTTTCCGACGGAGCTAAAGTGGACTCTCATCAGACAATGAACTCAATCATTTCACTTACCATTTATTTCATCGTAGAACGCGGGAATATCACCTCCGCTATTAATTCTGCTCGACCCAGAATCGACTCTCAGCCTTATCTGAATATAACGCATTACCCTCCAGCCATTCTTGTCTTACCTCTTTTTACCTTCGTGTGATAATCACTTACCATACTTATTATTCACATAATTTCAGTGTCACTTACTGGTCTCGTCACATTATCGAGCGGTCTTCCCCATATTAGCTTTTACATTCACATCGTGCATAAGCACTATCAAACCAATTATTCCCTTAACTGTGCATTCAGCAAGATTAGTGACATCCCAAATAAAACCATTTTAAATTAGAACTTTGATGCTCATATACTTATTACGTTATAAAACACACAAAAATACTCATTACTGATAAACACACAAATCTACACCAAACATGCCTGCTATGCCTAAAATATCTATTTTTATCATAATTGCTTATGATCGAGATAAACTTATCCGACCCCCTTGATGGGAAACATTATGGCCAACATGCCCCATACAATTATTTACTTATCTCTCATATTTCCTGATGCGGTTCTGGTCCATGATATCAGTCTTCTTCATTAGTTGGTTCATCTTGATAGGAGGATAATTTACACACGGTTTTCAAAATTTCACCAAAGCAAAGGTCCACTGTGAATTATTATTATTAACACAATGCACGGTTCTCGCATAAGAAGCTCCTATCTCTTGTATCTATCATCAACTTACTTAGTTCGGCTGACAGTTCAATAGCTTCCTAGATTACTGGTTTCTCTGTTAATAGCTCAGGCGGCTATACCTATCATTATAACTGCGTGGTACTGTTATTATATGCACTGTTCTAATTCGCACTCGCGAATACTTAGCGATATTCAAATCTCAGAGGTATACTTGCTCCTACTTATAAACTCGTAAAGAATGTTACTTTCCTGATGGCTACTGGGTTCGGCTTCCGCCTCTACAGCGCGTATTTAGAACTTATAAAAACTTGTAAAAATCACGGTACTTTCTTATGCTCTCAAGCGCAGGCTCTCGCCTCAGCAATGCCCCAAAGTAGACTTATAGAACTTGTAAAAATCACTGTACTTTCTGAACGCTCGGGGCCAAGGCTTCCGCCTCCAACTATGCCCCAAAGTAGACTTATAGAACTTGTAAAAATCACTTTACTTTCTGAACGCTCGGGGCCAAGGCTTCCGCCTCCCGTGATGCCCCAAAGTAGACTGACTTCGCTGTGTTTCAATCCATTATTTATACGATTTCTCTTAGAGGGACGTGGAGTAGGGGAGTTTCAGAATTTATTTCCAAAATAACACTCACATGAATATGCAAACTAGCTCCTTAGAACGTCCTCATTTCCAATGTCTCAATGACTCCTTTTTATTCAAAATCCGATCGTTGGATCCTTATATAATGAGCTCCGTAATTTGCTTCATTGTCCCTTAATTTCGGCGGGATTTGGTCGCGTCTAGCGTCTCTCGCTGAAATTGGTCGTTTCGAATCCACCCCCTGATTTCATTTTAATTCTGGCAAAAATCACAGAATGATCCAATTTAAATTTTGATGATATCTCTGAGAGGCAGGGATAGTCCCCTATACGATGGTATAATTCCTGTTTCTGTATTCTAATTACTGCTCTAATTCCTTTCAAATGGGCGGGGTTTATTTGGTAGGTGATCGTTGAGGTTTTCGCATTTACCCGCGTAGTTGAACGACCTTCGCGTGTTGTCTGGGCGCATTTGGTGTCCAGATGTGGATTTTCTCTCTTCTACTGCCTTTGTCTGCGTTGAGTGAAAGCTGCTTCTAGTCACGTACGAACCATCCTTTTGTCAAGCCAGTTTCACAAACAACTTCTATTCTCACATCGGCTTTGAGACATGAATTAAATCTTGTTGGAATAATATGTAGACTTTATGCTATCAGAGATGCATAAAGGTCACAGTACTATGTACTTTTTCCTGCAATAAACCTAGGCCGGTATGCGCGGCAGTATTAAAGGTGCCGGAACGTATTCAACAGACCGTGTACCGCCTAGTTGAATGGCTTTTTAGTCCATGCGTGGCGAAGATAGTTCCACGGTCTTTAATAGTTGTAGATCTTCCTGTATTCAATAACATATATTCTTATCTAGATTTGGCAACGTCACACAAATAAACATGGCACTGACCTCAGAAAGAACGTAGGAACAAAAGGGGGAGAAAGGGAAAAAACCAGTTCCGCCCAGTTAACACCGGGGTTAGTCAACCATAACTGGTGCCAGAGTGGACACGAAACTGCTTGAAGTTCCAGTTAGGGAGACAACCGGATAAGAATCAGCCTGTATTATTACAGTATAACCATAGTTGATTTTGTTTAACCAAATAATCACCCCAAACAGACAAATTCCGGATTTTTATCACCATTTTAGAAGTTCGCCTAACATTAGATATACTACATTTAGCATACACCGACAGTTGCATTACCAACACTGCAACTAAATAATTGTACATATTGTATATATTTTTCACCTGTATTCTCATACATAGATGTTATAGCCTAAGTGTAATGGATCTGATGATGATCGCTTGACGATCGAAACTGGTCATCCTAGTGTATTTATTAATCTCATGTAATTTATTTCAGGATTAGGGCATAACCCAGCTCTATTTGGGTACATTCGTTTTGACCGACTGAAAAGCACTAAACTTTTGTTTTGAATGACCTTCACTTTGATTTTATTCCATTATCATTATTATTGATTTTTTCGGGTACTTCAAAACTCAGTATTTGTCCATGGTGGTCACTAAAACCCGGGCAATAGACTTCTATTGAATGGTGATATTTATCTGTATTTATAAAAATTTGATCAGGAGTGGTTTTACTAAATTTTGTTATTCTTGTTGGGTATTTATTGTAGGTTTTAGTCCATAGAAAATTAGTAAATGTGTTAATAATTCACAATTTCTATCACATTTTAAGAAATCCACATTTACATCCCCACAAATTATTATATCGAAATTTACTTTGCTCATGTTATTGAGTAACAATTCTAATTTATCTATAAATAAACGAAAATGTCCTGACGGAGAACGGTATACGCATACAATTATTAACTTAAATAACGGCAGAGAACTCAAAATCCTGTTCCATAATTAGATAATCATAAGCTGTTAACTGTTCATGATCTAAATTATTTCTTAAGAAGATACAAGTAGCACCATTGCTAATATTAGGTCTAGAGTATTTACTAGCTAGTATAAACCCTGGGAATTGAATGAATTCGATTTGTTCCTTTTTCAGCCAATGTTCTGAAATACATAGTGCTGAGATGTCTTAGGTTCATTTTTAAGCATTAGATTTATGTAATCAATTTTATTACAGAGAGACTGAACATTCTGGTGGTAAATTTTAAATTTTTGGCTTTTGCAAGCTTGTGATGGTGATTTATTTACTTTATTATTATCATAATTGTTATTATTATTGTTGCTGGACAAATCTGAAATACATTGTTGCACTCAGTTAAATTTGACATCAAAAGATATTCAACTGAATGCCAAACCTCACGTTTGGCTTCTTTTACGAGTTTCCCTGCTTCCACTCTAAAGATATTACTGTTGAACTATTCTTACCATTTGAATTTACAATTTTGCAGATTTCATCACTAAGATAATCTTTTCCTAACCTATTTAATCTGTTGACGAGTGCACCAAAGGACAGGCAATAGAGTGCGCACGGCATTTGCCGTTTGGTCCCACATGAGGGAGCACGGCATTTGCCATTTTAGGCTACTACTGAGAACTTAGGTGCTTACTGACGTAATATGACATCTGGCGGCGTTTTTTGTAACTTTCTTGGTTATTCGAATAGTGTGGCTGTACAAATCCTTGTTCTGTATGGTGGTAGTCTTTGACTGGAATGCGTAAGAGTTTGGTGCGCCGTTAGCCTACAGGTTACAACCTAGTGTTATGATTGCCGCCGATGTGGATCGTTGTTTGTGCAGTTCGTAGCTGTGCATATTTTTGGTTTTTGTAAATATAACTGTAAATTGCAAGTGATGCTATGGAGTTTCTGGACACAAGTGATGATATTATAGACGAACTAAATAGAGATATTCGTGAAGGTGATATCTTAGGTTCCGATGAATGTACGGTATGATACTGTTCAAAGCAAGGACGTATGCAAAGAGCGACCTCACAAGTAGCACACTCGTAGCCCGTTTCTTTCCTCTTCTGTCCTGATCAGGTAGCGTGCTAACACAAGTAGCATTGCCTGAGAAGTTTACGCTTCCTTGAGTCACTTTGTGGGAGTGAACTCATAAAATGGCGACCATCGAGGCGTAACGGATCTTGTGTCCCAACTCCAAAGTTTTGAAATGACAGTGTCTTCTCGATCCAAAATGTATTTCTATGTCTCTCAAAGTTGTAATAAATAAGTTTATTGTAATTTAAGTAAGCTAACTGTAATTTTTTTAACAAATTCTTATGATTTTTTTTCTTTTGGGAAAATTATAGATAAATTATTACTCTCCATAGGTTGTTTACCGGTCAAAAAGTTTTAAAATGACAGTGTTTTCTCGATCCAAAATGTGTTTTCATGTCTCTAAAAGTTATAATAAATGAGTTTCTTGTATTTTAAGAAAAAAGAAAATTCTTACTCCCCTGAGGTTGCTTAGCGGTCAAATATGTATTCGCTTTCGGCCGTCATTATTGCACGGCATATGCCGTGCGCACTCGTCAAATGGTTAAGTCCAGGCCATGCCGAGTGTGGAATTTCCTGTCTAATTTACTTACATCTATAATTTGGACATTTGGAAAACTCTTACAAATTTTATTAATTTTCCCATTTGTAGCCTCTATTTCTACATTTACTCATGATTTGGGAATTAAGTCATATCTCTGCGGAATGTTTACAATAATTAGCCTACATTTGTGTTAGGCATGGATGGCAATGTACCCTTAAAATCTTTGATTACCGTTTTACTCCCGTTTCTGTAGACGTCATTTGTTCCAGCGATGATAACTGCATAAGCCTTTGAAGATAGGGACGCACAATCTCCTACCATCACGTCCGTGACCGCTGCAATTGGAGCTCCTGGCTTTACTGTTGAAGTGACCTCCATTTTCCCGCTTCTCTCCAGAACGTTTGCTGCTATATCTCGCCCGTGACTATCCTCAAATATCCACATCTTCCTGGATTTTCTCTTTATCACATTCTTCTTTTCTTCTTGAAGAAAGTCATCATTTTCTTCGACGAGCGCTCCAAATGAATTTGAGACGGGAGTTTCAGTTACTCCATTTTTAGGCCTAGGCTTATTCGATCTTACACTACCAGCAACCACTGTCGACCAAGTTTCCTTGCTTTCTTCTCTGTTTCCTTTTAATTTATCCAACTCTTCCATTAACTTAGCAATATCTTCCTTTAGCAGCTTTATAATTCCATCTTTTGAGGACAGTTCGTTTCTCAGGTTATGACATTCGCATGACGAATCCCACATAAGATAAACTTGTGCGTGGGCTTCATGAACACAATTTCTTAATTTATTTGCAACATGGTATTTGACTGATAATAGTAAGAAAAGTTCATAGTAAAAGCATTAATTATAAGGATACTAAAAATAAAAGAAGATGATACATTACTATTTGTGACTTGAGTTGGTTTAAATATGTTGGTGAAAATTTATAAGTTCATTTACTTTATCAAAGTTATTAAGGAGCCATGTAAAAATCATTTTCTTCCGTATATTCAGGGTGTTATTTGTCACATTTACTGGCAATATATTGTATATCCTAGTGCTAAGGCAACTTAAATTCCTTTGGTCAAGTCGAGTGTTTCGACGAGGGTTATTTATTCCAGTTCTGTTTTGAAGTCTAGTGCACATTTTAAGCTTTTGTCCATTTGAGAAGAGCTTCATATTTTTATGTATAAATATGATTGATGACTGAACAAATAACTGTCGTATGTTAAGCACCATGCTTTGTTGATACAGTGCACATGTTGGAAAAGTTGGTGACTTTTTGTACATAACTTTTAGAATGAAATTCTTGCAGGTATTTATCTGAGCCAAATGTGAATCAAGTATTCCACCCCAACCATTTATTCCATATTGTAGTTGTGAATGGACTAAGGCAAAATATACAGTTCTCAAGACTTTTGCTGATAGGATATTTCTGATTCTGTAAAATATATAAATTAACTTTTGGAGTTTATTGGCCAATTTTGATGCATGCATTTTCCATTTTAAATGACTACCTATAATAAACCCTAAATATGTAGCATTCATTGACTTCTGTAGGGTATAGCAGTTGCATCTTTCGCCATTGTTACAAATTGGTGTGTGGATCTTTAGTGTTAAATTGTCTGTGGGTTGTAATGTTTTGTTGTGTGAGAAGCACAGGTATTGTGTTTTGGTTTCATTTAAGGTAAGTAGGTGGTTTCTTAGCCATTTTTGGACTGTAGCAAGGGTTTCTTGAGTTATATTAAAAGTGTCCTCCCAAGTTGTTCCTGTGGCTGTGACAACAGTGTCATCAGCATATGAGGTAATCATCGCATTACAGTTCAGCTCACACAAATCGTTAATATATAACAGAAAAAGAATAGGACCTAAAACTGTTCCTTGGGGAATTCCAATTTTTACTTCAGCACTTCTACTTAGAGTATCTTTGATTCGTACCTTTTATATTCTGTTAAAAAAAAGCTTTTTATTAGTTCTTGAGGAGTACCACGAATACCTTCCTTTTCAAGTTTTCTAATGAGTATATTGTGGTCTACGGTGTCAAAAGTCTTTCTTAAATCCAGGAACACAGAAATTGTTCTTTTAGAACTATCGATGGCTTTCTACAAATAATCAGTAAGGGAGAATATTGCATCTTGAGTACTAGTGTTTGGCCTAAAACCAAACTGATTTGGTGACAATATGTTGAACTTATTCAGATAGTTAAGTAATCTGGTTTTAATGCATTTCTCTAGTAGCTTAGAGAGGTGGGTTGTGAGGGAAATTGGTCTATAGTTATTTAACTCTCTTTTATCCTCTGATTTATGGACTGGGATTATGATGGCAATTTTGAATGAGTCTGGAAATTGTCCTTTCGTTAGTGATAAATTAAAAATATGGTGCAGTGGTTGTAGAATTTATGAACTAATTATCTTAATTGTTTTACTAGAGATATACACACATCAAAAAAAGTTTTGCATCACCTCGGTTCCAAGAGTTCCGGAACCTTTAAATACAAAGGGAATAGAGATCAACACAAACAACATTTCAGCTCGTTTTATTGCTCATGAGACCCACACATTGCATGTTGTACCATC
The DNA here is from genome assembly GCA_946902985.2 of Meconema thalassinum. Taxonomy (NCBI): domain Eukaryota; kingdom Metazoa; phylum Arthropoda; class Insecta; order Orthoptera; family Tettigoniidae; genus Meconema; species Meconema thalassinum. Next base: position 1,142,911,156 of record OX336389.2, read on the forward strand.
ATACAGCTAGACTTTCAGCATTTGTGGTCCAGATTGCAGTACACACCACTACCTCTAATACCCAGTAGCACGTCCTCTTGCATTGATGCATGCCTGTATTCATCGTGGCATACCATCCACAAGTTCATCAAGACACTGTTGGTCCAAATTGTCCCACTCCTCAACGACAATTCGGCGTAAATCTCTCAGAGTGGTTGGTGGGTCAAGACGTCCATAAACAGCCCTTTTCAACATATCCCAGGCATGTTCGATAGGGTTCATGTCTGGCGAACATGCTGGCCACTGTAGTCGAGCGATGTCGTTATCTTGAAGGAACGCATTCACAAGATGTGCACGATGAGGTCGAGAATTGTCGTCCATGAAGACAAATGCCTCTCCAATATTCTGCCGATATGGTTGCACTATGGGTCGGAGGATGTCATTCAGGTATCGTAAAGCCGTTTCGGAGCCTTCCATGACCACCAGTGGCGTACGTCGGCCCCACATAATGCCACCCCAAAACATCAGGGAACCACCACCTTGCTGCACTCGCTGGACAGTGTGTCTAAGACGTTCAGCCTGACCAGGGTGCCTCCAAACACGTCTCCGACGATTGTCTGGTTGAAGGCATATGCGACACTCATCGGTGAAGAGAACGTGATGCCAATTCCGTGGGGTCCATTCAGCATGTTGTTGGGCCCATCTGTACCGCGCTGCATGGTGTCGGGGTTGCAAAGCTGGACCTCGCCATGGACGTCGGGAGTGAAGTTGCGCATCATGCAGCCTATTGCGCACAGTTTGAGTTGAAACACGACGTCCTGTGGCTGAACGAAACGCATTATTCAACATGGTGGCATTGCTGTCAGGGTTCCTCCGAGCGGCAATCCGTAAGTAGCGGTCATCCACTACAGTAGTAGCCCTTGGGCGGCCTGAGCGAGGCCTGTCATCGACAGTTCCTGTATCTCTGTACCTCCTCCATGTCCGAACAACATCGCTTTGGTTCACTCTGAGACGCCTGGAAACTTCCCTTGTCGAGAGCCCTTCTTGACACAAAGTAACAATGCGGACGCGATCGAACTGCGGTATTGACCTTCTAGGCATGGTAGAACTACAGACAACATGAGCAGCGTACCTTCGTCCTGGTGGAATGACTGGAACTGATCGGCTGTCGTACCCCCTCCGTCTAATAGGCCCTGCTCATGCATGGTTGTTTACATCTTTGAGCAGTTTTAGTGACATCTATGAACAGTCAAAGGGACTGTATCTTGGATACAATATACACAGTCAACGTCTATATGCCGGAGATCTGGGAACCGAGGTGATGCAAAACTTTTTTTGATGTGTGTATTATCATAGCCATTTGCTGAGTTATCTTCTAGAGCAGCTATGTGGTTTGTTATTTCTGATTTTGTTATGGGTATAAAAAGATAGACTGAGGTTGAGATTAGGAGTGCGACCGAGGTTGAGATTTTGCAGTGCTATCACATGCATTTGTGTTGTCAGGTTCCTTTCTTGTATTACTAATTTTTTCAAAAAGTTCTAAACCTATGTTACTAAAATAGTCTACAAATTTGTTTGCAATGATAGCTGGTTGGGATGTTTCTTGTGAGTCTCTGATAAGTATGCTGTCAACAGCTGAAGATTTATTTCCCTTCCTACATGTTATATCATTAATATTTTTCCAAAGGACTTAAGAATTATTGGAGTTTGACATAATTTGTTTGGAATAGTACCTTTCTTTTGCTATTTTAACAAGCCTGTTTATCCAGTTTCTGTAAAATTTATGTTTATTAACAGTTTCTGGGAACTCATCACTATTTGAAGACCTCCCCCTTTGTTTAACAATTTTCTGATGTAATTTATCTCTTATTCTAATAGAAGTTAAAATTCCAGTTATTTTCCAAGGAGATTTTTTTTTAAATTTTGATCTTACGTTATTTATGGTAGTAGAGCGTTCAGAGATGTATTGAGTCAGTAATTTAACGAAACTATCAGCTGCTTTGTTAGCATCATGTTCAGTTATGATAGATTTCCAAGTTTCCTTAGTTAAGGATTTTTTTAGAGTTTCATAATTTATTCTAACATTGTTCAAAGTATTTTCTCCTGTTTGTGGAGTGTATATTTGAGATTTATTTTGTATGAGAAATGTAGGACTGTGATCTGTGATACTGGTATACAGAACAAAAGGGTCCAAGTTGCTGTTTCTGTGGGACTTAACATGTATGTGATCGATACATGTTCTGGATTTTGAGGTTATTCTAGTTGGTGTGTTTATGTACGAAATGAAACCATTTGCATGTAATACATTTAAATACTCATTTTTAATATTTTGGGCATATTGCCTTGTAGGATTTAAAATGTCAATATTTATATCTCCTATTAATATACTGTGTGTAGTTGTGGGCAAGTGCTGGAGAGTATTTCCTAGTTCTTCTATGAATTTTTTTGGGCTTGTGGAGGGTGATCTGTATAAGCAAGTATCAAGCATCTCTCGTTATTATATCTGAAGGTGAGTAGGCTAGCATTTGCATCTTTCAGTGTTTTTACAGTAGATATTGTAATATTTTGTATCAGTTTTTCATGCACATATATCTTTATGCTGCCATGGGTAGAATTTTGAGGTGGTATGGAGTACTCATTATATCCTAAAATAGCAAATGGTATATCCTCAATGAGCTGAATTCCTACTGATAAAGAAGAATGTGAAATGCGTATATCTTCCAATCGTGTGAAATCTCGTAAAAGCACCACTGCTCTACTTGGTTCAAACCGTGATTGAAGAAGTCACCGAATCTTTGGATACACGTTCCCACAACTTAGTTTAATTTTATTAAATTATCGATCAGAATTTCTAAATACTATCAATATTCCGTATTTCACTTGACCTAAGGAAAGTGACTTTATAGATTTTAAACCTCTGTTATAATATGTTACCACTTTTATCAAATATTTACACTAGCTGCTATTACACTACACTTTCACTGTGACGCCATCTTGCCGCAGGCAACCAGGAGATACAGGGCGTTACCAAATCGACTTCATTATGGTCAAGCAGAGATTTTGAAACCAGAATTTGGATTGTAAAACATATCCCGGTGCTAACATAAACTCTGACAACAATCTGGTTGTTATGAAATGCAGATTAAAGTTGAAGAAACTGAAGAAAAGTCAAAAGCCAAAAAGGTGAGCAATAGAACGAGTGAAAGAGAAGGATGTAAACGAAAGATTCAAGAAGAGTATAAAGGAAGGACTAATGAGAAACCCTAAACAAACTTCAATTGCAGACGAATGGGCACTTTTGAAGAATGGAATAACAAAATCCGTAGAAGAAAACATTGGTAGGAAAGAAAGAATAGGTAGAAAACCGCGGATCACTCAGGATATACTAAAATTAATGGATGAAAGGCGGAAACACAAGAATGTAAGAGATGAAATGGGGAAATCAGAATACAGACGTCTGAGAAATGAGGTTAACAAGAAGTGCAAGGAAGCTAAAGAAGAATGGTTGAAAGAGAAATATGCACGTATAGAAAATTGTCTGATGTTAGGAAAAGTAGACACAGCTTATCGAAGGTTTAAGAATACTTTTGGGGAAAAGAAGACTAAGTGCTGTAATATTAAGGGCACAGATGGAAAGCCTCTAACAGGGAAGGAAAGGTTGAGAGATGGAAAGCTTATATAGAGTGTTTGTATAAGAGGAGGGAGATTGAGAATCATGTAATGAAAAAGGAAGAGGAAATTGATGAGGATGCGAAAGGAGATTTAATATTGAGATCAGAATTTGACAGATCATTGGAAGACTTAAGCAGGAACAAAGCACCAGGCATAGATGATGTACCGATTGAGTTGGTACGCTGCATAGGTGATGATGGTCTGGTCAGGTTATTTCACTTGGTGTGTAGGATTTATGAGACGGGTGAGGTACCCTCTGATTTCAAGAAGACTGTTATCATCCCTATACCGAAGAAAGTAGGAGCTGACAGATGTGAAGATTACCGTACAATCAGCTTGATTACTCATGCTTCAAAGATCCTGTCTAGAATAATTTACAAGAGGATGGAAAGACAGATAGAAACGGAGTTGGGTGAAGATCAGCTTGGTTTCAGGAGAAATGTAGGAACAAGGGAAGCTGTACTAAGTCTTAGTCTGATTTTGGAAGGTAGAATAAGGAAAGATAAGAGACCGTTCATGGCATTTGTAGACTTAGAAAAGGCTTTTGATAACGTTGATTGGGCTAAATTGCTTGACATTTTGTAAACGATTGGAATAAAGTACGGGGATACGAGGGTGATCTACAATCTATACAGAAACCAGACAGCAGTTATTCGAGCTGAAGGACATGAGAGAGAAGCTGGTATTCAGAAGGGTGTAAGGTAAGGCTGCAATTTTTTGAACAAGCAATGAAGGAAATTTGAGAAAATTTTTAAGTAGGAGTGAAGATTCAAAGAGAAATAATTTCAACTCTGAGATTTGACATCGTCATCTTGGCCGACATGCCAGAGGATTTGAATGAGTTTTTGAATGGTATGGACTCCGTCTTGAGGAAAGCATTCATGATGAAAATTTATAAATGTAAAATAAAAATATTGGAATGCAGTCGAAATAAATCTGAAACCTCCATGGACATCAAATTCGCAGGTGAAAAGGTAAATGAAGTAGGGGACTTCTGTTCCTTAGGACGCAAAATAACCAGTGACTGATGAAGTAAAGAGGATATAAAAAGTATTGTCTCAGGCGACGAAAACATTTCTACAAAAAGGAATCTGTTGATATCGAATATATATTTAGGTATTTGGAAGTCATTTTTAAAGCCTCTGTATGGAGCTTGGAAGTGAAACTTGGACTATTAGTGCAGCAGAAAAGGGGAGAATTGAAGCGTTTAATGTGTGGTGTTACAGGAGAATGATGAAGATCAGATGGGTATATAGGGTTACAAACGAGCGGTATTAAGACGAGTGGGAGAGGAGAGATGTTTCTGGCAGCTGCTAATGAAGAGAAGTGATAGGTTGGTAGGACGCATACTAAGACACCCAGGAATAGCAAGCTTAGTTATGGAAGGAAGGGTCGAGGACAAGAGCTGTAGTAGGTAGACCAAAGTTAGAATATGTTAAACAGATTGCCTCGGATGTAGGGTGTGGTAGCTATGTAGAGATGAAACGATTATCTCAGGACAGGGAGGCATGGAGTGCTGCATCAAACCAGTCAAAAAAACGAAGACTCAAACAACACTTTTCTTCATACAATATCCACAAATTCACACACTTTTGAAAGTTTTGAGACATCAAAAAATGTGGGTGACAATGCAGCCAAGCTACTGGATTTCCAGAAAGTCCATAATTCACTTTTTTTTTCAATTTTGTTATTTTCTTCACCTGATACCTGGGCCCATAACCTGTTGGTATAAGTGGTCATGAGTTAGAGGACTTCAATAGAGAAATCGATGTTGGAATAAACTGAGATAAAAAAGCTTTGAATTAACGACACCAACAACTATGTATACATTCTACCATGTTTGCAGCACAAGACAAGTAGTAACCGGAAATGACTATCACAGGCCAAAAGTAAAACAAAAGAAAAACGAAATGTATGACAAATGTTGATGGATACCCCTGAGAAGTTGTTCATTTCAATGCTTTCAACCCCGAATACTTCCTCTATTGGACGATAAGCACGGCTTATCAAGCATGTAAGATCAGATAGGTGTGTACACAGGCATTACGTAATGCACCTTACATTACACAGAATACATATTCTCCTTAGTTATCCTTCCTTCGAGATTGACGAAGAACTTCAACGTCTTCTTTTCCTCACGCACAAACTACACAAAGAAATCTCATATTTCTTACTTTTAAACAGTAAAACACCCTATCCCTTCTCATCTTACATGATCAATAGTAGCCTCGATGCATTAAATATTCTCTTAGTTTACCGAACAATAAAATAAAATACAATTAATTATAGTCTTATTCCTTTTTGCTTCGTTCTTCTCACTTCTTGCTTGTTACTTCTTACTTCTCATTTCTTACTTCTCATCTCTTACTTGTTACTTCTTGCTGACGGAGAAGGGGTTGCATTCTCAATTGTTGATGGAGATTTCAAGTTGATTGTCACCTTGGGTTCTGCTTGGTGCTCCGGCATGTTGGCTTGCTTACCAACGTCGTCCATCTGGATTCCCTTGTAGGTGACTTCAGGGAGTGTCTCACCTCTGCGGTGGAGATACCAAGTTTTCAGCTGTCTCCTCCTTCTGTATAAACATATTATGACAATGATGAGAACTAGAAAAACAATTGTTTAGCCGAGACCTCGAGAACCTCTCTTCCAGATATGACTCAGGGTAGATTTATTATTTACTCCTTTAATTAAGTTGTCAAGTTAAATTCCTACTTGGTTATTAATAATTTGAGCCTTTAATGACTCGAGGACATTCAAAGTAAATTTAGGGTCTTCGATCAAAGTTGAGGTCTATTCAACAGATAAAATACTCAACAACTTAGGGATGTTAATCGTAGATATTGAACCCTTGCAAAGAAGCTTATGAGACTCAGTTTCGGGGGGTGTAACAGTCCATATCGTAAGTTGTTGTTAAAGCGCTTCATTAACATGCAGGGTAACATATAACAAAATAACATGCAGGAAAAAGTGAAGCCAGGGTTAAAACAAATGAATTTAATAACAAATCAGCTATTTACAACAAGAATTAACAAAACAAACTCCCATATGACTCCCACTGAATAAATTAAATATGCCAAAACTAGGCCAAATCTCTGGAGAGATTATACTCGGACCAAGTGTCCCAAAGAAAATATCAACAATAGTGACAAATGTATGCGCGTGTGCTGTTCTACATGCTTCACGATGAGTACAATCGAATGCATGATTCGTCATCATCCAGAATAAACTTTCAGACGACGAATCCACATTGCTTAGAGCTAGACAGACGCGGGGAACAACTATACAACACTTAAAACTAAACCGACACTTCCTATACTTAAAATAATCAACACAATAATTTCCGCGTGAAATTGGAATCAAAACTGCCGTAGCAAAAACATTACTGCCTAAAATTAGGACTTCTCACACAAATCAACACAAGTAAGTTAACACGTGACCAACAAGAGAAATACACATATGACCACCGTCATTTTTACAAGTACACTACCACTACACCACACAGGCGTCACATACTAAATTACATGAACTGAGTCATAAACAAATCACTAGGCTCAAAGCCAACATTTACATTATTAACACAATATTCTATCCATACGACATGCAATAATCCGTCACACACATGGCGAACTCCCCAATTAATTATGGTTCAAAAGTAACCATCACAATGAACAGGTTTGCTACTTGAAAGCTTAAAGGGGCCAGTCGGAACATAGGACTGCCTAACAAAATAAGTCACCAGGCTAGAAGGGCGATTCGTGGAAATCTGCATATCTGTCAACCCACGTGTCACAATAACCTCGACCTCCCAAGGGACGGGATCGAATCTCGAAGAAGCTTGCCCCAAAGCACAATAATACGTGTGTGTGTGTCAGAACAAAATATCCCGGCATTTCCCCTAGGAAATCCAAGAATCAGCATATGGACAAGGAACAGTGGTCTCCCTGGAGCACCCTGCCTTTCCATCAAAAATACAACAACAACAAAAATATGAGGGCGGTAGGACCTCTACCCCTCTTCACGTAGAATCAATACACACCTGACACAATAACACACACAGAATCACACGTATGGGTTTGACAGACCCTTAAATAAAAAGACAACTATTTTCCACTTGCTGGCGCCTCCGTTCTAGGCCGTGACTAATAAACCTGAAAAGGACTCAAAAAAATCTATCAAATTAGAACTAAAGTGTTCTACAATTACATCTTAAATTGTTGCGCTCGGCAACGCTAATATGAATAATAACCTGTTCAACAAACATCTTACAGTAATTACCTACCTTTCCTATCAAAAATATGAACTTTAATAAAGCACCACTTATCGAATGTAACGGGTTTCGCATTTGCATGGATAAAAATCACGTACACGCGCCGTGCACATTAAATATGACTCCAAAGAAAAATAAATACACAACAAACACATTTGGCCACGTGCCAACGTACATTTAAAACATTTAGTGTCGGTACAAGAAAAACACTCTAAAACAAGAAAAGAAAATGAACTATTTACAAAGTTCCCCCGCCAATCTAACTACATAATTGAATAATCAATTGTTGTACATCACCGTCTCAGCTTGTAGAACATATGACCTCCATCTCAGCCCATATCCCTATGGGAAAATTAGCACTCAATAGTCGTCTTCGTAGAAGCGTCGGACATCACTCCGGCTCCTGACCACACGTCGGACATCTTGGTGTAGTCTCTTTGGAAGAAAAGTTCAATGTTATTATAATTTGACCTGGCTATAATCGCTTGTGAGTTACTAAATTCGCCCACTAATAGTCCTATGCAATTAATCACGAAGACTTTCCCTAACTCTCGCTCACACACGCACGACACACACAACGCCGTGCCAGTGCAAGACCACGATAAGTGCAAATTTTTCAATTTTTATTTTTTTACGGCAATTAGTGTATTTTAATGTGATCTTCAATGTAAAAGTGCAAAAATTGCAAAATTTATATAATTGGGACCTTGAAGTAAAATGAATTGGTTTTGCATTGGAGTATTTTTTTAAAGATGTTCCGTGCAAAACAGCGTCATTTGCAGATGCATCGGTTTTACACTGGAAATTTAAAGAGAATTCATTTACCTTCAGTGCAAGACCACGATATGTGCAATGACTATATTCCTGATACCAGTAGTTCAGAAGAGGAAGATAACTATGATGATAACAAACCAGACAAGATGAGTATACAAGACAAAGAACTACCATCAACTAGCAAAGAACTCAAAAGCTCTAAAACTTCAGCATTTCCTTTGAAGGAATGTTTCGTTAACGAAACATCAGACATCTGTGTTCCTTCGGAAAGTGCCAACTTAGTGAGCAACTGTGAAGGATCAGGCTCAACAACAACAGCAGCAGCAGCACCACCACCACCTCAGAAAGACAGACGCCCGAAGAAGCGTCGTCGTCAAGAACATAAATGGGCTCGAAACATAAGAAAAATTAAAGTAAATACATGACAATTAGTAAACAACAAAAATGGTACCTGTAGGAAGGATAAAACATTAAAGAAAGGATGCCAAGGCAACTGCAATTTTAAATGTCCACAGGATTTCAACCATTAAGAGCTTCTGGGATCTTGGAGATCTGAACAGGCAGAGACAATTTATTAGTCATAACATGACGCAAGTAAAGCCGAAATATCGAAGAATCATTCCTGGAGGTGGAAGGTCTTGCAACATGAATTAGGTACAGTTTAACCATAAGAGGAGATAGAATAAAGGTTTGCAAGAAGATGTTCATGGGTACACTTGCCGTGGGAAACACCATGATTTCCACAGTTATTTCCAAGAACAAGGATGGTTTTCTTGAAGAAGAAAGAAGGGGGAAAGCGTGGAAAGAAATAGAAGCTACCCCCAATGATAAGGGAAGGAGTGAGGCAACACATCAATTCAATTCCAAGAATGGAGTCCCATTACAATCGAGCTGATACAACACGAGAGTATTTTGAAGGTTCGTTGGATATATCCACATTAATGTAAGTTAGAAAATGAACGGATTGCAAAGAAGCACGTACACGAAACAATATTTAATACGGAATTCAACATCGGGTTTCATAGACCTAAGAAGGATCTGTGAAGAATATAAGAATTCTACTGAAGAAGAAAAGCGAAAACTTAAAGACAAATATGAAAGACACAATGAGACGGGAAAAAGAAAATGATATTCATCAGGCCACTGAGGAAAACCGTGGAGTGGTGGCTGTGTTTGATTTTCAAGCTGTTACACCTTGCCAAGTGGTGAAATATCAAGCTTTTATTATAAAAGCAAATTTAATTTATTTAAATTCACTATTTACGAAGCAGTCTCTAAAATTGGAAGATGCTGCATGTGGCACGAAGGTCAAGCTGGAAGAGGGGCAAATGAAGTTGGTAGCCGCATAATAGAGTCTCTCAAAAAATACCCAAATCAAGAAGTGAAGAACAAATTCGTGTTATCTGCATACTTTTACGCTGTTCTAAAGTTAGAAATTCCGTCTATTCAACACAAGTTGTTGGTAGTAGGACATACACAAAATGAGGGAGACGCTATGCACTCTCGCATAGAATATGAGTAGAAAAGAGCTCTGAAATCCGGTCCTATTTACGTTCCCCCTCAGGTTGCTACTATCGCAAGTCTTGCAAAAAGGACTGAGAAACCTTACCTTGTAAGACAAATGGAAACAACTGACTTCATAGATTGCAAGTCATTATGCAATGATCTCGGCAACAATTCTCCCATCAATGAGGATGGGGAGAAGGTAGCGTGGAAAGCTGTCACTGAGATAATGGTGAAGAAGAATTCCCCTGGGGTGTTCTTTTATAAAACTTCCTACCACGAAAAGCAATATAAACTAGTGCATATTAACAGAAAGACAAAGAGGAGCAGTCCTCATCAACATCCCGAAACTCTCAAACTCAAAACAGCTTATAGAAAGTCTCCAAAAATATCAGCTAGCAAGAAGAAAGACCTTATTTCACTCTGTGCAAAAAATCTAATACCGAAGACGCATCACCCATTCTTCGTTACTTTGGAAGCGGAAAAGTACTGAGGTTCTGACTATTGAAGCAAATGACGTGCTCATGCTGAACTTGTGAACTATTTTCCAACATTCATTCCATCTTTGGCCTCAGTGTGCCTATTTTCAATAACAAGTGATTTTTTTCCAATTATTATTGTATATAGAATTGTGTATAGAATGTTCAAATATAGCAGTAAATTAGGGAAAAAATTAAACTGAAGTGTTGGTATTGATTAATTGTCTAACAATTTTCACAGAACAGTCAGTGCGAGACCACGACATCTGCATTTTAGCCCTTTTTGTAGGCCTTAATTACAAAATTTATAATTTTAATTAAAAGGACATGGTACACTATGCAATCAACCGAAACATATCCAAAATTCAAAATTCTCTATAGATTTTTACACTGTCGAAAGGCTAATACAAAGTTATAGAAAACTTCAAACCCGTTTTTCTCAATAAAATGATTTTTGCAGATATCGTAGACTTGCACTGGCACGGCATGAAAAATACAATAAAAATTTACATGAAATTTACTTCGAGTCCATCGTCACTGGCTCGACAATACAAGTTTTAACTCTGCCTGACTTACGGTCGTTATCTCGCTCGGTAATCTCTACTGCTCTGCTTGACCTTCGCTCGGGTGAGCGCTAATTAGAATGTTACTCAAGTCTTGCCCCCTAAGAGCTGAAATAGTTGTCTTTAAGATAATATTCATGTTTTAAATCACCACGCAAACTGGCGTGAAATTAGCTCAGCAGAGCTCACAAAGTATTAGACTTCAAATAATATATTAGAGCTTTAAAAATCGCTACACAAGCTGATGTGAAGTTAGCTCATCAGAGCTCACAAATAAATGACTTCGAATAATATTGGAGCGTTAAAATCATTACACAAAGTGGCGTGAAGTTAGCTCACAGAACTCCAAAACGAAAAGGCATAGAACAGCGTCTCGTCGATCAATTTATTAGAAACTGATAGGGGGATGAAGAGTGGGGTGAATTAAGAAAAAAATTCCAGAGTTTTCATCTCACACACACAGGACTAGTGTCAATCTTCATCAAATAATTCAAACGTCTCAGCGCACTCGTGCGGAGATAATTCCGATCGGCGGTTCTTTAGATAATCAATTCCGCGCGCTTTTTTCCACTGACGCCATCCATCGCGTGGTATTGGCTTGGTCTCTCCTGATTGGGTGATTCAATCGTAGGTCGGTTGCAAGAAACTCGTGACCATCCCTTTATGATTCCAATTCTGGTGCAAGTTGTTACACAATTTGGCCTTGAACTCAGATTACCCGGCCGTTTTCAAGAATAGCTACCAAGAGCTACTTCTGTGGCAATCATTGCGACACGCTACCTTGCCTTTATCCTCATCAACTTCCACAAGTACTGCCTGGGCTGCAGTAATAATAATAATAAATCATGAATACTTATTTATCGTAGTTCAATAAGGGTTCAATATGTACTTAGCATATTCACTATTACCATGTAATTGTGATAAAATCTTAAAATTTCGTCCAAATAGGTCACAATGATTTACTCTTCTGAGAATACCAGTTCCTTGTATTTGGACTGCGGTGACATTGCACTGGTGATGATTCAAGCACTTCAGGTTGACGATCTTGGGTTCTGAGACGCTGTAGATCTAGTTGTCTCCAAAACGTGTCCACACAGGCGCGGATTCAAGGGGAAGGGGTTACGGGGATCAAGACCTCCCCCCCCCCCAAAAACGGTGACCAAATTTTTTTGCAAACTCAAAAAACGAAAACACAATAACCAGACAAATAAAACTTAACGAATTTTAACTGAAAAACAGGTTTTTTCATTTTATTCAATACTGAAAATATCTTTACTGCAATTATTATGTTCTGTTACAACTGTACATATTTACAACTTCATACCTGTTGTATAAAAACGATTATTTATATAACAAAATCAACTCGTCATTTTGTTTAGCAAACCCTGTGATTACCGAATCGATGTCTATAGTGATGTCACGATGAATGTGCAGCAATGCACGGATAGGAATATGGGGCTTTTTTCGCACCAAAACATTTTGCCGACGTCCAAACTGCAAGCTTTGTTGGCAATTTAAGCTGTGATTTTCTCCCTTTGTCGGTACCAACTTGGCTTGCCGAAACTGTAACGTACCTTGATACTTTTCTCGAAGCTCGATGTAAAAGTCGCAAAACACGCCGTTGCAATTTGTACGAATATTTTTGGTGCGCTAAACGCATCAAATTTCTATCCATGTAGCTTGCAAAAAAAATGGTCTGGTTTTGTACGTTTGGTTATTGTGTGATTGCGTTGTTAGTGACAGGGGCGGTTCTAGGCCTAGTGCCGCCGTGCCATGGCACTGCCCTCTAAGAGAAAATAAATTATTCATAGTCCTGAAAGAATAATTTCGAACGCCTGCGTTTAATACCGATAGCTAATTAGTTTCAAATTACTTTGTAGTTAAAATATTCCGTCCGTAAAGTATGATCATTGATTCCATCTTCGCCCCAGTGATATCTCGAGCCGCGGTCTATACGGCACGATTGACGCATGCGCAGTCCAATTTACGATCTTTTCCGTAGCCTCTCTCGTCACTCGCTATGAGGAAATATGCTGGCCTCCGTGCCGAATCGAGTTTGGCTCAAAGCGGTACTGAAAGTGAAGTGCAATGCTATCTGTTGGTCATTATGAAGTACTGGGCCAGCGACATGCCTGTCACAAGCTGTCACATAGGGAGGAAGGGAAGAGGGTGTGGGCCAATGGCCTGATTGGCTGGAAGTAACTTAACTCATTGGTTATTGGTGGGGTGGGGCGTTGGTTGACACAAATTGACAACCAATCGCTCTCACACAAAGAGCATTAATTCTAGATTTCTGTAAAAGGGGACTCTGCGTCCAACAGTGAAATTTAAACTTGCCGTAATAAATAGTGAAAATAATATGTATGTATTTATTAATTCCTTATTTGGTAAAGTAAATATTTATGGTTGATAAACCATCTGCAACTGTCAGGCCTGGATGAAATCGCACGAATTCCTGTTTGTAGTCTAGTCCAGGTCTAGTCTATCTTCAGTTCTTGTTAACGGTTCGTGATTATTTTTAGTGAGTCAAGGTATTAAAGAGTCAAACATTGAGTTTGTGTTGTAGGCTATTAGTGATTGAATGGTTGAGTGCTGAAAAAGTTTCTTTTATATACCGGTATTTTAATATATTTCCTATCGTATATGTTATATTCGGTAAGTCCCGATGTGAAATGTTGAATATTAAGATTAGTGTAGGCCCTATATATACATCGGAAATCGAACCCCGCTCTGATAAAATGTTTTGAAAATACCAATATCTTCATATTTTTTACTTGGCACTACCCCTTGTGCGGAACTGGAGCCGCCTCTGGTTAGTGATACACTTTTTCTTAACAATATTGATTCGGTGACCCCCAAAACCAAACTCTAGATCCGCGCCTGTGTCCACACAGGTGTAGTAGTGATGTTCCGTATCCTCCTTGGACATGAAGCATCAGGGGTCTCATCTTTAAACAAGCTTATAGCATACAATTTAACACTCTGGTGTCGAATGGGTTGGTCACTAGGGCACATCCACGTGTTTAATCGTTTGCATTTAGCGACGGTTTCGCTTGTTAAACCTGCGTAATACTGCCTATATAGGGATACGGCAAGAAATGGAAATTCGATGTCCCAATTTACCCAGTGAATGAGGGTTTCCTGATGCACGGGAAATGTCTTTATCTCATACAATTCAAAAGTCCGATCATGTGATCCAAGTGGTATACCAATAAACAGCTTTATATCATTTTATGTGGCAATTGCTTGTACTTTCGCTAAATTATAAAATAAGTGAATATTATCATAACCAACGGGTGCGATCATTTGTAAGTTGGGGGATAATCCGTGTTCGATTTCCATTAATAATTTACGAAACTCATGGGGTGGTAACAATACGCTGCCAATATGACCTTGGGCTAACTGCTCGAAGGCTTGGCAAAAATTAATTACTTTCAAACGTGCATCGGTCGTTAACTGCTCTGCTTCTCTAATCATTGTGTTAGCCTCAGTGAAATGAGCTAGACTACTCGTGGTCTTTTTATATTCTTCGCTCTCCGTTTCATGCTTTTTATTTAAGGATTCTGTAATTACTTATTTCGGTCATAGCATCTACACTAGTAATGCTTGAGAGTTATTAGTAACTCCAGTGTCCAATGTTTTTAGGATGGAAAGTAGGTTCCGAATGTTATGCACGACACCATCAGCTGAAAAAGCTACGGCGTCAAGCTTCCGATGAATTTCATCAATATCGTTATATTCTGCGGTTCCAAATAGAAATTTCAAATTGCTTCCTCCGGCATTAACTAAACCACGTTTCGACCTATGATTCATTGGTAACAAGGTTAATAAATCTCCAATATCTATTATATAGTCATTAACATAATTTCTGATTCTTGTAAGTTCAAATTACATATTTCTTAAAAATTTATTTTCTCTGTTAGAAGTAACATTTTTCTTATTCGTTATAAGGTTAGCTGTGCAACTCACCAATCGTCTGAGAGCTTCTGACTCACCTGCTTGCTGTCTCAGGTCGAAGGTAACGGCAATAGTCCACTCATTATCAGAAACGATGACGATGGCCAAATTATCGAACACAGTACCCTGGCTTAGAGTAGTTTGCTTCGTCTTTTCTGCATATATTATGCCGACGAAAACTGAAATAGAAAATTACCTATAAGTAACGACTTTTCCTCCAAGCAACATAAGTGTTTTAGCAACACCACGGTGTCTCAGTTTAATATTCATGCTCGGCTTTGGCATTTTATTTCTTGTGCTCTCTTTCTTCACTTCACTCGCTGGTGGGTTAGGTTCCAAAATGGGTTCTGTTTGTTTGCTACTGTATTAACTTTGCGGGTCCATTTTCATTTCATGAAAACCGCTCACCAAATCTGCTGTGGTGTAGTCCTTTGCACCACCTAGCATATCTAATGTTTCGTTTATTAAAGGTAGTGGATAATGTGCTGGGGTCGTCACATTGTTCGGTGCTCTATAATCTAGTTAGTTAGTTATTGTTGTTTTAAGGGGCGGAAGCTCTATAATCTACACAGAACCTATATTTGGGTGTACCATCCACTGACGTCTTTGGTACTGTACACTTATTTCCATGTGAGATGTCAGCCTGAATTCGAAGATGGAAAAGGATCGCAGCAACTTGTTGTACCAAGCTAGAAATTACCAAAAAATAGCTACTGTAGAACACACACCGGAATAAGGAACATGCAAACTAAGAAATGCAATAGTTCTACTCTGCTAGGTTCGGTTAACTAAATATACTGGTGAGTGAGAATCTTTCGAATCACGGGCGTTACGGGAATAGGTTGTAGGTCGTGCCACTATTCTACAACTATAGCATTCTTACCTTAACCCCACCACTATGAAATATAACGCAAATTTATAGAAAAATATTGCAAGCATACGTTAAAACGTTTATTATAAATTCGAAACAATGAAAAAAGCAAAATTAAATTCTAAAACCAAAACGAATTAAACTATAATAGACTGCTGCTAGCTATGAATTTAACTCTAAGAAAATAACAAAACTACTTTTGACACCTCACTGCTGTGTGCAAGATTTCATGAGTATCAACAAATGAAATCATTAAAATATTCAATACCGTCGTAAAAGATGCTATTTAGCGATGGCCCGTCACTATTACAATAACTAAGTCTTACTCTCTACAGGACTCCTGATTCCTACGCTAATCCTAATCTAAATACGATTACATGTATACCAATATTAAAATTATTATTAGCATTTACATATCCACTTACTTAATTCCTGCCGCTCCTTCCGGAGCATAGGGCCTTGGCGAAATTTCTCCACGCAGTACGGTTCCTGGCCATTCTCTTCACTTGACTCCAGTTCTTGTCCACCTCTGCAATTTCATTTTCGATCGTCCTCTTCCAGGTCTTCTTAGGTCGACCTCGCTTCCTGGCGCCTTGAGGATTCCAGTCTAGCGCCGCCCTCTCAATAGCTCCGTCCGGCTTCCTTAGTGTGTGACCAATCCAGTGCCATTTCCTCTCCTTGATCTGGATGCTAATCGGTTGTTGATTGGTGATGGTCCCAAGATCTTCATTTGAGATTATGTCCGGCCACCTCACATTCATGATGCGACGCAGACATCTGTTAATGAACACCTGTAGCTGGTTGTTGATCGGTTTTGTGACTTTCCATGTTTCACAGCCGTAGAGAAGAATCGACTTTACGTTGCAATTGAAAAGGTGGAGCTTGGTCTTCCTGGAAATGTTTCTATTTCTCCAGATGGGGTAGAGCTGGACAAAGGCACCATTTGCCTTCCTGATACGGCTTCGAACATCTTCCTCTGCTCCCCCATCATTTGTGACTATACTTCCAAGGTAGAGGAAGGACTCAACTCGCTCAATGTCCTTTCCGTTGACTGTCAAACTAGTCGTGATGTCAGAATTTATCCTCATCTCTTTGGTCTTGTTGGTGTTGATCATCAGTCCTGCACGTTCTGCTTCTCTCTGCAACCTCCCCAGCTTATCTTCTATGTCTCGGTACCGTTGTGCCATAAGACAAATGTCGTCTGCGAAATCCAGATCTTCAAGCCTGTCATTTATACCCCATTGAATACCCCTCTTCCGCCCACCCATTACCTTCTTCATCACACTATCCAGGACCAACAGGAACAGAGTGGAGGAAAGGACACACCCCTGTCTCACTCCGGAACTGACCTTTATCTTTTCTGTTAATTTGCCTTCGTGAAGAACCTGGCACTCATACCCTTCGTACATCTCTTCCATGATTCTGATGATCTTTGTTGGAATTTTATATTCCTCGAGGGTATTCCACATGATTCTTTGATTTACGGAGTCGAAGGCTTACTCGAAGTCAACAAATGTGAGGTAAAGGGTATTCCGCCACTCCACACTCCGCTCCAGAATGATTCGGAGGGTGTTGATGAGATCCACACAGCTGCGATGTTGTCGAAATACAGCCTGTTCCTTCCGAAGCCTTTTTTCTACGCAGTCTTTTATACGATTCAGGACGACTCTCGCCAGCACTTTGCTTGGAATGGACAGCAAGGTGATACCCCTCCAGTTGTTACAGTTTGTGGTGTCCCCTTTCTTCGGCAACTTGACTATCAACCCCTTCTTCCAGTCGGTTGGTATTTTCTCCTCCCTCCTGATCTTCTCCAACCGCGTGTGCAGCAGATCGATCGTAATATCCAGGTCTGCTTTCAGTACTTCCGCTGGGATATTATCCAGACCTGGTGCCTTCCCGCATTTCATCTGCTTCAACGCTGTCCGTATTTCGCCCCGAGTTGGGGAGTCGAGGCTGATGCTTGGGTCACTTTCTGCTTCCTCTTCATCTTCTCCTCGCTGCTTACTTTCTGGTCCTCTATCTCTATTCAGAATCTCCGCCAAGTGTTCTCTCCATCTTGTCAGCCGCTGTTCACACGTCGTGAGGATCTCGCCCGTCTGCTCTTCACAGGCCTAGTTTTATTAAAACCTTTCTTCGAAAGCATCTTTGTGATGCCATAGAGCTCCTTAACGTCCCCCCTTCTTGCCGCTACTTCTGCTTTCTCTGCCTGCTCATCAATCCACCTCCTATGATCCTTCCGTACACTCCTCTTTACCTCCCTGTTTGCAGTTGAATACTTTGCTTGTGTGAGAGCCTTCTGCTGCCTAGTCTTGCAGGTGTTGAGCTTGGCCTTAATCTCCTTCCTAGAATTTATCTTGTCCCAGGTCTGATTGGATATCCATTCTTTCCGCAGGTAGTTCTTGTACCCGAGCTGCATCTCACTGGTTTCCACGAAGATATTCTTTACCTCGCTCCACACAGTCTCCACGTCCTTCTCTGTCTCGGAGTCCAACACCTGGAATTTATTTCTGAGCTCCAGTTTAAATTGGTCCAATCTCTGCTGGTTCTTAAGCTTGCCCACATCAAACTTGTTGTGCCGAGTGTTAAACTTTCGGCGGACTGCGACGATCTTCATGCGGAAGTTGGCAACCACAAGATGATGGTCACTACCAACGTCCGATCCTCTCTTGTTCCTAACATCTTCCAAGCTTCTTCTGAACCTCCTGCTCACCGCGATGTGATCAATTTGATTTTCTGTGACTTGATCAGGAGACACCCAGGTGACCTTGTGGCACCGCCTATGAGGAAATACCGTGCCACCCATCACCAAATCCTGACTGGCGCAATATTCCGTAAATTTCTCCCCATTGTCATTCATCTCACCAAGGCCATGTTTACCCATGATCTGCTCCAACCCCTCATTGTTTGAGCCCACCTTCGCGTTGAAGTCTCCCATAACAATGAGAATGTCCTTCTTACTTGTTTGTCTTGTGACATCTCGCAGCATTTGGTAGAATTCTTCCTTCTTCTCTGGCTCCGACTGTTCTGTAGGCGCATAGCATTGGATGATGATCACATTCCTGATCTTTGTCTTGAACCTAGCAAACATGAGCCTACTAGAAATTGGCTTCCACTCCATAAGGCTTCTCTTTGCATTTCTGTTGAGCAGCAACCCCACTCCGTGACTCCATCCCTGTGTTCTTCATCATCGCCCCCAGAATAGAGAAATGTAATTCCATCTGTTGTCTGTATTTCACCAAATCCTGGCCACCTCACTTCACTCAATCCTAGGATATCACTTGTTTCAGCCTGGTTATCTCCATCAAGGTCCTCACATTCCAGAAACCGATTTTCGTAGTCCTCTTCATGCCAAAAGTCGTCATCAGGTTATCCGTCCGGTTTTGTAATTTCGCTTCAGTTTTCGTAATCAGTTTATTTAAGAAGAGCGAGTGATTAACCCACTGCCTCCGAGTGCCTTGGAGGGGCTGCCACCTTAAGACTGAGGCACCAGGCTGATTTTCTGTCAGGGTTTCTTCCCTTAGCCTTTGAAGAACCAACTCCAAACTACAAGGCAGCAGTTGATTCACCAGAGCCCCGTTAGCCGTAATTTCTTCAGGGTTCCTGTAGGGCCTTCACAGCTACCGTAGCGGTCTTGAGGCACACAAAGTCCCCACTGTACTTCACCCCTACAGGCAATCCCCTACTTAATTACGTTGCCCATCTCCCACGACGAGGACGAGGGGTTGGATTTGTGGGAGACATTTACATATCCAACAAACATCTTTTCAATTTTAACTTTCCATCCGTTCATAAGACAACTTTCCACTAACTTGCGTCATAATTAGGGATAATAGATAATATAGGGATCAATAATCCGTTCAATGAAGCCTAGATTATCTCAAAATTGAAATTCTTCCATGTCATTCAAAAATAGAAATAATAATAATAATCGTATACGCTCCTACGATAAATACCAGAATCAATTACTCTCTGTTGACATAGATTCATATGATCTGACTATAACATTTATCTAATTCTCGATCAGCTGTTTATTGACACCTTGTCTTGTTCCAAACATTCACATAAAATGTCGCTTGACACCAGCGAATCCTAACTCCATTTAGCGCACTTGCTTCATTAAAACAAGGTGGGTTCCATTATTATATGCATTCCTTTCTACACAAACAGTATATCATCGCAGATTAATTCTCTCAATAACAAAATTCCTTCCGACACTAACAATGCCGTCATAACCTATTGTTACTACAGTCAAATATGCATATATTCTCCTCCAATACTTGGAAATACTTTCTTCACCATTTCTTTCAAGAAAACACATCGTAGCTGTCTACATCTCAACAAGACACTCCAGTAGTATAATTCGCTAGACTTTGAATATTGCATCATCATGACCAGAAATTGCGTAATCCTGATTACGTCATTCCTGATGACGTCATGGGTCCTTAGAGCGAGCACGTGGTCCAGGAGCGAGCATGTGCACTGCACGTGTTAGCGTGGGAATGGGTTGACTTTTGGCTTGTTTGTGCGATGGTGATAAAAAGTTAATGGCTGTTGACGTCATGGGGGTTGTTTATTGGGATTCTAACTGTCATCTGACACCCGTGCGACTGTGAGCATGTGTGCCAGTGCGAGCAATCCGCACATGTGGCGCGCAGTTGTTATGTTTTTTTGCTCGCGCCGGTTGGGCTGAGCGGAGAGGCGGCTCCTATCCACACATGTGGTGTGCAGCTGTTATTGTTTTTTGCTTAGGATGCTAACCGTCATTTGACACCCGTGCGAGTGTGAGCATGTGCACCAGTGCGAGCGATCATGTCTGCAGTGTTCGCGTGAGACGTAGTTGACCTTTAACAAGTAGTGTTAACTTGGGGGTTCTGTCCACTAACTTATTGAACCCTCGTCGTATCGACCCCGAACCTGATATCTCGCACCCGTAGTAATGCCCCCTCTTTTCCTATAGCCTCATTATTTTCTTTGCACTTTCAACTATCTTGAATTTTGTATTTACTTTTGCCGGCATATTTGTTGACATATTTGTTAGCATATTTTCTCCCACTTTTTATATTTGCTTTGCTCCCACATTTCATCCCATATATGCCCCCACTTTTTGCTTCCCAATTTTTGCTCACAGTTTTTGCTCCCACATTTGCTCCCACTTTCGCTGACACTTTTTACCCCCACTTTTGCTCCCTCTTTTTGCAACTATATATGCTCCCACATTAATCTATTGTTGTTATTTCCAAGTTGTCTTTACTAGAAATTAGTATATGCTTGACAGTTGATATGGAAGTATCAGTGACTAGGTATGGTAAGCCTTATGCATACTATAAAGGATATTCATATATTGTGAAACGAAGCAATACAAATGGAACTGTTATTTGGCGCTGTTCAAAGCAACGATCGAAACAGTGTCGAGGAATGCTTAAGACAAGAGAATTGGACATACTTTCTTCAAACAGTCATGATTGTAAACTTAAAAATCATGCTAGTGTAAATGTAAGGAAAACTCAAACCGAAGCAAAAAACCAAGTCCAAGAAAAAAATAGTGCTGCTCAAGATAATATTAACCTCGGGTATAATACACTACAACGCACTCATGCTGTTAGCGAGTTGTTTAATGAGAAACCTTTAAGACCTCCAGTAAAACCCATGATCAGACACACACACACATCTCAAAAGCCCTCAACTCTATCAGAGACAACATACCCCATCAAGAAGTTGGTTGGGGAAGATGAAAAGGATGGTGATGGTGATAATAATAACATAATGTTAAAGCACTCTAGTACATCTAAAAAGAAGCTTTCAACACTATCAAAGGGAACTCAAACCATTGAACAGACTGTGGACACAGGTGGAAATTATGATGGTAAAGATGACGAGGATGATGATGATCATTACGAAGATGATTTTAATGATGAGGAAGATAATGATGTTGATGGTGAAAATGATGGACTGCTTCCCGAGTATTTGAAACCATTCATAAAAAATAGCAAATGGAACGATCCTAATATATTAGTCGAACGTCTACAGCTCTTGCATGCCTGTAAACAGGCTGGTCATATTGGTTATGAGGAAGAGCTGTTAAAAATAGAAGATGAACTTCGTAAAGCTGGTATTATTGTGTAATTGGTCAACGTAGCAACACCCCCACCCCTAAAATAATGTTCAGCAAGTGTTATATTCAAAAACTGTAGCAGGCAAACATGAACAAAAAAAAACTGTATTCTGTCTGTGTGTGTGTGTGTGTGTGTGTGTGTATACCTATTGTAAAATATATATATTTGAATTAAATTAATTAACACAATTTGTATATATTTCTTGTTTTTTTGCATGTTGACTGTATATTTGCTCAACCACTTTTTGGTTTTCCAATGCACATTTTTGATTTGTTATGATTTTTCCGTAGCATTACAGTTATCAGTCTTGTAAACAGGGTGATTAATATAGGTATAAAGGCATCTTAAAAAAATCACAAGCCTTACAGTTGTGACATATCACGTATATTATGTTACACGTTATCCTACATTCCACATAGCGCTCTCCGTTATTAACAGTGAACTCTGTTGTCATTAAAATAACTACTTGTAAAATAATTCCAGTGGCATATTCTGTTAGCAAATATCATATATTAAATATTTTCACGTCAAAGAATGACAACTTGAAAATCATTTATTGTAGGAATACCTTTAATGGGACCACCAAACCTTCAAGTATGCAATACATATTGCAGATAGTGCTGTATCTTGGTCGGTAGTGCCTCAAGTGCTTACATTAAATAACAATACTGCAAACATATGAACATTTAATAAATAAATTGTTTTCAATATATATATATATATATATATATACATATATATACATAATAAATATTTTCACACCATAGGATGACCATTTCAAGATCATTTATTGTAGGAATTGTAGGGATCTCCAGACCTTGAAGTAAACCATATTTGATATACATTCCACATAGCTACATAACCGACAGTACGTCGTGGTATCAATCTCAGCCACCAGGCGCGCTCATTGTTTGTATTGCATTTCAGTTCCATTTGCATTTCTTGAAAATCACCCCCAAGCCAAAAAATACATAGCAAGTTAGTGGAAACATGTTACACATCAATAATTTTAGAAGAGCTCTCAGGTATTGTATGATGATTTTTTTTTAGAAGTGTATAACTGTTGACTAACATTTACTATTACACAACATTATTTTCGGTAAACTCTACATAAGTATCCTAATTGTCTCTGGTATAATGTCTTGTTTAACAAACATGGTCACACGGTTTATCTATACGTTTAAGCTTCTGTTGTTTATGATTTAAAAAAATGATAAACAGCTAAACTCACTGGTCAATAGCCAACATAGTGGCCAAAATGTTTCCCTGATAGGTAACTCATGTTTGGTTATTCAGTTCTTATTGCAAAGCCAGTCAAGACCTAAAAATAGTATTAACACCATATCATTAAACAAATCAAACCATCTTAAGGTATTTATTAAATTGAATTGCATTTTAGGAACCTTGCAAGCATCTTGCAACCTTCAAGAGGAATGTATAGACAGGAATTGTGAAAAGGAAACCGAGAAATCATTCAACGTAGTGTTATGAACCTCAACGTAAGAAGTTATGAAAGTCTATGTGAGGGTGTGGTTTTTACAGCTGGATGCCTTTTCTGGCACCCACCTCAGAGACGAGTTTATGGGAGATGAATCTCAGCTATCATGTCGAATGTGGAGCTCCTAGTCTAGGAGAAAGTCATGTTCAGGTATTTGTCTGCAGGGAGTGTGGGAAACGAAACAACAACTAAAAAAATATACACGTAAAGGGAATATTATGGAATTTTCGAGTATATGTTGTGAATTTAAAAAAATGGTTAAATTTCATGGTTTGTAGACGTCTTGGCTAAATTTGGTAGAATTTGGTGAATTTTCATCAATATTCGGGTAATTTTATATAAATTTGAGCTAGTTCAAACCATTCTTTAATAATTCAATGGCATTTCAATAAATCTGGTAGTGATTTGTTGGATTTTGCTGAAATTTGGTGGAATTTGCTAAATTTGCGGTAAATTTTGTGGATTTTACAAACTTCTGGTCAATTTCAAGATAAATCTCAGATATTTAGATATTTTACAAATAACCTCTGTCACTGTGATGGCTGTATTAATGTGTGCCATTGACAATGAAGGGTAGGAATGGTAAGGAGGTGGTTATGGACTTAAGTGCATAGTCATTTATATTTACTTTCAGATTGGGTGTTGTGGGAAAATCGAACACTCCTCTTGTTAGTTTTTCAAGTAAGTGTACTCCTTGCCTCCCTTAGAAGCCGCTAATGAGCTCTAAGCATTGGCAGTTTGCAAGCATCTCACTATTGTTAACATAGAATGCTCATTACTTGTTATTTCAAGTACATGTTGTCATGTAGGTAAGGAATTGATCCAAACATAACATGTTTCGATTTTCTTTGCACTTGTCTATGGGCAAACATGGCATTTACCGGGAGTAAAAGTGGAAAACCACATGTGTTTGACGTTTAGAAAACTCACCTCACCTCACCCCAACTGTTTGGGAATGGAAATAATTTGTTTTTGTCTTACTTAGGGGCTTGGAAATCATGGTCATCATTCCCATGTACTGTAATTAGGGAAAATAATAAGGGGTCATGTACACTATTATTAGCTGAGTATCTAATACAATTTTGCATATCCCTAGGACCAGTATCGCATTATAAAGACATGCCATTTGTTACCGTCCTTAAAGCCAGTGATTTAAAACAAAAGAGGTGTTTATTTTCCACCACCCCCAAACAAGGGCTTTCATCTAGTGGAATGTAGGTTGACGACCATGGAGCCCCAGCTGAATACGTCATTTTTCCCACTGACTTGTGCTAGGCTCCTGTCTGTCTTCTTTCCTGTCGACCACACATGGTCAACTCTTGTTCTCTACCGACTCCGACATTATTAGGCTACCCAAGGCTTAGGGAGTCTCTTTATTTTCCGACTTAATTGACCCTTGTTTATTTTTTCTGATACCCTCCTTGTGTGAGGAGGCAGCCTTCTTTTTATTTTTATGTTATTTCCTGCCTATTGCGCAAGCCACACTAAAGGTAGGGTGTATGTAGCCCCACCACTTGTGGTGCACCCTGGATATGCCTACACCCTCAGGGGCTTACGGCTGATGAGTTTGGAAGTTTGCGACCACAAGGGATTCCTGAGCTGGGCCCAGTTTTCCTCCTTTTTATCGATTACCTCTGGAGCGGGATCCTCTCCTCTTTTACTTTCATATCTACCTTTTATGGCTCTCCTTCCTTTCAAGTTCATCAATCCACATACTTGAGGGTTGAGGGGCATTATTTATTCCTTCTGTCCTTTATTTGTCCTGTTATCCTTTTGTCTTACATTTCATTTTTCTAGTTATAAGTGTGTAGTTAGTTTTAGTTATAGTTTACATTTAATTTTATTTTCACCATCAGCCAAACAATTAGGGGTCGATAGGACAGCTTGGTGGTCAAGTTTATAGAACGCTTGTCTTTTGTTTGAAACAACACCATGTTGATTTCCCGACTGGGTCAAGTATTTTATACTTTGTTCACTTATTTCTCATGGCTTCGAAACTGGCTGCCTGTAACGTGATCATTATTAACTTTAACTTCAGTGTACGGTGTAGGATTGGAAAGGAGGCAGCCATGGCTTCTGAATTACAACTATGTTAGCGTTTGTCTAAAGTATAAATAAAAAAGAGAGTTCAAACATCATGTAGGACATAAACTATTTTTAAATTCAGATTTGTGTTTCACAGTAAACACAATCATTCTCCGTTTAAAACAACCCATACATTTCTTTTTCTAACATGATAGCTTATAGGCGGGCATTGCTATAGCTTACATGTAGTAGGGTCAACAGCTAAGGATTCAATTTCAATTACCTATACCTCTCATGGTATGGCTCTTAGTCAATTCGTTAAACTACAAAAAACTTTTCTATATGTTCTGTTACATTATCATTTGACCATCTCACAGTGTAGTGTTTAACATAGTTGGTTGTCTACCCTAAGGCCTTGGCTTGCAACCCCGACTATACCAAGAAATTCATATTCATCTTAAGGTTGCAATAAGGTTCATTGAGCCTTGTCAACCCTTACCCAACAACTATCAAGTCATGTACGTTAACACGGTGCGAATCACGTCCACTATCAAGCAGACGAGTAATATGAAACTTGCTGGCAAGAGCGCCGTGTTCTTATCACCAAGACTCATTACACAAACAAAGCCAGTGTCTCTGTGCAGATTCAACCCAGCGATAGTATGCAAGAGTGTGTTTGTTCAAAAAGAATCATTAATATAACTCGACTGTCACCACACAGGTCCGGGTTCGATTTTCTAAAGGCTGCAACAAGTACACTCAGTCTTGTCAGGTAAAACATTTTGGGTCAATTCATAAATCATGGGAAAGGGTTAGCCACTGTCAGTCCAAAACAACACCTTACTTCACCCTCTCCGATAATTAGTTTTATAAAATCTCAGGTCGATAACCTTAACGTTTTGGCTCTTTTGGGTATATTCATGGGGAATGGCAACGGTTTGGCCATCCTGATTTGTACAACACCTGATACAACTCTGTAGCCTTATTCATTAGCTATAAACACATTAATCCATAATTACCTAATAATAATAATAATAAAAATAATAATAATAATAATAATAATAATAATAATTTGCAAGCTGTCATCCTCCAAACACACATTCATTAAAGCATGGTTTCAAAAGACTCTTATGCTTTTACGTGTTTAATACCTTTTTCTCCTGTAACATTACTATTCCCTGTTTTATGAGTGAAATAATCTATCGAGGTAAAAGCGTATGCCATCACCTATTTTTCAACTATCAAACCTAATTTTAGGGTTCTTAGTTTGCAAGATATAGATTTTTTCAATTTAAGGGTAGTTTTCACCCCCTACTATTTTTCATAAAAAACAAAAGATCTTAGGTTCAATTATCATTTTTACCCGTTTAAGACCTTTTTCCCCACTGTAAAATCACTATTTACTGTTTTAGGGGTGACATCATCTATCCAGGTAAAAGCCTATGTCACAACCAATTTTTTAAGCTATTACACATAATTTTACGGTTCTTAGTTTCCAAGCTATCGATTTTTCAATTTGGGGGTAGTTTTCACCCCCCTGCTATTTTTCATCAAAAACAAAAGATCTTAGTTTCATTTATCATTATTAGGTATTTAACACGTTTTTCCCCATAACATGACTATTTACTGTTTTAGGGGTGAAATGACCAATCCAGGTAAAAGCCTATGTCATCACCTATTTTTAAAGCTATCACGCCTAATTTTAGGGTTCTTAGTTTCCAAGATATTGAGTATTCAATTTTGGGGGGTAGTTTCACCCCACAAAGGGGGACGTCGCCCCAAGTGCTAGGACCTTTCATACAAGTCCCTAGCATGATTGGTTCACGAGATATTAACAAATGTGTAGTTAGGCCCTTTTGACAAAAAAAATGAATCATACTTTCAAAAACGAGGCGTCACCCCAAGTGCTAGGATACTGCCTATGGCAAAATCCTATCAGGGGTTCAGAAAATATTAACAAATGTGTAGTTAGGCCCTTTTGACAAAAGCCACCAGTGTGCATACATACAAAAATTGATCTTTCACCCCAGGTAAGGGTAGTTTTTATTATGGGGGTTGACATACATCATTCATACAAAAGGAGAATTCACTACGAGTCCTAAGACACCCCATATGTTTAAATCGCATTATTGGTTAGCGAGATACTAAAAAGCGAATGACCTATTAGTTTTTTGTTTTTTTAATAAATATTTTAAAATACCTCATCTATAAAGAATCATTTAAAAATTCCGCTTTCTTACGAAAGCCCTCAAGTGCGCATGCATACAAAAATAACCACTACTTAACCTCCGGGTAAGGGTAGATTTATTTTGGGGGGATATAGTCCCGTCCATAGCAAGGGGTGGTTCACCACAAGTCCTACGACACCCTATATGCTCAAATCCGACCATGCGTTCGCGAATCATCGCCAATGTTCGCCAGAAAGTAGGCTATCATTTTGTTTTGTCCTACACACTTCAAACTTGTTGTCAGCCTAGAGGGCATAGGGACCTTTCATTGACGTCAAACAAACTTTTCTCTCATCTTCACCGTTTCCAAAATACTGTAGCACCAATTTCAAAAAACAACAATTTAAAATATATATATATACCAACACACATTCATAGCAAAGAGGACGTCACACCATTCCTAAATAACACATCGTTCTAGCCTTACAAGCTCATTAAATTCGCTAAAATGTCAAAAACGTACGTTTACCTCAAATTGCGTTTCCAAATTCCACCCATTTAAAAAAAATACCTCACCATCAAATAGAGCGGGAAAAATAGCGTTTAAACGAGCCCTCACTCAACCCTAGTCCTCGCCCACCGCCAAAACATTTTCCCAACATAGCCATACGTATTCAAGCACACACGCGA
The DNA here is from genome assembly GCA_946902985.2 of Meconema thalassinum. Lineage (NCBI taxonomy): Eukaryota > Metazoa > Arthropoda > Insecta > Orthoptera > Tettigoniidae > Meconema > Meconema thalassinum. The sequence continues at coordinate 1,142,939,715 of OX336389.2, forward strand.
CTTGCAAGAGAACATACACTACCCCACTACCCGCGAATGACCTTTTGTTTTGGTATTTTATTTAAATAATGAGGCTATAGGAAAAGAGGGGGCATTACTACGGGTGCGAGATATCAGGTTCGGGGTCGATACGACGAGGGTTCAATAAGTTAGTGGACAGAACCCCCAAGTTAACACTACTTGTTAAAGGTCAACTACGTCTCACGCGAACACTGCAGACATGATCGCTCGCACTGGTGCACATGCTCACACTCGCACGGGTGTCAAATGATGGTTAGCATCCTAAGCAAAAAACAATAACAGCTGCACACCACATGTGTGGATAGGAGCCGCCTCTCCGCTCAGCCCAACCGGCGCGAGCAAAAAAACATAACAACTGCGCGCCACATGTGCGGATTGCTCGCACTGGCACACATGCTCACAGTCGCACGGGTGTCAGATGACAGTTAGAATCCCAATAAACAACCCCCATGACGTCAACAGCCATTAACTTTTTATCACCATCGCACAAACAAGCCAAAAGTCAACCCATTCCCACGCTAACACGTGCAGTGCACATGCTCGCTCCTGGACCACGTGCTCGCTCTAAGGACCCATGACGTCATCAGGAATGACGTCATCAGGATTACGCAATTTCTGGTCATGATGATGCAATATTCAAAGTCTAGCGAATTATACTACTCACTCCATTACCATACTCCAAAATATCAGCTGATCACATAACAACAATACCTGTACTAGTCATTGGTTCGTAATTCCATTTAAAATCTCTGACGTTTTAAAAATGTTTCATAATATCAATAGCTTCACAATATCGTTACTTGCTTTCCTCTACTGTCACCAATAAAACATACATTATGTGACAAAGTCTCTTTCTATGCTTCACAAAACATTTATCCTGGTATTCGAATATTTATGAAAGTAATCCTATTAATTTTAAAATATTTTCCATCATGACCACAATAATAATATTCATTTTCATTATTCATTTATATACACATTGAACTTCATACGAAAAATGCTCTTCATCTGACTTATCATAATGTTGAGGAAAAAAACGTCCTACCGTTGATCACGACATGATCGTCATTATATCTTCGTTTATTTTAAAAATAATATGAAAGAATCGAATCAGATAATACTAATAACAACGAAACGAAAATCTCCATCGCAGAAATCTCTAATCCAAAATTTCAAAAAATCAGAAAATTCCGAAAGAATGACAAAACTCGGACTCAAATCATCCATTCTAAAATATATCGATGCTCAACTAACGCAATATCAACCAATCCTGACTAAATAAATACTAATAAAATATTAAATATAAATCAACGTGGAAAATGGTCACACAGATTTTATCATAGATCTCTATCTACCAAATTGGGCTACTGAAGAGAATTCTTTTCTTACTTTATGTCGCATATAGATGTCTAGAAGAAAATCATGAACTGGTTTCCATAATCCAGTTCGTGCGTCTCGTACTTTCCTGGATTCGTGAAACATCTTAGCATTCGCCTTACAACTCCAAGATGTTACGCCTAACTCCACCAAGATGGTACGCCTTATAGCTCCAAGATGTTTCAACTGACTGGACCAAGATGTTACGCTTATCCGAACTGAATCTTCCCGTCTTCGATCTTCATCCTCGATCGATTCATTCTTGTTCTTCTTCTCGTTATGACCTCTTCTGCTCTTCTGTTTATCATGTCTTCCGTGTAGAATTCTTTCAATCTCTTTTAAGGTGTTTTGTCCATTTTATTTCCGTAGGTTAATGTTCATTGAAATATCGAGAAAATATCGTCACCGATATTCTAAGTCACTTCTGATATTCTCGTATTCATCTTGTAGGTAACGTTACCCGCTGCATGTTTAGCACTGTACCATCACGACTTCCATAATGTCAGACAATATCCCTCTCAATCTCGATTGAAACAACATTTTCAGACTCGTGTCGAAGAAATATTAATTGTAGAAATAATATCCGTTTACTTGTTCACGTTTACAATAATGCTTGAAACTTACACTCAAAAGCTGTCCGCTTCGTTTTAGTGACGATAAAACAAACTCCATATACTTTCCTCTCCGACAGAAATACCAATAGTCTGTTCGTTTCTGCAACTTCACTCTATAAAATACACGTATCACCGCCTCTGAAATGTTTCTTCACCAAGACTGACTACTTTTCTCTCTCGATTCCCTTAATAACTTTCCACTTCATCTCGTCACTAATACTCGTGTAAAACTGTACTACACGTTTGCCTGTTATCCAATACACTTCACCATGGGTCCCGACACTTTCTACCGATCACTTGTGCTTTATCACACGCAAAGCGCGCACTCGGAAACCGTGGTTCGACACGTCCGTTTCGTTTCACGTCTCCCGAACAAAACGCTGCGAATCCCTCGCTTGGTTCCCCTTCTCCATGCAAATTTTAACGTCATTAATGAATCCGCGCGCGTCCTAGGCGGGATTTTTTCCAATCTACTGTTCCCGTTTGACGAGGGTTTCGGGGAGCCACACACCTTAAATGACCATTCCGAGGCCCTTCTCCAACGAGAAGATATATAGGACGGGGAGGAATGCATTCTTGGACTGGGAAAACACAAGGAAACTTAACTCGGGGGTGTCGGGTATAATGAGAGATCATAAACTACCAGTCCAGAGGAATACAAACACAAAATATACAATAAAGAGGCTAGGCTTACATTTAAATCACACTGATTTTATTCACAAAGAAGGCAGACCCCTAGCCTACTTCAGAGAGGTGAGAAAAATGACTAGTCCGTAATAATCTGCCCTATCAGGAATTTACTTATCTCCATACAAAATATCCTAAATTAAGCCTTTCGAAGACCTATGAAATATTCTAAATCGAACAAGCAAAGCTAAGAGAATGACACGTAATTTATCCCCATCCAATTACTTCGGATATTGCAATAATAATAAATATCACAGGCACGAATTTACGGCAAAGAAAGATATTTACTTGCTTACAATGCAAAGATTTCATTACATTTACTGCACAATAAGTTTAAATACTACGCTATGATGGTGTCATCCCTAACATTTAACGTTATTGTAGTCTAAGCTAATTCCTATTTGACGCTTAAGTTGGCAACGATGTAAACGAGATGCTTTTACTCCAAAATTTATTCCAAAACAAAGCTACGTACATTCTGTTCCTATCTTGTGTGAAGCAATACTGAACTAGTTACAACACGAATAAGTAACATCATATAACCCTTCAAAATATGCGCAATTGGCGCCCCTGACCTGCCTACACGCATTCTCACTCTTTGTGACGAATGGCCGTAAGTGTATGGGAGAGAAAAATTAGGTTGGCAACGGCATGAATAAACTTCATGGCATATGTTGCGTTGTCAAGTTAACCACCGTGTTTAAACACATCATTAACTGACCGTCGTCTCACGAAATAATGAACATCTGCAAATGTATCTAACGTGTCGCATCTGAGCAATAGCTAAGCATTGGTCAACAAGGATTAATTACGTTTAGCATGTTTAGTCCTATTTAAAGATTCAGCCTATCACATTGTTTATATTTCCATTTAGTGAGAAAAATCTCATCGCTTTATTATTAAATTTAATTAACATCATTTTACTCCTATCAGTTTCTTTGTATATTTTTAGTGACCATTTAAACTCGTAAGAAAGGACATTAGTGTGGGTTGACAACTAACATCACCTCCGATAACTGTGAAAACTTTGCTCACAAACAATAATACATGACCCGTCGGTCAATAGCTCAGCTGACAAGACAAAAACGTTCATATCGCAAGCGTTAATAGTACAAAGCGTACCCCACAACTATGGGTAAACACCCTACCATTGTGGTAAACCACAAATATAACAATAATAATCACCTGTTTGATACAAAAGTCTCTGCGTGTGGACAAAGATTATGTAAGCTGAGCAATCAGCTGTTGATTCAAAATATACTCTCAAAGATTAAACAAAGTTCTTGGTTGACGGCAGGTGTATTTTCATTCGGCGTCTAGTACGCTCTAAACCTGTTTCACTATCATTCTGGGGGTTACCTAACTGTCATAACGTAGTTCCTCACATCGAACGAAAGACAGCTTGCTTGGCTCATCTTAATGTGATCATTGCATTTCTTTACAGTCGTCTCAATGTCAACTCATAAAAAATGAAAACAAAAGAATACACTCATGCAGCTGTTGCGTCACATAACTGGTTTGTGCACTGGCTGCCTGCAGTCACATTCACAGCCTCTAAAAACTTTCATTCAGCGTCTCGCGCCTGTAGCAAATAAATCAATGAAATATCATTCAAGGTATTGGCCTTCGAAAACATATGCTCACTGGTATTACAGTAGCCAGTGGAATTTCATCCTAACTGTAACTTGTATCATTGTACTACGTAACTGACCTGGTTCCGAACACTGTTTCTTAACCATACAAATCTATTTGCAAAAATTGGGCAAGAGCTATAACCTCCAGGCTCTCCCAAATGATATGTTGTATAATCAATGTTAAATGTGAGGAATAAATTTGTAAATCCTACCTAAAGAATGTGCTTTAAGTAAGGTCTCTAATATTAATCCCCCGCATCGTGATCGCACATTTAAAAAATGACTTTGTAGTCTGACTCACGTGACCTTCATTATTAATCAAGCGTTTGTGCCTTGCCTGGCGTTATTGGCAAGTATATTGGCATGGGTTGGATTGCCATATCGTCATCCTTCCTCCAGCAAACATCAACCTCCACTATCCCTCCACTATCCCCTTCCATATTGGGTTTATTCCATATCAGCTTCCATTATAAGGGGAATAATCATCTCCACGTGGTGTTGAATTAGGATTATGGTAGACATCTTTGTCGAGTAGTTGACGTGCTCACAGAATTTAAGTTAAGCGTGATTATATTTTACAAGCTCACTGAATTTACACTTGTAGCGGTTTTCAGAAAAAATGAACATTGGTTTTCTCCGCTCACAGATTCTATAAGCGTTGCTTGTGCAACGGCGCTCACTCATAACTGTTGTATTAATAACTCACTTTTATCAATTTATATCGGAGCAATCCACTCATTGAAAAATCACTTTTACGTGCTGTTCAGTATCACACAATGAAATAAATGTTCTTACAGCAATATAACTTATGAATTGTTCGTACTTAACCAATTTGCAACGTCGGCATGCGACCATGTGCTCGGCACGTTCCAGTCCTGGGTTCACAAAAAATCACCCACTTTCACTGACGTGAAATGTCGCAAATATTACACGATGGAACTAAATAATCGTTCTGTATTACAAAGGCAGTTCTCCTGCACACTTTCAAATATAATTCACTGGAAGATTAAAGACAGCGTGACCTCCACGCGTAGATTTACTAGTATAGACAAACCTCACGTCTATTCAGGTCAATGCCTGCGACAATAGCGTGTTCGTCAAGATGACGGAAGTTCCTATGGTGTCACCCTAGTCAAAGGTGCGACTATTAAATAGTCTTCGCATATCTGCGAGGTTATACCTTTATTCACACATAAACAAAAATCGTAGAAATCTCCAGTCCTTGCAATTATGTACAAGTACTCTTTAATAATTCCAGTCTTCAAATAATATGTAGAAAATAAATATCAGCAGCGCGGCTACTTGTGATATATCAAATGAAGGTTACTTCCAAAGAGAAAATGGTGCTACTTTGAAGTCCTTGGTTCGTCAATGGAATAATGACATTACATGTGCCATCGATGTCATATCGAAGAAGTTATGTCGGGCTCACTACTTTTCTGCCTTATTGAAACATATTTCTTCAAAATGACATCTCTGACAAATCTTCATTTATAAAATCGTAAATTTTCAAACCATAAAATATTATAAAATAACTCGCAATTACATCATTATATGAATTGGTAATTAGATCCATCGAATAATCCAATCGGCCTCGAGCTTGTCACGTGATATTTTCAGCGCGTCACTGGATACCCTGCACTCACCATCCACACCCTTTCTAGCTCTGATAATTGCCTAACATGCCCCTTTCTTTCTTCGATACAGCTTTTTAGCTGAGCGGATTGCCTATCCTGCCCCCAGATCAAACAAGACCGGTTTTTGCCGCCTTCTATATTGTTTTTCCACTCGTAATTTTCCGACTGGTTCGCGTTTTACAGAGGCAACGTCTCCTCACGACTTTGCTCTAGCCGGGGTTCGGCTACCAAATCCAGCTACTATAAATTTACAAAACTTATGCTTTCTTACTGGAGATACTGATTTTGCTCAAACCACAAATTCGAGTACGGTACGATTACTATGGGAGCAGACCAAGGGGAACGCTAGGGACAATAATTAATTCCCTTCTTTAATTGGTCTTTAATTAATTCTTCAACCATTTCTCTCTTAGCATAGGTAAAACTCTATACGGTGTCTTAAAGATAGGTGGAGCTAAACCTGTTTCAATTTTATGAATAATCCTTGAAGTGCATCCTAAAATTCCTTTACTCTCATCATAATATAGATCTTCGAATTCAAATAGTGCATCCAATAATATATGTCTCTCGGTTTCTCCAAGGTGAACGAGCTTCGGCCTAAGCTCATCGAGTACCTTAGGTTCACCACGAGTTGCAATCCAACAACACCTCTTGTTACCTTCGTGGTAACATTCACGCGTGGCGAGGTTCGTCCTCCCGCTCTCAAATTCAATACAACACGATTTTTCCGTGCACTGGGCAAAATCTGACGTCGAACGTTCTTCCTGACTTCCAGCAACAGAACTATTAATCTCCTCTACGAAGGCAATTGGAGTACCACTGGGAATGCCTAACTCTTCCGTACTGATGTTAATTATTTTACAGTATGACTTATTGTGGTGTTTGAAGCCATATTTTCAGTGTTGCCTTAGTAAACAAGAGTTTAGTGCTTTTCAGTCGGTCAACACGAATGTACCCAAAAGAGATGGGTTATGCCCTAATCCTGAAATAAATTACATGAGATTTCTCATGTAATTTATTTCAGGATTAGGGCATAACCCATCTCTTTTGGGTACATTCGTGTTGACCGACTGAAAAGCACTAAACTCTTGTATGACTTATTCTCGCGAAGTGTGTCATACACTCGCGCTACTTGTACACCATGTATGCTAACTTCAATCGGTTCTAAAATTACGTCAGAATCTGTCTTTGGAACTGGTCCAGAGTCTTTACAAATACAACACTTTCGCTCCATGGCGGCAACGTCACGCATTGCGTGGTGCTAACGTGCGCGACCTTCGAAAAAGAAGTAAGGACGGTTGAAAATCCATAGAGGGTGATCCAATAAACGCATGTGTGGCCGCAACGTCTTTTGAGTGAAGACGGCATGCACTAGGCATGTCAAGTGTCTGTTCGGAGTGCCCCGTCACAGGCACCCTTAATAATTTCCCAGGATACATTATGTTTGTTACTCCCGTGGAAATCGGTGTCAGTACGGGCGCATCTCCTACTACACTACGTTGGGTTGGGACCTCGATCAGGTCGCTAACCAGCGTTACACACGGTATGATACCAGAAGTCAACCTACGCACAATTTTGATCTTTCCTCTTCCTTTGAGGTATACCTGCTGGAGTATTCTCTGGAATACACGATAAGATAGAGTAAGGTTTTACTTCTCTTTGCTATAGTTCATTCCTTCTTCTTTCTCAAACACCAACAGTGATCTTCTGATTTCTCCTTGTTGGTCATGTCTCTTATGTTACCTGTGAGTCTGTTCAAGAGATATATCTTCCATGACCCACCTAGCGTCATCTAGCAGCGAACCTCTGAAGTTCCTCAATTCTTCCCTGTACAAGAGGCCTTCTTTATCAATCTGGCCACCAGATCTCGTCGCCATCGCCAGCTATCATCTCCGTGATCAAGAGAACTTCGTCTACTTTTTCACCCTCCAGGCTGCGCTAGTGTTGCCTGCCATCGACTCTTTGAAGATCATTTCATCAAGAGAAATTAACGTTTCAATCTTGGTTATTCTTATATGTATTCCTTTTGTCTCCTACCCCCACTCTTTTCCCTTCCCTGGTCCCTCCGTGCTTCGCTGAGCGTGTCTCACTTGTAGGTCGGAAGTCGACCTAATCAGTCAGAGCTCCACTAAAGCTCGCCTCCTCAACTCGAGAGGCAAACTTTTAAATTCTACGCCATGTTTGAATTTTAGTATCAACCGTCAAAGGGAACATCACCTTCGCCATGAAGCAAAGCTAAGTACTACTTCTACGTTCTTCAACTTATTTTAATTGATTTTAAATAGCTATATGCTTTTTAATGATCATTTTATAGGCAGTGTGAGATTTCTATATTTGGGGCAATAATCATCCTTCGCGGGATTTTCTATGTTGGGCTTTTGTCTACCTAAGCCAATCTTAACAAGAAGCAGCATTTCTTATGCTTATTAAATGAGAGATTTTCTCACAACGTGGGATACCATTAAATTACACACTGTATATAAAATACTTAGCTTGTTCCACCGCTGGACTAACTTTTGCCCTATTCTTCAGACAGGATTGCTCTGGAACCTTCCAGAATCTGCACTCTATCTACCGGTTGTACTTCGTGTATTTTCCACTCACATGTGGGAATACTTTTTCAAACTAAGGAATCTTCCTTATGAACTACTAATTAATATCTAATTTGTCTTCCTCCGTTGGGATTTTCTCTGACGCATTCAACTCTAATCTACAACTTTCTCAAGCAATAGACTCTCGCATATCTAGTGTAACTAGTTATTTTCCATCATTGCAATAACTTTCTTTGCCATAAACGTTTTGTGCTACTACAGTGAACTTTTCATCTATTTCAACAGACTATAGTGAAATCAGTGCTTGTTCAACCTTTCATCCGCGTCGCGTTCGTCCGAATACTATAAATACGGCCATGAACACTTATCCTCAATCCCATTTGATCTTTCCCAAACCCCTTACTAACAAACCAAAATAATAAAATTGTTACTTTAGGTCTTTTTTCAATGAGGTGTCACTCTCAATAAGTGTCCTCCCTCTCTTGCTTTATATACCACGAATTAATGCCTGTAAAACTTCGTGTCTAGTACACGCCTTAAATTATATTGTTTCTCCCTTCTAATTAGGGAATACAATTCTTTCAACTCATAAGTGAGTTATCTCTAGGTTTCACGAAAGGGAAACTTGTCCCATTTGTCTCGTGATCCCTACTTAAACATAGGAATTCTAGAAACTTCCTTTCGATTTTTCTCTTCAGGTTTCACAATAAGTGACCTGCCCTATTTGTATAATCCTTACAAGTAATTCAGCATCAACACAAGAAGTTATAGAAACTTCTATTTTATTCTTCCTGCTTTTTGTTGTTGTTACTTTCGAAGTTGTTACTCTTTCTAAGATATTTACCTAGAAATTCTTAAAGTACACCCCTTGTACTTGATTTATTGTCTAACTTTAATTACGTTAGTTATCTTTAATTTTTTCATTTATTTATCTTCGTCATTTCAAATTCTTACGAAGATTTTAGTACTTATAAAAGGTTTAAAACCGAAAGAATTGTTAATTGCCTGGCGCAAGCTTTAAATGTTTTCGGAGGTCTGCGACCCCAATTGTTTATAGAAATCAAAATTATATATTTGTAACAAAACTATTATCCAACGTTGTTAAATAAATTCAAAATTTCTTTTTGGCTTTATCATTTCTCTAACATAACGGTTAGGCAAGATCCTGTCTTCCTTGACTCTTCCCACTTAATGCAAATAAATCTATTGATTCGCCACTTGTTGCATTTGAGCAAGAACTCTTAGTTGATAACTTTGTAAAGTCTCTCTTAGCTTTAATAGCTAATTCTAACTGGCCAGTAAGGCAAGCATAGCTCGCTACGCCAGATTCCTGCTTGTGGAGATTCTCTCCAACACTTATGGTTGGTTTTTCAAAATATAAGTGTTCCTCGTTGTCTAAACTTTTAGTCGGCGCCTTGCTGGGTGAAAGCTTAGCCATTTCTAAATGCAACTATTGGTATACTCACCAAAATTATTCCCAAAGGTATAATTGCTTTATCCCTATCCTTCTTAGAAGCATTTGGTCGCTCTTTAGAAATTATACAATTTCAAAAACTACAAATCTCGAAGCTGATTCAAATTATCAGCATTCTTCAAATTGCTTGTTTAAAAACAAACTTCTTTGAACAGATACACATTAAATCTGTTTCTCTTTGTCTTGCCAGACCATCACCCTTCCCCATAGTAGGCATATGAATGCTTGAGAGGGAATACACTAAAGCAGCTTTCTCGAGAACAACCCAAGTTCCAGCTGCGTTTCCCGTTAGCTTTACCCAGGTCCCTACCCACTTTAGGTATCGGAGAGCGGATTTGCAGTGGCAGCTGCCTTTGAGTACATTTAAAGTTAAACTTATAACTTCTTTTGTACTCTCGTCCTATTTATCCATCCTTTTTCTCCAGTCCGAAACCCACTTCCTTTTCTTTATCATCTTCCCTTGGGGGTTAGGTTATTCCCAAGCTAATAATCTACCCACCTGCCATAGGGCTACATCAATCACTGCATCCTACAAACTATGCAGGTCTATTCCCACTACAGCCAGGTAGACTGCCGGAAGATTGACTACAGAAAATCTTGCCGGTAAGTCGACAAGTTCTCTACCTAAGTTTACTGGGACACTTTGTTCACCGTAAATCTTAAGTACAGCTCCTGAAAATCCCTTAATTTACATATTAGTATGCTTGTTCGACCGCGTTCTAATAACTCCGTTTTGTAAGAGCGAAATCTTTGCGCCCATGTCTATAACTATATATCCTGTTCTGTTATATCTTCAATTGTACCTATGCATACTAGTTCATTCGTGAGATTATTTTTCTCGTATGTGACGTCCAAGTTTCAAGCTCCGGCCACTGGCACTGGGTCACCCATGATTACTTTCTCTGGGGATCCCGTGCGGCAGCTTTCGCCGAGATCTCTCGCTCGTTTGGGTGATCCTGGGATCGACTACCTGATGGGTAAGAGCTTAACGGGCGAGATTTACAATCTCTACTAATGTGTCCACGCTCATGACACGAAAAGCAATCTATGTCCATGGGGTTACGTTGCTTGCCAAGTTCTCGTCCACGGTTCGACTCTTTGGACCTGCAGTCCGGGGATCGATGATCTGGTTTTCCGCATTTGAAGCATATAATAAGTTTGTTTTCGTTGTTTAAGAATGCATTTCTTTCAGGCTTAGGCTGGGCTGAATTTAGTCCCATCTAACGTTCTATCGACAGGGCAGTAGTTACGGCCGTTTCTAAATTTGTAGGAGGGGGCAATTGCAGACGTGTGTGAAAACCTACTTGGCCTGATAATCCTTGTAGGAAGGCTCTGAGGACCTGTCCGTTCACTAACTCAGTTGCGTTGGGTAAATTGCATATTGGTGCGCTCAACATGCCAGACAATACGCTTTTTCCAAGCATTTTCAATCTGTCCGCGAAGTTTTTAATTGGTTCTCCCGTTCCTTGATGTGCGTTTGCTAGTTTATCGTAAAAATCTTGTGGATCTCTACGTTCTGCGAATCTCTCCTGTAAATTCTTACTGAATTGAAATGTCTGTCCTTAAGCGCGACATCGTAGTACAGTCGGGCGGGATCCTCGAGTTTATACGTTGCAAAACGAATCATATCCTGATCGTTCCAGGAATAATTGAATTCGCCTATACTCTGTACTTTGTTCAGCAAGTCGCTAATGCGACTGCCATGAGTGTTCGCGTTAAACACCGGTATGGTCTCTCCTAAACGTAACTTATGGGATGGTGTACCTGTCATTGTAATGTCATTTAGCCTAGATCTGGAGTGTTCATCTATGCGATACATTATTCTATCCAATGCTTCCTGCAACGATACGTCTTCTCCGTTCAAAGTTATGTTGGCCATCATTAAAATTTAATCTCACACACTCGAAATGCGAAATACAATACCATGATACAATAACACGATAGTGTGTATTGACAGTACGCACACACTACAGTATTGACCGTTACAAAAACTGGCTATATACGCTCCACAACAAGGAAATACCGCCTTCTCAAATATAATTCCACTCTTAATACATTTGATCGATTGGGACTCGACATGCATTATGATCACCAAGATAACAGACTTATATGGCTCAGATTTTTACAGAGACGAAGGTAAGGGAATGATGAAATCAAACTACTGTGTAACCTGTAAATGTATCTAAGGGATAAAATCAATTAAACATTGCTTAATTAACATATGTAACTAGCTTAATTTACGTGGTAATCATCCCAACGCTACTGCCACCATTCTCTTAGCAGCGCGGTTGACGAGTGGTTTGGGGAAGGCTGTCCGCGCTTCATGCGAGCGTTGGTTCAAACACCAATTCTCGCCTGTCTCCAAGACCAGAAAATTTTGGAGAAAATTACTATAGTTCTGTTATCACGGATGTGTGCCGCTACTCGAGTGGGAAACTCACATCTTGGTTTCCAATAGCCGACTGGCCACAACTCAGCAACAATACACAGACAGAGGGGGAAGAAGAGAACATGGAATGACTAATGATTTAGTATAATGAGATTAATTCCACTCTGTATATACGAGGGTCGAGTCATAATAATAGAAGGTTACAATTACTATAATAGACAATGCTACGTTAATCACGATAACAACATACAACACTAATGTGTCCGTGACATACTCAGAACACAGAAGTAATGATGACATACAACCAATACCTTAACAGTCTTTGATATATACAAAGGTTATGGCTCACACAGGCATTACCAATTAAGCAGTATGGTAATGTGCCCGTTAGAGGAGATTGTCGGGCCACCACCAACCGTGCGTGGCCTTCCAGACAACCCCGTCCATTGAACACACAACCTATGAGGACTGGATGCACTTCTTTTAGGGTTAGTCGGCACGGGGTTTCTTCGCGAAGATTCGGGTCCCACACGGAGTAAAATGTCATAGACGCCCAAAGAAGTACACCCACAAAACTAATAAATAATAACATCCAGGCTTAAGTAAAATTTTAAAGAATTATTTATTCATAAATCAAACCCCTATCCTACTATCGGAGTGATTAAGTCGGCTAATCCGCAAAGCTAATAATAAAAAACCTAATTGAAGCTAGGTTATCCCTCTCGAAAAGTCCTACTTACAGAAAAAAACAATAATAAAGCTTGGAATGTGGTACGGAAAGAAATCCTGATTGAAGATACAGGCACAGATGATGAATCCAGACGGGATCATCATGAAACAACAAAAGTCAAACATGACTGCAAATCTAAGTTATGCTGGTACCACTTCCGTATTTACATTTAACGTAACCTACTCTAGCTAGGTCCTATCTGACAATAAACTACGGCGATAAGCGTCCGTAAGGAAAAATAACTAATGCAAAGCTAAGATGACAATCATGCTTACCAGTACATGAAAATCGTACAATAATTGTAACAATAACAAATATATGACACAGGGACAGCAGGGTATCACACATAAATGAATACAAGACACTTCAATATTCTTATTTACAACACCTGCTTGCACAAATTAGAAAGCTCTTTGCTTCTAATCATCACCTAACATGTTCAATTAGGTTGGCGAATGTACAGTAAAGACTGCAACAAATATCGCATGTGAGCACCACGGCCCACAAGTTACAAACTAATGGTTACCAGTGATCTCTGTCGGTCAAGAATAGTGTCAGCTCTCTAAGATTTCCATAAAGAAATACTATTAGCACAATGCTTCGGTCAGCTATCAGAAACGTAGGTCAAAATTTAGATAAAGATGATTTAGCAATCAAATTAGCATCGTAGATTTATGGTAAGTAGACTTTCATGATTTATAAGTATGGTTTATCTCGTAGGTTTTGTTCATTACTTATGACGAATGACCATAATGACACAAGGCTGCAAACGGTAAGCTACCAGAGCGGTACTTACAAAAACACATGACACTACCGGTCACCACAATAGCATGAGCTACTATATAGCTCCAACGACGACAACAACAACATTTGCGGCTCACAGCTCGCAAGAATACCACATCGGTCAGTCTGGCACAAAGCTCTGTACTGCCGGAATCAAAGGTTGAGAGTATAACATCACTTAAATAGGTTAGAAAAAGAGTATCTTAGTGATGAAATCTGCAAAATTGTAATTCAAATGGTAAGAATAGTTCAACAGTAATATCTTTAGAGTGGAAGCAGGGAAACGTGTAAAAGAAGCCAAACGTGAGGTTTGGCATTCAGATCTTTCGATGTCAAATTTAACTGAGTGCAATAATGGTATTTCGGATTTGTCTAGCAACAATAATAATAACAATTATGATAATAATAATAATAATAATAATAATGTAAATAAATCACCAACAAAAGCTTGCAAAAGTTACAAATTTAAAATTTGCCACCAGAATGTTCAGTCTCTCTATTATAAAATTGATTACATAAATCTAATGCTTAAAAATGGACTTAAAGACATCTCAGCACTATGTATTTCAGAACATTGGCTGAAAGAGGAACGACTCGAATTAATTCAATTCCCAGGGTTTATACAAGCTAGTAAATACTCTAGATCTAATATTAGCCATAGTGGTACCTGTATCTTCTTAAGAAATAATTTAGATCATGAACAGTTAACAGCTTCTGATTATCTAATTATGGAACAGGATTTTGAATTCTCCGCCGTAAAAATACAGCAGTTTAAGTTAATAACTGTATGCGTATACCGTTCTCCGTCAGGAAAGTTTCCTTTATTTATGGATAAATTAGAATTGTAACTTAATAACATGAGCAAAGTAAATTTCGATATAATAATTTGTGGGGATGTAAATGTGGATTTCTTAAAATTTGATAGAAATTGTGAATTATTAACACAGTTACTAACTTCCTATGGACTGAAACGTACAGTAAATACCCCAACAAGAATAACAAAATTTAGTAAAACCACTCCTGATCAATTTTTTTTTAAATACAGATAAATATCACCATTCAATAGAAGTCTATTGTCCGGATTTTAGTGACCACCATGGACAAATACTGAGTTTTGAAGTATCCGAAACAATCAATAATGATGATAATGGAGTAAAATCAAAGTGCAGGTCATTCACTGAAACAAATGTTATATTTTTCAATGACTTATTAAATAAGGAAACATGGTCAGAAATTTATAAACTAGAAAATGTAAATGGTAAATTTAATGCATTTAACAGTACCCTAAAACACTATTTTGAAACAGCATACCCCTTTAGACAAAGAACTGTTCACAATAACAAAACTAGCAATTGGAAAACAACAGGGATTATAAATTCATGTCAAAGAAAGAAATTTCTACACAAATTATATAAACAATACCACACAACACCTGAATTCAATTTATACTACAAACATACACTAGCATATTAAATAAGGTAATAAGACTAGCAAAGAAAGTGCATAATGATAATTTTATTTCCCAATCATCTAATAAAAACAGGGCTATGTGGTCCGTGATAAAGAAAGAAACTGGAAAATCTGCTAAAATACAAAGGAACATTACACTGACCAGAAATAATAAAGTGATTAATAATCCAGATGAAATAGCAAACTTTTTAATGACTATATTCTGGAAATTCCACAAAAATTATTGAATAAATCACAGGTAAATACACTAAATACTAATAATAAAATAAATATATATATCGTGATTCTTTATTTATAAATCCTGTCACGAGTGAAGAGGTAAGAATAGTTATAAAAGAGCTAAAAAAATAAATTCTGTGCTGGCATTGATGGCATCCCTGATGCAATTTTAAAGAAATGTGCAGAAAATATAATAAATCCACTTACACACTTAATAAGCAGTTCATTTCTCTCAGGAACGTACCCGGATATTTTGAAGTTATCAAAAGTAATTCCAGTGCACAAAAACGGTTCAAAAGATGAATTAGATAACTATCGTCCTATTACCTTACCAACTGGTATTGCAAAAATTGTGGAAAAAATCTTGTATAAGAGACTGATAAGTTTTATAGAAAAAAATGAAATACTATCAAACTCACAACATGGATTCAGAACGGAAAGATCTACACAGACAGCAATTTATGAATGTAATAATAGTATACTGAACTTAATTGACAATAAGGAACATGTAACTGGCCTATTCTTGGATTTATCGAAAGCATTTGATGTTGTTGACCATAAAATCCTCCTTACAAAACTAAATCAATATGGGATTAGAGGTCTAGCTAATAAATGGACAGAGTCTTACTTAACAAGGCGTAAAAAAATAGTAAGCTTCAGACACAAGGATGATGGAACCAAATTACTTAATGAAACTTTGTCCAATGAGGAAATTATTAAATTTGGAGTACTCCAGGGATCGGTTTTGGGCCCACTACTCTTTCTTCTATATATCAATGATATAACACACAACGTTCATTCTCATAAGGAAATTTTGTTTGCGGACGATACAACACTCGTAATAAAGGGTGAAACTAAACAGGTCATACACCAGTCTGCTAACTCTGTTACAGGAGAGTTAACCAAATGGTCACAAGATAATCGCCTCATAATAAACTATAAAAAAACAGTATGTCTAAATTTCCACACTATACAGAATAGGAATCCTGCGAAGCCCAATATAACATTAAATGGTCATCAAATAGAAAATAAATCAGAAACAAAGTTTTTAGGACTATGGATACAACATGACTTGAAATGGAATAAACATATACAATATCTGAATACTAAACTGAACTCGATGTGCATTGCGTTACGTATTTTGAAAACCTGCCCTAGCATGCACACATTAAGAAATATTTATTTTGCTTATTTCCATTCATACATAAGATATGGGGTCATATTTTGCGGTATGTCGCCAGATGTACTAAGCACGTTTAGGATACAAAAGAGGGCGATTAGAATTATGGCATATGTAAATACTAGAGAATCATGTAGACCTCTGTTTAAAGATTTAAACATTCTCCCACTGAAAGTATTATGTTTTTAAAAAGAATTTAATGAATAAGGATGTTTTTCTTAAAACAAACAATGGTGTTCATGGGCATAACACAAGACAAAATCAAAACATTCATATTTCACACACACACACAAGCATATATCAAAAAGGAACTTTTCACACAGGAGTTAAATTATACAATAAACTACCCCAGTATATAAAACTTGCCCCAAAAATAAAAATCTTTGATAGAATGTTGAAAGCTTATCTGCAGTGCCATTGTTTTTATTCTGTAGTTGAATATCTTAGTGTATAGGAGGGATGAAATCTATAATTATATTTTACGTTTCTATTTTAATTGTAATACCTAGCTGTAAGTTGTTGTATTTATAGAATTAAGTTTTCATATTATGATAATAGAGTAAGGTGTAAATAGTTGTCCAATAAGATTGTATCTCTTAATATCTGTTATTATAATAAGTTATAAATAGTTATAGTATTAGTATTATATACCTATTACTACTTTTATTTTATAGATGTAAATTCTGACGTGTCCTATATCAAAAATGTATTGTATACTGTACCCATGTGAGTAATCTCGATGGTAAATATGCAGCTGCCTCCAGCTAGCATCAGGTCTCAGGCACGTGCCGTTCCCCCAAATGAGCAGTGCATATTTTGGATTTGAGGCTATAAGGTATCAACTCAACAATAACAAGGCACAACTCTATTCTAAAACTTTAATTCAGTATATAAAAATCATGGCTTCAAACACAAAAACAATCCCAAAACCATAAAAAAACAAAGCAAACAAAAGTTTACTTCCACAATCCACAAACAACCAAAAAATGAAATCATAATAAAACCATATTAAACCATAAAGCTGTACCCTTATGTGAACTACATAAAGATATTCTAGTGCGCTGATGCACCTACGACTTCAATACAAACTGTACATTAACATAACCGTCATACAATGTGACTTCTTTAATCTCACAAATTAATTATTCCTTAAACCTCTTGGTTTTAACAATTATGTGTGCCGTGCGTGTTTTGATTTTTCTCTTCTCACCAACCAAATGCTTGCATGCATTTACCTATTCGGACGTTGCACCGCAATCAACGTGCAACTCCCTAATTATGTAAGCTACCCCTCCACTTCCTCTATTTATATGGTTCCACTGCATGCTGTATGTGATTCCTACATAAAACGTTACGTTATAGCTTGTGTCGGATGGTAATCAGATTACCTTGCTCTCGTGGCAATTGGCATCTGGTAACTAACTTCAAAACTTGGTTTCAGTGACAGTACAAATACATCATCTAACTATGCGTCAGATAGCTAAAATAATGAACCATCAGGATATTCTATAATTATCCATGTGTTCCTAAACCACATGGCTACATTACTCAACATAACGATCTTTCATTATATGTCATTTACCAGGGTCGAAAATCTGTCCCTTTCAACTTGCCTTGACGGTTCGAGTTTAGACTGCAGACCCTCGGCTAGAGGAGTCGGCGCACAATAGAAAGTGGGATGGGTGTTCCACCAATTACCTCGACCCTCCTTAAAGGTTTTGAATGCTTTCCTTTCTAAGCAGTAAAGATTTACAAGACAAATACTGTTGTCTGACCGACACACATATCCCAAAGGATCTTAATTAACTATTATGCAAACAGGTATTGAATGAGCTTTTATAATTACTCCTACACAGAGGATATAATAATTACTGGCCTCACACGGGTCCATTCAACATGACGGTTCGGGGTTCGTAATGCATTAGTCTAACGGGTGACCGATGTCTCAAGTAAAATATAGGCGCTCACTGCAGCTGCCGCCATGAGTTTCGCTACCACGAGCGGAATAACTCATTAATAAGTTCTCGGGAGACCATAGAGTTTCGAGGTGTCCTCGTTCTCCTCGTCTCTATCACAGGATCCCAACCCGGAACACTTTCATATCCTTCCTCAGAGCTAGGGTACACACTACAACTCTGGCATAAAATTATATCTCCACTTATGCCCATGACATAGGAGATTTCATACGTAGAATAGACCATCTGGCCCCTTACTCAATGCTACGACCTCCGACCTATAGTATTAAGAGAAATCTATCAATTTACTCTATAAGCTTCTCATATAAGCTGCAAATTCAATTCACTAAAAGCTCTTTCATGCCTGGCATCATTATTGAATATATGCAATATTCTGATATAAAACTTCTTTCCTTAATTACTGTAACGTAATCTTACTGTATCATCTTACTGCTTAGATTGATAAGTCTTGCAATTAGCGTAAATCTCTCGCTTACAACATTTATTTGTTTCCTGATGTGTTCATTCATACTCTTAATATTCATTATTATTATTACCATTAATCTCACTGACATAAATGACCAAAATCATTACTTTATTATTCTTATTAATCTCACTGACATAAATGACCAAACTCATTACTTTATTATTCTTCTTACATAAATTACCAAAAAAATCCGACATAGCTAAACGTCTTAAAATCCGAACAAACGCGTTCGTCACATTTACATAACTGATTGCCATTCTTAATTCATAGTGGGAATAATTACTCCACTTAATGATGCAAATTAACATCTCAACTCTATAAAAATCAACACAATAAAGATTAAACATGGAGGATCTGCCTCCTAAACTGATTTTTACTGGCATCTTTAAGGAATTCACAACATGCAATGGCCCATATTTCTACATAATCATAACTTGTGGGGTACTTACATTTCTATAGGCGTCTATGGTGGCTCCAGCCAATCATATTTCTCCATGTCGCCTGCCATTAGCAGGTTTAACGCGACATATTCATCTTGAATGCACACATTTTATAACACATAATTTTCATCAACAACACGACACGTTGCATAACTCTCAGGAAGCTATTGCTCCCAAACATATGAAACACTTATCTAATCACTACTTTAAAGGATATTTTACATATGTTGTACACTTAACACACGTCACTTTATACACTTTTCAATGCTGAAATTCCCTAGCAAAGATCGAAATTGCAGGTGTCGACAGCATCTCCCGTGCTCCTATCAACTTCTGATTGAAAGTCTGGTTTACCTGCTCTCGGGATTCACCAACAGTTTTATTTATTCTTACTCCTACAGTAAGCGTCCTGCGTTGCATAAATATGCTAGCTCCCGTTCTGAGTGTTATCATCTGGTACTCTCATGACATTACCAAACACTTCATAGAGTTTCATTTAGCGCATTCCATCGTATTTACACATATACGATCAGTCAATACTTTACACATTGCGCTTAACACTGTCCAATACATTACACAAATAATTATTTACAATAGTTCTGCCGTTAGCCTACACGGTGCTTTGTAACTGAACACGGCATAGTTCGTACTGCTGATTATGCCTATAGCACGACTATTATTCATACAAGCTTATTAAATGCTTCATTTACATGTACCATTCTTTGTCCGGCGTCTATTATGAGTAGAACCGCCATGCGTTCTGCCTTGACGAACTTGCTTCAAAGTGGCTGTACCTGACTGAAGATTCACTTGAAGACTGCTCGTACCTTACTTGAAGACTGCTGTATACTGCTTACATACTGTCTCGTACTGCTGCATACTTGTTGCATACTGATTGCAACTTACTGCAACTGTGCTACAACTGGGTAACTTCTAACGTCGTGAAGACTGCGTAAGACTGCAACTTGGGCTGTAACTGGGTGCAAACTGCACGTGAACTGCGCGTAGACTGAGCTTGAACTGAGAGAGACTGGGTTGAGACAGAGCGCTCCTCCAAGGGTCTACTCCCTTATATCGTATTCCCACGGAAAGTAGGGCGAAATCTTCCCGCGAAATCTTGGCTCCTCTCACAGCGTGAATCTGGTCTCCAAACCATGATCATTGGGTTCCTCTTTCTTCACAGATTCCAAAACTATCCGCGTGCAAAGGAATCGCTCGTCCAATTAATTAATATTAATTCCTTTCTCCATAGCGTGGGACGCTATCTTACGGGTATTCCCCGGCAACATTCTCAAATCTATCCGCGCACAATGGTAGCTTTACAGTCCTTCCGCACTTCGTTAAATATGCCCCAATTTCGCAGGTAAAAGGCTCTAAAATTAGCCTCCTGCCAAAAGATTCATCTGTGAGCAACTCTCATCTCAATTCGTTGCTCCAATCACGAGTAATCAATGATTTTCCTGGGCATCTCTCCTCCCACTCCTCAAATCTATTCTCCGTCGGGGAATAACTGGGTCATTATTCAGGCCTCCACCCTGCTCCAGACGACAGAATGGGGTCACAGAGATGGACATGGCTCCACTGGGCCCCACCCACAATTCTGGGCTAATTTGTAAAATGTCAACTCTGTCCTCTTCGTGCTTCAAGCCTCGTATAGCCTACACCAAGTAGTCTAATAATGCTGTAATCTGCTCATTATTCCCTGCATTATTTTAATAAATAATGTCATTGCACCAAAATCACACCAGTGATTAAATATACACTTCTTTCGAGGGGTTTTTACCATGAAACTGCCTCTACAGATCTCTGGTTCGTTCCCTGGTGGAACCTTTATCCCGAGATCACAGTCTCTGAGAACCACGTTCAATTCCAGTCAGCATAGCCTCCTCGGGTTCATATTCCCCTTGCGAAACTTATAAAAGTCAATTGCAAGTGGCTTTCTATAAGTAACCAGCTGACTGTCTACCACTGTCCGTGTTTACATCTGGGGTCCTTCACCTCGTCTGGCTGCGAGTAGGTTAGTACTGTTCCCCCTTCCACACTCGGCCTTCTTCCTAAGCTGTTCATTCTCCATGCGGAGGGTCGCGTTTATGGCCTCAACCTCTCTCGCCACTCTGACCATTTCTTCATAGAATTCTCGCAGACACTGGCATTCTTTCTTCTCTTCGCTTACACTGGGTAAACTGTCTGCTTCTCGTCCCGTCTTGCCGTTCCAACTTTCAGGTCTGACTGCTTGGCTGACTTCGCTCTCCCCGTTGATTTGGGTGTGCGTTACCAATACTTCTTCTTGTTCGTCGAATTCTTCTGGCGAGTAATAAACTTTTAAGTTGGCTACGTTCATAACGACCTCGTTTCCATTTTCTAGATGCCTTAACCTGTATGCATTGTTCTGGAGGTCTCTTATCACCTCGAACGGGCCGTGATAAGCAAAATTGAACTTTTTATACTTGCGTGCCTCTGGATCTGAACTGGCGGGTTTCTTTATTAAAACTTTCTCTCCCACGAGAAGCGGTCTATGATACCTCTTCGCACGATTTCTTCTCTGACGTCTCTCCGCCTGTGCTTTGAGATACTCAAAGGTTCGTTGGATCCTCAATTCTCTACCTGGCTGTGCGTCTACTGGCAATGGAATAACACCAGTCCACGGTCTCTCTGGTCTTTGATCCAGATGTAGAGTCACGGGAACCTGACCTGTCGCCTCATGTACAGTATTATTTATACAGTATTCAATGACTTCTAGAAATTCTATCCAACGCCAATTCTCCTCAGAGCAGTAGATCTTCATGTATTTCTGGATCTCTCTCATTACTCTTTCAACTGGACTTGCCTCAGGATGGCGAATGGTAGATAAAATCTGCCTAATTCCTAGAGTTTCCAGTTCTCGACGAAATTCTGCACTTGTAAAGCAACTTCCGTGGTCCGAGAGAATGATATCCGGCTTCCCAAGAATCGGAATAACTCTCTCTTTCAGGCGCTTCAAGACCTGTTTTGAACTTGTCTTTTGTATGGGGCATAACACCACCATTTTCGAAAATACATCCATGGCTACAAAAATGTGTCTATTGCCTCTACGTGCTCTAGGCAATGGTCCAAAGTTGTCTATACTCAATAGCTGCCTTGGCTTCTCCGGTAACAACGGGATAGGTCGTTGCCTCATTAAAAAGGGATTTGGCTTAACCCTTTGGCATAGATCACATGTCCTAATAGTATTTCTCACCGTTTCTCTCAATTTTGGCCAAGTAAATGCTTCCTTCAACAGAGCACATATTTTATCTATCCCCGGATGTCCAAATGCTCTGTGGGCTAGCCATACCAATCTTCTCTGCAAAGATGCAGGAATTACAATCCTTTGACGTGTATGATCTACATCGTCCCACTTGTGTAATATCTGATTATACCATACATATTCTGTTGCCAATGCCTCCGCCTCTCTGTATACCGCAGTTCCCCTTGCTAAGCGTCCCTCAAAGTAATCGATCATCATCTTCAACCATGGGTCTTCGCGTTGTAGGTTGGTAAGATTCCTTAAGTCATCCAACGTCTTCTGATCTCGATTCTCAATCTGGACCGCTAGCGCTTCCTCTTCTCTAGGGTAACGACTTAATATGTCCGGTATTACATTCTCTTTCCCTGGACAGTATTCTATTTCCACATTAAATTGCTGGATATACAGGGACCATCTTGTCAATCTCTGGCTAGACAAATCTGTCTTTAACAAAAATGTTAAAGCTTTATGGTCTGTTCTAAGGACTATTCGGAAGCCATACACGAGTTTGTGCCAAGATTGCAACGCGTACAAAATCGCGAGCAACTCTATCTCTGTGATCGTGTAGTTTTTCTCATGGGCTTTCAGTCTCCTGCTTATAAAGGCGATAAAAACTTTCTTCTCAGGCTGGTCAACATTTTCCTGGAATAGCATCGCTCCAATCCCAATAAATGATGCATCCGTCTGTATGATGAACTTCTGGGTATAATCCGGGTATCCCAGCTTCACATATTCCAAAAGCATTTGTTTCGACCTCACGAATGCTTCCTGACATTGCTCCGTCCAATTCCATCTGCCGCCTTTCTTCAATAGGTCCTGCAGGGGTGCTACTGTCGTAGTATAGTTTGGGCAGTGGTTCGAAAAGAATCCAATTACTCCCAAATACTGTCGGACGTGCTTTACTTTCGTGGGTCGAGGGAAATTTCGAATTACCTCCAATTTATCTGGGTTAGGCTTCACTCCATTCGCATCAATAACATGCCCTAGGAATTTGACTTCCCTCTGACAGAAGAGCGATTTCTTGATATTAACCTTAAAGTTAGCTTCTCGAAGGTCATCTAGCAACTTCTTCAGGTCTCTCATGTGCTCCTCCAGAGATTCTGATGTGAGTAGAATGTCGTCTACATATCTGATGGTACTCTCTTTAACCTCATCTGATAGATTGCGATCTAACGCTCTTATCAGGGCTGAACCAGCTGTTTTCAACCCAAAAGGTAGCCTTAAAAATGTGAATGTATGTTGATCAAACATAAATCCTGTCAACAGACTAGTTTTCTTCTCTAATTCCAGATGATGGAAACTGGATGTGATATCCAAGTTTGTGAATATGGTTTTCCCTTTAAACTTCCTGAGGATCTCTTTAATAGGTGGCACTTGGTCAAATTCCGGAATTACTCGCAAATTTAAGCGTCTCAGGTCCAGGCAGACTCTGACAGATCCGTCTGTCTTTGGTACAATTACCAATGGACTTACATAAGGCGTAGGTGTCTTCTCAATAACACCGGCCTCCAACATCTCCTGAATTGCCTCTTTCACTTTAGCATAATGCTTTTCAGCTATAGGGTAGGGTTTCTGCCTAAATGGTGTCCAATCACTGACTTGAAAAGCATAAGTGAAGTTCTTTATCCGACCAGGTCTCGAATCGAAGACTTCCTTCTGTTCCAGTAATAACTGCTTTAAATTTTCCTTCTCTTTTAGCCCAATTTTCGCTTCTTCTAGCTTTTCCGAAATATATTCTTCCAATTTGGGTTCCAGATCTTTTTCCAAGTCTGTGGCTAGTGTTTAAGCTCCTCTTCTAACTGCTCAATAGCTAACACTTCCTCCTCAGCCACATCTCTGTATGTATGCCATACTTGTTCACTTGATCCTGGTTCAATCTCATTGAGTGCGACCTCTAAGCCTTCAGCTTCTTCATTCACATGGAACATAACCCTGTCCTGTGCTAGGTCGATTATCACTCTGTATTCCCTTATAAACTCTGCCCCAATAAGTAGGTTATAAGGCAGTTTGTTTACTAACAGAAAACTCTGTGAGAAAATAGAGCCTCCTATCTGTAAATCTAGGAATACCTGGTATTTACATATCATTGTTCGGTCTGGAATTACCCCTTTAATCTTGACACTAGAGATCGGTATTTTCAAAATGTTCTCTCTCCGGGCTATTTCATTATATAGAGCTTGTGTCATGAGGCTCACTGTTGACCCTGTGTCCAGCAGACTTCTGACTTTTAATCCTGCCACTCTTACAATTATAATAGGCAATTCTCTCTTGACCATGACCTGTGGTCCTCCTGTATCCTCAATCAGTTCTTCTGGTTTGGCTATCCAATTGATGATGTTAATAGACTTCCATCCATCAGTCTCAAACTCTTCTAATTTTGGCGTTTTTTTTTTTCTTCAGCGCCCGCCCCCTTGGAGTTTCTTCTCTCCTGTTCGCTGCGCTGTAGTTCCAAACTCTTAGCTCCATCTCCATATCTGTCTGGCGATGTCCTGTTCTGCATGACTTCTTGCCATCGAACTTGTTGTTTCTAGGGCTCATCTCCCCTTTCTTCGAGGTATCGCAAAGAAGCGTGATATCGTTCTTCTACCTCGTCATCGAAGTTACTTCTTCTTTCTTGGGGTCTCCAATTTCTATTATTGCCTTCTTGGCCATTATTACCTCCATTGTTATGGTACGGTTTGCCCCTGTTATTCTGCTTATTCCACGAACTTCGACCTCTTCCTCCTCTATTAGCATTTCCTTTGAACTTTGACTGCCATCTTCTGGGTTCCTGTTCCCATTGCCGTCCATAGGAATCTAAGGTTTCTGTGCTCGCAGCTTTGTTGTTCCTTGGAGCTTGCTGTTGGTCAGTCTGTGTGTTGGTCACGTGGACTTGTTCCACGGTTCGACTCTGACGCATTGTATTTGCTGTGGTGAGGTCCAGTTGCCTTAGAACTGTCTCCATTTCCATAGCAGTTTTCGCATTAGCCGAGATTAGTAGCCTTTGGATCTCGTATGGAAGCTGTTTGGCGATAGCAATACATAGCTCCAGTTCGCTCGGTTTTTGATCCAGCTCTTTAAAGCGACACATCTGCGATATGAAAAATTCTGCGTACTTTGTTGGATTATTGGTACTGTATTTCTTTGCATATAAATCCAACCGTAAATTCTGTTGGGTCACGGCGTCCCAATATCTCTTCAAGAATGCCTCACGAAACTCCTCAACAGTATCAAAAGTGTAACGGAAGCTGCGAAACCATAATGCGCACTCCCCTTCTGTTAATTTCTCTATAGCACGTAGCCTACGCTCCTGCGGTATTCGTGCATCATTTAGATATTCAGTCACTTCCTTTAACCAATATTTTGGTGTCATACTACAGTGGCTACCTGAAAATTTCCTTGGTTTTTCTTCGCTTGCCCTAATGACGTTTATCACCTGGGTGTGCATAGCATTTTCATGTGGCGTCGATGCCGCAATTGGTACACCTGGCGTCATATAAGGACTTTCCCCTGGGCCTGTAGCATTCCTGCTCATAGGTTGGGTTTCCAAGTCTGCCCACCTTGTTTTCCTCATGTCCTCCATGCTGCCTTCACTTGACTTAGGACCTTTCAGAAGCGTTTCCTCCTGTGCTATTATCCTAGTCTCCATTTGATTGTGGCGCATCTCTGCTCTTTCTAGGCGAGTAATGACTTCTTTCTCTATTCTTGTAAGCCTATCTCGGTTTTCCTCGGCTACTTGAAATATTTTCACCTTGTCTTCTTTCAGACTTTGTTTGATATGGGATATTTCCTCCTCTACATCTTCTTTAATTTGAGCAAGGGTCTTGTCGCTTGCCTCTGTTTTCTGGCCTTCTCTTATTTCGAGTTCTTCTCTTAACCCTTTAATTTCATCTTGAATGTGTCCATTGACCTTAGACAATTCATTCCGGACCTTGGTGATCTCACCTCTATTCTCCTCTTGCCTCTTGTTAACTATGACAATGTCACTTTGAACTTGGTCCAGTTCTTGATTAACTTTGCCCATCTGACTTTTCACGTTGCTTACCAGCTCCTTATTTTCATGAGCGATAGCCTTAATTTCGCCTATTTCCTGGCATTGACCTAATATATTCTGGTCCTGTTTCTTGAGGTCACCGTTAATTGCTCTAGCATAGCTTTTCAATTTCTGGTCCCATTTGGAGTCGTTCTCCTCTAATCTCTGGTCTACCGTTCTTGTAAACTCTGCGAACTGTTTCGCTTGGCGTTCGAGATTCGCCTCATTTTGGATTTGAATATCCTTAATATCGTTAGACAACGCATCTAATCTACTGTTGGTTTCCTCCTGAGCATGCTTACACGCTTGTAAATTACCCTCAAGTTTGGCTTCTATAGCCTCGAAACGTTTATCAGTTTTCACCTGCATTTCCGATACAATGCTTACAACAGTATCTGTTACTTCGGTCTTAATTACCTCTTGCATTTGACCTAACTTATTGTTTAATTCAATCTGGTTATTATCTAACCGATTACTCAATTCCGCTTTATTTGCATCTAACCGATTGTTTAATTCAATCTGGTTATTATTCATCTCAATTTTATTTGCATCTAAACGGTTGTTTATTTCAACCTGAGTTGCATTAATTGCCTCCTGATTGGCATCTAAACGAGTGTTTATACTATCCTGGAAAGCCTTGGCTTCCAGTTTATTCTGCTCGTTAACAGCATCAAAATGCTGTTTCAATCCTGCAATAACCTGCAAGATTTCCTCCGTACCTGACATTTTACAATAACACACTTAAATATGCAGGCAGGCTTCCTGGAAAAATATGTGGATACGTTTCGAAGAGAAACATCAAACACTGCACACATATTGTGAAGTCGTACAAAACCTGATAATATTATGGTAGATTGTGGATCTGGTATGTAGCGCTCATACCCTTGGGCAATTCTCTTCTCAATAGAGAGATTCTGCGTTACATAAAAAGCCTACTGAATTCAAAAATCACTCAAACACAGTTTGAGGCAAAACAATTACTATGGTTTTCCCCATGAAATACCATAAAAATCTATGGGTTTTCCCTAAATCCCATAAGCTACACCCACGTTGGGCGCCATGATAAAAAATATGCGAGTAAGTACATTTATGCCATGCATGTGCAATGCCAAGATCGCTCATATTGCACTGACGCAGGCGGTTCCATAATGAATTAATACCGCCCCACGTCGCTTGGGCCATGATAATAATAGTGTCATACTTACAAAGGAGTAGAACTGTACTTATACATCTATCAACATTTATATGTACGTATCGGAACTTAGCTAGGATAGGAGCGGTCATTCCCTACTTCGTTAATTCTTACTTTAATAGAGTTGTGTGCACTAAATCTGACCGACTTTAGTTGTACCGATAGCTCAAATCACAGTATAGGACATCAAATCCCATGTACCCATGTGAGTAATCTCGATGGTAAATATGCAGCTGCCTCCAGCTAGCATCAGGTCTCAGGCGCGTGCCGTTCCCCCAAATGAGCAGTGCATATTTTGGATTTGAGGCTATAAGGTATCAACTCTACAATAACAAGGCACAACTCTATTCTAAAACTTTAATTCAGTATATAAAAATCATGGCTTCAAACACAAAAACAATCCCAAAACCATAAAAAAACAAAGCAAACAAAAGTTTACTTCCACAATCCACAAACAACCAAAAAATGAAATCATAATAAAACCATATTAAACCATAAAGCTGTACCCTTATGTGAACTACATAAAGATATTCTAGTGCGCTGATGCACCTACGACTTCAATACAAACTGTACATTAACATAACCGTCATACAATGTGACTTCTTTAATCTCACAAATTAATTATTCCTTAAACCTCTTGGTTTTAACAATTATGTGTGCCGTGCGTGTTTTGATTTTTCTCTTCTCACCAACCAAATGCTTGCATGCATTTACCTATTCGGACGTTGCACCGCAATCAACGTGCAACTCCCTAATTATGTAAGCTACCCCTCCACTTCCTCTATTTATATGGTTCCACTGCATGCTGTATGTGATTCCTACATAAAACGTTACGTTATAGCTTGTGTCGGATGGTAATCAGATTACCTTGCTCTCGTGGCAATTGGCATCTGGTAACTAACTTCAAAACTTGGTTTCAGTGACAGTACAAATACATCATCTAACTATGCGTCAGATAGCTAAAATAATGAACCATCAGGATATTCTATAATTATCCATGTGTTCCTAAACCACATGGCTACATTACTCAACATAACGATCTTTCATTATATGTCATTTACCAGGGTCGAAAATCTGTCCCTTTCAACTTGCCTTGACGGTTCGAGTTTAGACTGCAGACCCTCGGCTAGAGGAGTCGGCGCACAATAGAAAGTGGGATGGGTGTTCCACCAATTACCTCGACCCTCCTTAAAGGTTTTGAATGCTTTCCTTTCTAAGCAGTAAAGATTTACAAGACAAATACTGTTGTCTGACCGACACACATATCCCAAAGGATCTTAATTAACTATTATGCAAACAGGTATTGAATGAGCTTTTATAATTACTCCTACACAGAGGATATAATAATTACTGGCCTCACACGGGTCCATTCAACATGACGGTTCGGGGTTCGTAATGCATTAGTCTAACGGGTGACCGATGTCTCAAGTAAAATATAGGCGCTCACTGCAGCTGCCGCCATGAGTTTCGCTACCACGAGCGGAATAACTCATTAATAAGTTCTCGGGAGACCATAGAGTTTCGAGGTGTCCTCGTTCTCCTCGTCTCTATCACAGGATCCCAACCCGGAACACTTTCATATCCTTCCTCAGAGCTAGGGTACACACTACAACTCTGGCATAAAATTATATCTCCACTTATGCCCATGACATAGGAGATTTCATACGTAGAATAGACCATCTGGCCCCTTACTCAATGCTACGACCTCCGACCTATAGTATTAAGAGAAATCTATCAATTTACTCTATAAGCTTCTCATATAAGCTGCAAATTCAATTCACTAAAAGCTCTTTCATGCCTGGCATCATTATTGAATATATGCAATATTCTGATATAAAACTTCTTTCCTTAATTACTGTAACGTAATCTTACTGTATCATCTTACTGCTTAGATTGATAAGTCTTGCAATTAGCGTAAATCTCTCGCTTACAACATTTATTTGTTTCCTGATGTGTTCATTCATACTCTTAATATTCATTATTATTATTACCATTAATCTCACTGACATAAATGACCAAAATCATTACTTTATTATTCTTATTAATCTCACTGACATAAATGACCAAACTCATTACTTTATTATTCTTCTTACATAAATTACCAAAAAAATCCGACATAGCTAAACGTCTTAAAATCCGAACAAACGCGTTCGTCACATTTACATAACTGATTGCCATTCTTAATTCATAGTGGGAATAATTACTCCACTTAATGATGCAAATTAACATCTCAACTCTATAAAAATCAACACAATAAAGATTAAACATGGAGGATCTGCCTCCTAAACTGATTTTTACTGGCATCTTTAAGGAATTCACAACATGCAATGGCCCATATTTCTACATAATCATAACTTGTGGGGTACTTACATTTCTATAGGCGTCTATGGTGGCTCCAACCAATCATATTTCTCCATGTCGCC
Organism: Meconema thalassinum; assembly: GCA_946902985.2. NCBI lineage: Eukaryota > Metazoa > Arthropoda > Insecta > Orthoptera > Tettigoniidae > Meconema > Meconema thalassinum. The sequence goes on from OX336389.2 coordinate 1,142,970,256, forward strand.
TGCCATTAGCAGGTTTAACGCGACATATTCATCTTGAATGCACACATTTTATAACACATAATTTTCATCAACAACACGACACGTTGCATAACTCTCAGGAAGCTATTGCTCCCAAACATATGAAACACTTATCTAATCACTACTTTAAAGGATATTTTACATATGTTGTACACTTAACACACGTCACTTTATACACTTTTCAATGCTGAAATTCCCTAGCAAAGATCGAAATTGCAGGTGTCGACAGCATCTCCCGTGCTCCTATCAACTTCTGATTGAAAGTCTGGTTTACCTGCTCTCGGGATTCACCAACAGTTTTATTTATTCTTACTCCTACAGTAAGCGTCCTGCGTTGCATAAATATGCTAGCTCCCGTTCTGAGTGTTATCATCTGGTACTCTCATGACATTACCAAACACTTCATAGAGTTTCATTTAGCGCATTCCATCGTATTTACACATATACGATCAGTCAATACTTTACACATTGCGCTTAACACTGTCCAATACATTACACAAATAATTATTTACAATAGTTCTGCCGTTAGCCTACACGGTGCTTTGTAACTGAACACGGCATAGTTCGTACTGCTGATTATGCCTATAGCACGACTATTATTCATACAAGCTTATTAAATGCTTCATTTACATGTACCATTCTTTGTCCGGCGTCTATTATGAGTAGAACCGCCATGCGTTCTGCCTTGACGAACTTGCTTCAAAGTGGCTGTACCTGACTGAAGATTCACTTGAAGACTGCTCGTACCTTACTTGAAGACTGCTGTATACTGCTTACATACTGTCTCGTACTGCTGCATACTTGTTGCATACTGATTGCAACTTACTGCAACTGTGCTACAACTGGGTAACTTCTAACGTCGTGAAGACTGCGTAAGACTGCAACTTGGGCTGTAACTGGGTGCAAACTGCACGTGAACTGCGCGTAGACTGAGCTTGAACTGAGAGAGACTGGGTTGAGACAGAGCGCTCCTCCAAGGGTCTACTCCCTTATATCGTATTCCCACGGAAAGTAGGGCGAAATCTTCCCGCGAAATCTTGGCTCCTCTCACAGCGTGAATCTGGTCTCCAAACCATGATCATTGGGTTCCTCTTTCTTCACAGATTCCAAAACTATCCGCGTGCAAAGGAATCGCTCGTCCAATTAATTAATATTAATTCCTTTCTCCATAGCGTGGGACGCTATCTTACGGGTATTCCCCGGCAACATTCTCAAATCTATCCGCGCACAATGGTAGCTTTACAGTCCTTCCGCACTTCGTTAAATATGCCCCAATTTCGCAGGTAAAAGGCTCTAAAATTAGCCTCCTGCCAAAAGATTCATCTGTGAGCAACTCTCATCTCAATTCGTTGCTCCAATCACGAGTAATCAATGATTTTCCTGGGCATCTCTCCTCCCACTCCTCAAATCTATTCTCCGTCGGGGAATAACTGGGTCATTATTCAGGCCTCCACCCTGCTCCAGACGACAGAATGGGGTCACAGAGATGGACATGGCTCCACTGGGCCCCACCCACAATTCTGGGCTAATTTGTAAAATGTCAACTCTGCCCTCTTCGTGCTTCAAGCCTCGTATAGCCTACACCAAGTAGTCTAATAATGCTGTAATCTGCTCATTATTCCCTGCATTATTTTAATAAATAATGTCATTGCACCAAAATCACACCAGTGATTAAATATACACTTCTTTCGAGGGGTTTTTACCATGAAACTGCCTCTACAGATCTCTGGTTCGTTCCCTGGTGGAACCTTTATCCCGAGATCACAGTCTCTGAGAACCACGTTCAATTCCAGTCAGCATAACCTCCTCGGGTTCAATACATGTATTTGATCAAATGGAATGAATAAAATCTATCTATCTCCAATGTGTCTCCAACGGACACAATAACTACATTCCACGTGCCTTTGCACGGACACAATAATAACAATATTACAGCTAGCCTGATACAAAATGTCTGGTCGATAAATTGAGAAACCTCTCATCATTTGGGAATCATGAAATGAATAACATCAGTCGCTTACAATATTACCGATCTTTCATATCTTGGGACTTATTAGTTACCCTATACCAATACACAGCGCAATCAGCTGTTTTACCTAGTTTGCAGAAGCATCCTTCTGACATAGCTCTTAAGCATTCTATACAAAAAATGTAGCTCTAAAAGTCGATCAAAAGTCATGCCTCACAATAAGAACATCGGAATTCTGGTTAGTTTAGAAATAGGTTTTATGGGGCCTTCCGCGTCAACGCTCAATGTGTGTGTCACAGAATGTGAAGTTTCATTGCACTCGGCAAATGTAGCAAGAATGTTTTATAACAACGGGTTCACGTATCATTGTCCTATCGTGACCCTCACAAATCCACATAAATACAATGAAGTGTCCTAACTACGTATACTAATGTTATTGGCCATGAATAAAGATGTAAGAATATATAACTGTTTCCATTTTGCAAAGAATCTTAAAACACAGGCGTTCTACTTGTCCTAACTGCTTTCCTTTCTGAAAGATATGCCACAACTGCGTCTAAGTTCAGATAACTTTAGTGTGCTAACTCTCGGCACAAATCAATAAGAATTGGACAACACTTTAACCTTCAAGTGCTGTATAAAATGATACAATTGGCGTACTCGGGATTGATACAGGCTAACAAATGCACCGCTCGTACACTCATAAATTCCTTCCTACTGAAATCTCGTGGTATTCTGATCCACATAAAAAGCTTTAAAAATCCATTGAAAAACAGGGTGATTGAAACTTCATCACCAAACGATACGCACACAGTTGGCGTGAAAATGAATAAATTAAACAGGGTGTCTAATAAGTTATACTTGGGAATACACTCCTCCCTCAAGATGCAGCATAAGCTGGCTAAAAAATAGCTCTCAAAACTGAGGAAAATCTAAATGGTGCCTAATACTGAAATACACATAATTACAAATGCACCGGCATATAAATCGCCATCAAGTGTCTCAGCAATAAGCTTTCGACTATCATGCAAAAGCTTATAACAGAAAATACACATGAAAAATCTACAAAATCCTACCTAAATGATTGTCATCAGTACGGTTGCTAAATATAATCCGCCACAAACATATAACCTTTACAACCAGAGAATTAAGTACGGGACTCACATTGGATCGTGGTTCACCTCATCTATTTCCTGGAGATTAAGGGGCTTGTCATCTCCTCTCAGTAGGAGGGTAAATTTCATCATTCCTTAGGCTTATGGTCCTGTCTATTTTCCTCTTCTTCCAATCCCTAATGCAAGCTCAGTTCTGGACATCCCCTTCATGGAATTAGCGTAGGCCATAATAAACATCATGTAGTCGTGATGAAAAATTGCATCCACTCGTTGCAACATATAGCGTTGAAAATACGAAGAAATCACTGAAGTTAAGTGGCGTAGGTTGATTATTAGCAACACTGATTCTACACTTGTGCAGACTAATAGAAAAAATTACCTTTGTCTGCCACAGAATTTAAGAAGCAATGGACATCTGTTTCACAGCTTCTACCCTGTAATACTTTTCAAACACGTTATCACGATAAATCGTAGCAATCTTGCTCTTAAAATACCGGCACTTACACGGCACGGTTTGATCCTGATAATTTGCGTGTTTTCACTGATTATGCAGTATTTTACAATATCACTTAGCCAATTTTCACAGTCTCACAAAGAGGTATATGGTTACTTACAACGTGCAAAATCACGAAAAATCAAAGTTACACAAATTGGCGTAAATTTCACACTGGCTGTTCTCTCGTGCACTTCGCACGGTAATGTAATTAATCACCAGCACACTCGGGTGCTTTACTAATGTGATGAGACTGAATACAGTCAACTTACAATTTACAACTACGGTCTTAAGTGTGGTCCTTCCACATCCTCCTAAAAATACATGCGTTCGCACCGAACTCACAATAGGGTTTAGTTTCCTCGATAGATGATGTTCCGGTTTAAACACATTCGAAGTCGTGTAGCGACTAAATAAGTCAGGTTCGCATGTCTGCGATGAAATACCGGTAACTTTACCATTCATAAAAAATCATCATTTGTCACCATAACGTGGTAAATTACGCAGAATGACGTATGTTAAATGTTCGAAGTTTGTAAATTATAATTTTAATCATAATTGACCAGGAAAAATATTTACGAGATCTCTGCAGCGTGAAAAGGGTATCTCAAACTCGAGCTTGCTTCCTGGGTACGTTCAGCACTTCCTAGCAGTAAAATAAGCATGCTTCCAAAGAAACTATCACCGAATTGGGATTTTTAGTTTTTACCTGAACTCAGCCAAAAGAGTAAGTTCATCGTTGACATCGTCAGTGAATATCCGAGTAAACACTGGATCTGAGCTAGACGACCAAGAGCGGAGAAGCAAGGCGTACTCTTGGAGAGCAGACTGGCGCAGTCTTCCGTAGACGGTGTTGGAGTGACAGACTTCAAATGAACGCGACCCTAACTTTATATAAATTCAGAGGGTGACGCTATCCTCCCTCGCTAGTTGGCAAGATCCAATCTCGCGGCCAGAGTTCAATTAAGAAAAGTATAAGGTTTCCATAAACTCTATCTTAATGGTAACAGATTTCTTTTCCAATTGGGGTTAAAGGAGGGTCTGTTATCCATTTATGTCACAAGGTCTTGGGGTCACCAAAGTTATATATCCTATTCCACAGCACGGGCCAACACACACAAATAACTTTCAGAAGTGTGACTCGATAGGAGCAACATCTAGAACGACTTCGGCGATAGAGGGTTCAAGAGGGTTAATGGTGGTGAAGGGTTATACGAGGGGGAGACAGTGATTTCTTGGGGAAACTAGCCTGTATGTTACGAAATCACTGGCCAGATATCGAGGCTGATAGGGTAAATTGGCTAATCTTTTATTCAGGAAGGGCGTGGGAATCTAAGATTCGTATGGGTCGCAACAAGGGGGTGTGGTAGGAATTCTTCTTAAAACATTACTGTTCGCATTTCACTGCGTTACACACACACGACAAAAGGTGATCTTATAAGCCTATTTTTTCATAAATGAAAATAGGCTAAAACATGCATAACAAGTAGTTCCGTGAAGAACTAAATAGCCTATTTTCATATATCCCACTGGCCTTTTTCCATTAAAACTCTCTTGCCTATTAAAAGAATTATCCTTGTGATATACTAAACCGACAGTAGTGGCTACGCTGGTTAACGCGCAGCATTAGGCCATGGGGCCAAGCTCTCTGCTGACTCGGTAGACGCGTGGGTTCGAGCCCCACCGTCGGCCGTCCTTGCAATGGTTTTCCGTGGTTTCCCCATTTTCAACACCAGGCAAATGCTGGGACGGTACCTTCTGACAGGCCACGGCCGCTTCCTTCCACATCCTTGCCCAGTTTCATTCACCATCATTCATTTCATCACTCATTAACTCCTCTCATGAGGTTGGCGTCAGGAAGGGCATCCGGCCGTAAAACCATCGCCACAAAGACTTCCATCGCATCTCATCCCCGACCCCGTTGGAAAACGGGAATAATAAGGGGTAGACATACAATCCTTGTGATATACTAAATAGTTTTGGTTCACGACCTTCACCAACGCCATTGCCTTGTGCTAGAATACGGTAAATAACCTTCAATATCGGTGATTAAGACTCCTCCCGCGACATGGCATCTTTCATTCATTCATTCATTAATTCATTCGTGGTATATTCTTCTAATTTATGCACAGCGTAGTTTCTTCCCGAATTGGGACTTATTATTATTATTATTATTATTATTATTATTATTATTAATAATATCCTAATACTTGCTTTCTTGGAAACAACCAACAGAGACACCCGTTTATGTTCAATTTCTCTTGGTGCCCTTTATTTATTTTGCATTTAGTCTGTTTCAGTGAATTATTCTGTTATCTTCAATTTAACTTTGAAGTCATGTCCTTCTATCTCTCGGTAACGTGTCGAACTTCGTCTTGGCACGCACTCAACGCTGGTACTTCATATCAGATGTCGCTCAAGAAACTTCATATGCTCTCTCTATTCAACTCATGAAGAAAGAAGATAATTCTTGCATTCGAGTGTCTTTTATTTTTGTCATATTGTTTACTCTGTGCTTCCACGTTATTCACCTCTCCTACCTCCACTTCGGCTCTCCTGCCAACCTCTGTCCACTGCACTGGTCTATCTCACTCGTCTCTCTACTTCAGTGAATTCAACACTCCACTCCTGTGTCTCTCAAGTGACAGTCGCATTCAGTGGACATCTTATAATGGTTTGCAAAAAAAACTTCTTCTCTCGTCATGGCATGGTGATATTTTGATTGCAATCTACAAGTATCTTCAAGCCTGCAATGCCAAGATACAGTACGTAGAACTTTTAGAGCATTTTAAACTCTGTCTGATGGGGCACTTTATCTAACCACATTTTTTGGTACTTATATTAAATTGCTGTTTTTATCCAGGTCGCTGGGAATGCAATAATTTAGTGCCTTTTAGTCAAAGTCACTCCCAACGCGGGAAATCCTCTTCTAAATGCAAAATTAAAGTGGATTGATCAACATTACGTGGAATTTTCGTTATCTCCTCGTCTAACTGTCAAATGGGTAAAAAATGTATTCTCAACGAGGGATTCAAACTTTAGGCATTGTACTACGTTATAAGTCATTTTTTGACTCAACGTGGGATTATCCTAATTATCTCATTTAACTTTTTGCTGGGTTAATAAATTTAACCCCTCCGTGGGACCCACACTTCGCCCTATTCAACTAGGCCTAGAACTTTGTACCAGTTCTACAATCAAATTTGAAAGTATATCAAGATCACATTGACATTGAAACACAATTGATGCTCAATCAGTGAAAACAATCATCGTATTGAAAAGTGATATTCCCATTCTAAAACTCTCAAAAATGCGACGTGCCTATCATATAGACAGACTTTTACAATGAGAAAATTCCTTACAATCCTTCCTCCCATCTTCTACCCCGTCAACCGGTTAACAATTTAATCTTAAATAACCTGTGTAATCCTTTCATTTTGTAACTTTGATGCACTTTCTTCGAAAGGCCTCCCCTCTCTTGCAACGTATAATATATTTGCAATTCAGCATAAGCATACATTCTTAAGTGGTATTTTGTAAATCCACTTCTTCAGCTCATCCAATGTGATATTCGTTAATGCTTTAATGTATTTTGGCATTTTTGAATTTTTATTATTATCTTGGCTTGCAAGTTAATTTTAGTAAAACAGAGATCAGTTAGTGTTGATTACCGCTGAGCCCAAGAATTAAAATTGAGCTCCTCCTTATCAATTGTATGCTGATACTGCTGAAACCTAGAGTTAGAATTGAGCTCTTCCTTATCAAGTGTATGCTAATACTGGTGATCCCGAGAATTAGGATTGAGCTCTTCCTTATCAATTGTCTGCTGATAATGCTGAGCCCTATAATTAGAATCTACCATCGCCGTCTATAATTCTCAAGCCGTGCTGTTGGTAGAATTGGCGGTTGAACTATACCTTCCGATACACCCGTATCTGGGGAATATTTAGGGAGATCAGTGACGTCACCGTGATCTCACGGCTGACGTATTGCTATCGGTAACGCTATTGGTTGGCTGACGTATTGCTATCGGTAACGCTATTGGTTGGCTGACGTATTGCTATTGGTAACGCTATTGGTTGTCAGCTGATTACTACGTCAGTTCCGTGGTCAGTACGTCGCGAGATTTTCCTGGAGTCGGTTCGCCATTTTTGTATCGTCATGCGATCGCGTTTTCTAAGCGTAATATTAAAATAAATATTCCCGTGAATAACCTGTAAAATAAGATTTTGATATTAGCAGTGTCGTGTGCTCGATTGTGTTGACGATTTGTATTAAAATTGTTTAAATCCTGAAGTTGTTGCATTAAACTAAAAGCCTTTACTTGTGGTGGAAAATCTGTGCTTCTGCTTTTACATGTGGAATAATACAGCATTTGGAATATATCGGTGAGTTTTTACGTTGTTCATACATATATTTTGGTTGTTGAATTTAATATGAAAGTTGTTTAAACGATAATATTACGTCAGGAACGGTGTTGGGGAATACGCCTGTTCAAATAGGAATGGATTTAGACAAATTGGCATGTACATGAACACCTGTAAAATAGATATGACAATGTTTTGTATTAGACCTATCGGAATCTTTAATTGAACTATATAGCTCAAATATAGATTTCGATACATAGAAAGAAATTGACGGTTTTTGTGTTTGCTGCCAATATTGGAAAATATAAAAATACCAACCTATCGGAGGGGAGGGGGGGGGGTGTGGGGGGGGGCACAGCCCCCCCCCCAGCAAAAACAACATTATTGATCACAATGTTTTATGATGGCATTGACCTGTATCGGAATCTTTAATTGAACTATATAGCTCAAATATAGATTTCGATACATAGAAATAAATTGACGGTTTTTGCGTTTTTCCACCCAAAAAACTATTCTTACGTGAATTTGCGAATTCTTATTATGTATCGGAATCTTTAATTGAAGTATATAGCTCAAATATAGATTTCGATACATGGAAAGAAATTGACGGTTTTTGTGTTTTTCCACCCAAAAAACTCCTCTTACGTGAATTTGCGAATTCTTTTTATGTATCGGAATCTTTAATTGAAGTATATAGCTCAAATATAGTTTTCGATACATAGAAAGAAATTGACGGTTTTTGCGTTTTTCCACCCAAAAAACTATTCTTACGTGAATTTGCGAATTCTTTTTATGTATCGGAATCTTTAATTGAACTACATAGCTCAAATATAGATTTCGATACATAGAAAGAAATTGACGGTTTTTGCGTTTTTCCACCCAAAAAACTATTCTTACGTGAATTAGCGAAATTTTTTCATGTATCGGAATCTTTAGTTGAACTAAATAGCTCAAATATAGATTTCGATACATAGAATACGTGAATTCGTGAAATTTTTTCATGTATCGGAATCTTTAGTTGAACTATATAGCTCAAATATAGATTTCGATACATAGAATACGTGAATCCGCGAAATTTTTTCATGTATCGGAATCTTTAGTTGAACTATATAGCTCAAATATAGATTTCGATACATAGAATACGTGAATTCGCGAAATTTTTTCATGTATCGGAATCTTTAGTTGAACTATATAGCTCAAATATAGATTTCGATACATAGAATACGTGAATTCGCGAAATTTTTTCATATATCGGAATCTTTAGTTGAACTATATAGCTCAAATATAGATTTCGATACATAGAATACGTGAATTCGCGGAATTTTTTCATGTATCGGAATCTTTAGTTGAACTATATAGCTCAAATATAGATTTCGATACATAGAATACGTGAATTCGCGAAATTTTTTCATGTATCGGAATCTTTAGTTGAACTATATAGCTCAAATATAGATTTCGATACATAAAAAAATTGACGTTTTTTGGTGTTTCCCCACCCAAAAAAACCCTATTACCCAGGCTTTTCCCGTAAGCTTGCCAGAGGAGTATTTCGTGACGTCGTTGATGACGTCACGGAAGCCGCCATTTTGTTTTAGGGGAATTTTATACGCGGCCGTATCGCAATGTATAGTAGTCCCGAATTGGCAACACTGAGTAGAGTCCTTAAGTTCTATAAACACATAAGACCACATGCTAAGTTTTATTCATAAATATCATTTATTTTGATATGACAGCATCTAAAAGCAGTTCGTACTAACTATATCAACATCCGTAAAATTCCTCGTGGTAAATCAGACCTGCTGAAAGTTGTAGAAGTGAGTATTTCCCGTATTAAGTTGCATGTGTAACCTGCTAATAAATTTATCCAACAAATTCTTCACTAATATTTCATTAAACCATTTCAGTGTGCCTGGCTGTAAGTCAAATTTTGGCAGCACTATTAAAATAACTGGTTATATCTCTACGGTTTGAGCCCTACAGCGAGGTGGACTTTCAGTGCCTAGTAATTTAGTTTCAGTATATATTTTAATGTGGCCTCTCTATTCCAGTATATTATGAACTGTACTGAACTGAACTTTCTAATGAAATCTACCTATTTTTTTAATTAAGTGACCAGTGGAGCATTATTATTAGACTGTCAACATTAAGCTTGAAGGCCTATTGTGACTATGATGTGTTTATCTGTGGACAAGAAGTGAAGAATTTATTATCAAAGGCAGTCTCTAAGTTCGTAAGAATAGTCTTAAATATTTTTTCTGAGTGCGTCAATGATGGCAGTTAGCATAGCAGCAAGAAAAATAACTTCAGACATAGGGACATTGAGGTACAGTACAGCCTTTTCGGGAATCGACAGTACATAGCATGATAATATGTACCGTATCCTTTATGTATGATATTTGTGTGTAGATTTAGCGGACGTTATGTTCTGTTGTATTTTCGGAAACATTTGGCGTCAAAATCTATGTGTTTACGCAGTGTTAGCAATTACCATGTGCATGCGCTAGGCCTCCCTGATGACAAATGGGCGGTGTTGCCAAACCTAATGACACGGCTTGAGAATTGTAGACGGCGATGAATCTACTCTACTCTTATCAATTGCATACTTATTGTTGCTGAGCACGAATTTGTGAGCTCACTTTTTAATTATTTGCTTTACTTGGTTCAGTTCCCTAGTTTTAGCTTAGCAAATTATCTTTACTCATTCTTGCCCAGTATGATTACTTATTGGCAAGTCTCATTTCAGGCAAGTTGTTCAAACAACAATTTTTGGAAGCTCCCCGTACACTTGAATTTTTGTGTATTGTTGTGCTCTAACCACGAAAACTTGATTCAATTTAGATCCTTGTAGTCAGTTTGTGGATCTTTTCACAGTTCTCTTTCGATTGTTTATTGCAGGTACAGCTAGCTCAGCCTTCCTACCTGTTCTCAATTTTCAACTGATCTCTCTTGATTACTGCTGTTTTCAAGAGTGTGTTTAGTCTCACTATTTTCTTTTATTAAATTCTTCTTATAAGAGACTTAGCTTCCATATTAGGCACAACAGTAGCTTCTTCATCTTTTTATATTGAAGCCTCCGGCTTACATACTTATGCATAGTTGCCATGTTGCCTGTACAAAAGTTACGCTTTCTCTCGGTCAACAACTACTAGTATTTTGTAACCTAGTGATTGGCCAAGGGATACTCCCACCTGTTTGCTTATTTGTTTTGAGTATTTCAATTTTTCTCATCCTGATAACTGCTATAAGTGGTACCATATTTTTAGCCACTATGTATAATTATTAGCTGTCTTATGATAATTTGTTCCTTATCAAAAACATTTTTTGCGTCCATCCCTCCAACCTGCATTGTTCTACTTTCTCTCCTACGCCTATTTCATTTTTCCTACTTCATCTTCCATTTGGCTTCGCTTTTTGCTCCAATTTGCAATTGGGACTGTGGCCCCTAGTGGCAAATTGGGTATACATAAGAAATAAACAACTATCCATAACAATTCAATAACAATTATACTGGAGTATTTACACAAATTGTCAGTCTTTTCTAAAACACACCGATATATTTGGGGAAAGGCTCTAAGAATGTGGCAGGTAGAGGGTTCCTGTTAACAGGTGGCACAGTTTTACGGAAGAATATTTACCATAATTTGTACGCTGTGGTCAGCCCTTGACTCCTACTCACGTAAGTGGGCTTTCCTATACGTTTGCTAAGCAAACCCCATTGTGGTTTATTTGTATGCGTGCTGTGCATCGCGCAGAGTCTAGATTTCATCCTTCTAGCCTCAAGTGATTCCCACCCAAGCTACATTAACGTACGGGTCACACTACTCCTGGAACCAAAGTCACTGAGCACAAATCTAGCGGCCTTTCTTTGTACCATTTACAACTCATTGATGAGCTCTACTTGATATGGATCCCAAACTGCCGAGGCGTATTCCAGAATAGGTCTTACAAGTGAAAAATATCCTAATTCTTTAGGAGAGGTACTACTTCCTTTTTAATATCCTCATTACAACGTGCAGAGATTTGTAAACTTTAGAAATTACACATCCTACTGAGCCCGCTGAGCTCATGACCGGTGATATTTTTCCTTGCAACACATTTGCTAATGTAATGCATCATCTTTGAACGCACCCGAAGACCAGCGCATGGCTGGAGATGATTATGGATGTACTTTTGACTGAAGAAATCCACGATTTTTATGTGAGTCCTTATTAACATGTCTCCATTTTTCACAAGGCTCAGATCATCTCATTTTGTAATTCAGCATATTCTGAACATTCTGGTGAATGTGATTTTATATTATGGTAAGGTATTTTACATCGCAGATACGAGAAACGGAAGGAGTTAGTCGCTAAACGACTCATGTATTCACTAGATCCAGAAGGCAGGAGCGCCGCACTAGGCACTCGAGTTTAGTTTATCGTCCACACTGGATGTGTGAAATTGTCCGTCTTGTTAGACGAGGAAATAGTCCGCCTGGAAGGCGAGGAAATTATCGACGTTCATCGTAGTGTTTATATGCACCAAGTAGTGTGCCATCGAGTGATATTTAACGCCTGTGTGTGCGTGAATAACGTTATTATTAAATTTGTGAAAATTTGTGAAAATTACGACGCCGTGGAACACCACATATCATCCACGAGGTCGACAGAATTCTATGTCCACGAGGGACACAAAATATTCTAAAGTTAGTGAACAACTAACAGTTCCTGTGGTTAACTTGAACGCCACAAACAGTGAAAACATTGCAGCCGCAATTGCGAGCATTTTTAACCGTGGATCGCAAGGATGCCACGTGATTCAGTGTAACAGTAAAATCTGTGAGAACACGCCAAGTAGGCGAGATAATAGAAGCTGTGAAAGCAGACAGTGCACGGGCAATTTGATAAAGTCTGCATTGTGTAATCTCAGTGAGTTTGTTACTGTTAATCATTTTAGCTTCAGTGAAAGCTGTGATTTCTACGAGTGAAAATAACCACCAATCATGTATTATTCAACTGACGACGTGTATGAAGTGATTATTCATCTATATACGATGGGGATGATGGAGTGAGATCCCCATAATGTGAAGGAGCCGTTCTAAGGAAACTACAACATGACGGAAGTCCCAGAGGTACCACACGTGGAGGAGAAGGACGTGTTGGAATATGAAGAATGACCACTACCACCCTGGGTGAGAAGCAGATGACATCATTACGTCGACCACGAGGACGCTTCATGGATAAGGCCTGTAATGGAGGCCTAGTTTGGACAACCTTTGTCCGGAAACCAGAGGATGATTTTTACCTCTCAGTTCTTTGGAAACAACGAGGTGATGGTGCCTTAAGTCAGTGAGTCCGTTCCTTCTCTCTTTGTACGATTCTTTTTGTGGTGGAGTAGTTTAGTTAAACCAACCGAACTCATCTTGACAGCCAATAGGTAGGATTTTGTATTTAGCACTCATTTAATTGTCTTTCACTTACAGTGATAGTTAGCCACCCTTTTGATTGAACATGGTTCAATCGGTGGATTCTTTTGGACGTCGAGAGATGTCAATTCTATTTGCTAGCTAAACGTGACTGTAGTTTTTGAGCTATTTTGTTTAACCCTGGTATGGGGATTTTTGTTTGTTTTCTTCGATACGACGATTAGCCGTCATTTTTAGTGTTTTTTTTTGTGACGCCCATTCATGGTAATTTCATGTCACGCCACTGATATGTTTAGATTAGGCCTTATCGGTTGATGGTCAACTGAAACCATCAGTTTTATAACTATGCTATAAATGTTTCATTATGATGAGCTTTGATGCCATCCATTTCTTGGTGAAGAACATAGTCAGGGAATTAACTTGTATGCAACTAGAGCATCGAACCCTGGACTAACATCGTATCATTAGCAAACTCACCAGATGTGAGAATTTGCGTATTTTTCTGTATTAATTGTGTCTAGTGATTTGATACAGGATTTTTGTTGGATATGATAATGTAAACAATACTTGAAGTGACATCTCTGTCATGTCAAAGACACTCCAATTGAGTGACATTACTACCTTTTACTACTATTTGTTCTGAAAGACATGTTACGTCTTATATTTTACTGCGTGTTTCTACGTAGTACAATTGTATTATTAGATGTTATATTGGGATAAGCCACAGGCCAGTTCATATAGGACTTTCTTTGGAGAGAACTGAGGCCTACATGTGAATCCAGTGTTTTGTTAAAGTTGCCTTACGCAACGAAGGTTACGAGCACAAGCTCATTCCTATGAACAGGTGGAAATATTACCCAACGACCACCGAGCGCACAGAAGTGAAGAGACCCTAGACGAATGCTTATAGCATCGCTTTCTGTTAGTTTTGTATTTTCATTATTTGGGTCAAGCTCTCAGCAGCCATTTTGTATAAATCAGATGTTTTGATCTTATGATGGGTGACCGGCAGAAGTCACATGCATGATCGCTTTGCATAGAGACTACGTTTAACATTATTTGAGACTGTACTTTTAATTTTCAGATATGTGTTATTCTTTGTTATTTGACTAGTGTAAGACACCCTTGTTGGAGGCTATTCATGGTATTTTAGTGCTTGTAATGCACGTATGTCCAGACTCAGTTCTGTGGACTTGTTATTAACGGGAAGTAACTGAAGTGTTTCCCAGGCCTGCCCGAGGTTAATCAGATGTGCCGAGCGCCACTGATAACTTGTGTTATTGTATTGTCCGAGCGATGGGAGCTCGTTGAAGGTATTCCGACTTTTATGTCGATATTACAGCAGATAAATGATCTCGCAGGAAACGCTACTGCTCACCCCAGGTGTCTAGGATCGTCAGCACTATCGTCATAAACAGACAATGAATTTAAACCTACGAAATAATAATCAAGCGCATAATTACTCTAAACAAGCTGATAATAAATTAATTGTGTCTGATAATCTTGAAATGCACATTTTGAGCTTGCTGACCGACACCTCGTGAAGTTATACATTTCCTGGCGGATATGACTTAGGACAGATGACACTATTTTGAGACGACGGAGTGTTTCTTAACCTTTAGTTCGTAGCTGGTGGAGCACGACACTCATGTGATGTAAGTCGTAGTTATAACTACGCCATTTCCAACCTAATTAACACGCACTTAGATGACTTTGGATGCAAAGAGTATTTCCAAAACGTGTAGGCAGGGTAATAACATGCTTTATGGCCTTGTGTTTTATTTATTTTACAATGTGTGTAATCCCATGTTTACCGTTCTCTGTGTTGATGAACACGTAGCTTATAAGAGTGTGTTTAATGTTTTTTTCTTGGCTGTCATGTAGATTTGATGTTAATGTTTTGCTTTACGGACGTAATCGCCGTAAATTTTTGTATTCACTGTCAGGACTTAGCTAAATTAATTAACGTTAAATGTAAATAAGGAAATGATATCATCGTAACTTAGATTTCTTTTTGCTGCCCTGTTAAATGTAAATTCTCTTAGTAACTTGAACTTTGTAACTTGGATTAATGATTCTTTGCGTACCATTTCCCTAGAGTTGTTGTTGTTGATTATCTTTGTAATTAGATCTTTCGTGAGGGTTTACCTTAGTTTAGTGGTAGGGCTTGAATCTTTCTTTTTCCTCCTATTTAATTAGTTTGCGGATTAGCCGATATAAACCCTCCGAACTAGGATAGGTGCTTTCTGATTTTAAAATAAAAGTGTTCACGAGTTTTACTTAAGTCTGGATGTTTTCATTTATCAGTCTAGTTCTTTAGGGTGTATTTTCTTGGGGCGTCTATGACCTTAGCCACCATGTTACCCCAGATCCCCTTGATAATAGTTCTCGTGCCGCTAAGGCCTATAAGAAATGCATCCGATCCTCTCAGCACATGGGTCCGGCAGGTGAGGTGTCTGGGAAGTCACTTCGGTTGTTGGCAACCCTGACAGCTCCTCTGTCGGGCACACTACATGACTACGGTACTCCATTTCATATCATTCCTAACGCGAACGCCCAAATATTTGCAAGAATCTCCTTCTACAAGTATTTCCGAGCTAATGTTACAATGAAAATTTTGCCTTCGCCGTTTCCCTATTTTTATGAGACTACATTTTTCTTGTATTAATTTTCAATTTATTTTCAATCGCCCACTTATAGACCAAGTTCAGGTCATCTTGAAGAACTGTGTTGTCTTGTGAGCCATATTTATCTCGATATATTACAAAATCATCCGCAAACAATCGACAGTCACTGCGATTCCCATTTGGTAAGTCATTTATAAACGCCAAATATAACAAAATTCCGATTACGCTGCCCTGAGGGAACCCCGACGTTACGTTAATTTCATCCGAGAATATGCCTTCGACTTTCACTTTCTGCCAAAAATTCTTGGAACCATAAAAGTATTCTTCTATCAATCTACATTGAAGCTAATTCTCAAAGTAGCATGCCATGCGGCATGACATCAAACGCCTTCCCAAAATCTATAACTAGAGCGTCGCGTCGTTTAAAACGCCATTATCTAACGATTTGCTAATATCTTGAAAAAGTGGTAGCATCTGACTCTCGCATGAGAAACCTTGTCGAAATCCATGTTGCCTATCATTAAACCATGATGAAGTTACCCACTGTTCCCTCAAGTAGTCGAAAATGAGATGCTCCATCTGTTTACATAGCCTACGATGGACGTAAGGCTAACCGGCCTGTAGTTGCCCAATTCAAGTCTCCCCCTCCATTAAATATTGTGACTACCGTAACTCTTTTCCAGTCATCTGGGATTTGCGTATTGTTTATGGACACATTAAATATCACCTCCAAGTATCATGCCACGGTTCTATCTCCTATTTTAAGCACTTCACTAACAATATTATCAGGACCTTTCGATCTATTGTAACATAACTTTTTTTATTAGCATTACAATTGCTAACTGGTTTATTTGGAAAAGGGGAACCCCTGATTCATCGTTAAGGTCCAACACACAGCTATTGGATTCGTTGAACACACTACCGTAAAAGATATTTAGTTCAAAATTAGCAATGGCCAGTTTCTCAGTAATTAATTTACCATCTCCGGACATTATCATCGACAAATTATTTGAATTTCCCTTTCTTCTCCTCACATAACTGTAAATGCTTTTCCACCCATCGCCTCCCGAATCAAGTAAACCATGAGTGGTGGTTTTGTACGGGTTCTACAACCACCTCCACCTCCAAGATGGCGGCCATAAATTAACTTAATCGAACCACCGAACGGAACCGAACCGAACTGAACCGAACCAAACCGAACTGAACGGAATCGAACCAACGAACCAAACCAAACTATCGAACCGAACCTAACCTAGGCTAGGTAACCGAACCTAACATCCACCTAAGAGGTGTGATCAAAACATTCTAAGATAGTGGGCGTAAATTGACCTAACCTAACCTCCACCACGGGTCGCTTGGGAGGAATCTATTCCACTAACCTATGTTGTTATAGTATCTGTAGACAGAGATTAGTGATATCACGTGAACAAATAATCAGAGAAAGTCGTATGACGGTTTAAACGAAAGGGCTCTATATCCTCAAACCCAAGGACAAGTTACTTCCACTCTTAGGATAATAAACTATCCCTATTACAGAGAAAATAGTGTTTTAAGTCTTTATTACCCTTAATCCTTACAGTTAGGGATGTAAGAAACGGTTTTGGGCTCTTTTCAGACGGCGATACCACTTATCATCCCAACACTAACTCTAGCCCCCACCATTACCATAATCCACTATGCGTTGTTATAGTGTCTGTATTGTACTTGGTGATATCTCATGAACCCATGATAGAAGAAAGTCATGTAACGGTTTAAACGAAAGGGCGTAACACACCCTTTGCAAAGGCCCATTTTTTTAATTTTACCAAACAGCCTAAGTGTAAAACTCAACATTTATTTTTATAAATATAATTTTGGTTATTTATTTATTTTTTAATCCCTTTTTATTTATATTTTCCGGATTGCCATAACTGCAACCTGCCCAATATATGAGCGGGTTCACCACTAAACCATCTGAGCTCACACTCAGGAAATACATATATTGTATTATCAACAATAGGAGTAGGGGAGCAGTGAGAGTTCTAGACCACAGCCTACTTTCCTGGTGACGTCACATACTAACACGCAATACATTCAGGGGCAAAGCCGATATATCCCGAACGCATGGTCGGATTTTACGAATGAGGCGTCGTTGAACTCGGGCTGACACCCCCTTTCCAATGGACAACATATTTCCACCCCAAAATAAAACCTACCCCTACTAGGGGGTGAAATAGAATCTTTTTTTAGTAAATGTCGCTTTCCAAGGGCGACATGTGGGAGTTTGAATGCTAATATGGAATTAAACGTTGTTTCACATGAAAAACATGCATAGTCCTAAATGCAACTATGATTTAACATTTGTTTTTGTTTTTACGCATGCGCACTTGTTCTTATTTTTTTTGTAAGAGGGCGGGC
This sequence comes from Meconema thalassinum, assembly GCA_946902985.2. Classification (NCBI taxonomy): domain Eukaryota; kingdom Metazoa; phylum Arthropoda; class Insecta; order Orthoptera; family Tettigoniidae; genus Meconema; species Meconema thalassinum. The sequence continues at coordinate 1,142,988,646 of OX336389.2, forward strand.
TTTTTGAATAAGAAGGGGGGCGGGGTGAAGAGAGAGCTGACGCATAGCTCACGTTCTTACGAAGTTTGCCGATATTTCTCGAACGCTTGTTCGGGTTTTGATGTGTGACGTGTCTTAGGACTGGGGGAGACGCTCTTTTTGCTTTGAAGAACGTATTTTCCCCCAAACTAAAAACTACCCCTATTAGGGAGTGAAATAGTAATATGAGCAAATGTTTGCCCTAGAGACTTGAAATTTATTTTGGGGGTAGAGAGGGTAGGAACCTTCGATTTATGTAAGACACACTTTTTTGTGAAAAAATATTTTCAAAATATCGGCCATTTTGAAAATGGAACTTTTTGTTTTTTATCCTAGAGACTTGAAACTAAGTTTGTGGGTAGAGGGGTACGGAAGGACCTTTCATTGACGTGAAACCAACTTTTTGGAAAAATTGGTAATTTTGGAACTATAGCCCATTAGACTGCAAAGGAACACCTAAAGAAAAAAGAAAATAAAGGACAGGACAAGATATGGTTCAGTGAGGAGTGCAAAGAGGCGATTAAAAATAGAAAGAAGTACAAACAGAGGATGCTAGATAACGACACCCTACAATCCAGAGAAGAATACGTGGAGGCAGCGAGAGAAACAAGGAAAGTAATACGTAAAGAAAAGCGGCAGTTCATCAACAAGCAACTGGAAAAAGCTGAAGAAGACAGAAACAAGAACAATGTAAGATAATTCTATAGGTATGCAAGGTATTTCAAGACGGAGTACACATCAAGAATCGTAGCGATGGAAAACAATGAAGGTGATTTGGTGGCTGGTCAAGAAGAGGGCTTGAAGTTATGGAAGGACTATTTTGAAGATTTGTTGAATGTCCCTGAGGGAAAAGAAGTGACTGAGGAAATAAAGGCATATGAAGGACCCCAACCAAATGTGGAGGAGCCTACAATGAAGGAAATGGGTGAAGCTCTAAAGAAAATGAAGAACAGCAAAGCTCCAGGAACCGACGGCATGGCAATAGAACTGCTAAAACAAGGTGGAGAAGCATGCAGAAAAGAACTGTATCGATTGATACTGCAAGTATGGAGAAATGAAAAAATGCCCAATGAATGGCAACAAGCAATAATATGCCCAATATATAAGAAAGGAAAAAGAACCAAGTGTGAGAATAAAAGGGCATATCATTATTATGTAGCGCATACAAGACTCTTGCGCGCATTCTCTTACATAGGCTACTACCATACATAGAGGAAACCCTTGAAGAAAACCAGGCCGGTTTCCAGAAAGGCATGTCAACAACATACCAAATATCCATACTCAGACAGATAATTGAAAAGACGTGGGAATTTGATAAGAAGGTATACTGCCTATTTATAGACATCAAAAGGGCCTATGATAGTGTCAACAGAGAAAGCATCTGGAGGATAATGGAAGAATCGGGAATACCTTCGAAACTGATAGGGCTGACAAGAATGTGCATTGAGAAAACGGAATGTAAAGTGAGAGTTGAAGGCAGGTAATCTGAATGTTTTACTGTGGAGACGGGTGTCAAAAAGGGAGATTCCATATCGCCCAGCATGTTTAACTTGGTTTTGGAAAAAGCACTAAAAAGAGCATCATCGATTGGAAGAGGTACGATTGTAGGCGGTGAAGGGAAACTCTTAGCGTTTGCCGATGACATTGTGGTTTTAGCGGAGGAGGAAGAGGAACTAAAAATAACAGCTAAGTTCTAATAGAAGAAGCACAAAGAGTGGGTCTGAGGATCAATCAAGAGAAGACAGAGTATATGATTGTAACCAGAAACAATGAAGAGGAACCCGAGGGAGTTCTGGCAATAGAAGATATGGAATTTAGGAACACTAGGTCTCTCGAATTCCTAGGGAGTACAGTCAATGCCAACAACAACATGGAGGAGGAAGTAATGAACCGGCTAAAATCTGCAGAGAGGTGTCTCTTTTCAAAGAATAAACAATTTACCAGCAGGCTATTGTAAGGTTCCTGTGAGGGATGCCTGTACAAATAACTAATCTAGGGGGTGAAACTAGTCTAAAGTAGGGGGCGAGCTTGGCAAAGGCTGTAAGAGGTTAGGAGTGTTTTATGGATGGAGACCGACAGTGCGATCAGCAAGGATAACTCCCCAATGTACTGTTTGACGGGGTAGTTCTAGGTGAAGGGGTAGTTTACAAGAGCTATTAAATTATTACGCAGAGTGTAACTGCTGCGCCACGCGGTCTACTGCGAGTCGTATGCAAGCGAGTAAACGGAGAATTCGCTAGTGTCAGCTTGGAGCAACCGTGCTCAGCTGACTACAAGAAGCATTTAAACAATTACACTGTAAGGCTAATTCTAAGTCCTACCTAAAGAGGAAACTAATAGGGTAGGATCTTACTAACTAAATAAATAAATGAATAAGACCAGTGGCTTCTATGGTTTCTGAGTTTAATGTGCACCTCGATCTGGAGGTACACGGATAGAGCTAGCAGTTCAATTAATAAATAATAAAGATAATCACAGTCCAAGCACAGGGGGAGGTGAGTGTGTAGTGTGGTGTTTAAGTGTGGTGATCGCTTAACACTTACCCGTCCAGCCGACAGCAAAGGCTCGTCACGTCGGTGCACTAATCAAGTGATTGAATGGTGACTGATTGATCCAGAGTCCCCGCCCTCTGGGGTTCTTATACCTTTTGTGTGCTCGCTCGGCGGAATCCTTACATTCCTACCGAGTCGTGCACCTTTCCCGGGTCATTGCCTGGGCTACGAGGCTACTTGAGTTCATGTGTGTTCTGATTATCAGTCATGTAATTTATAATTTGTAATTTATAGTTTTTTAGATTAAAGTTTGTAATTTTGGTGTTTTGGAGATTTTGCTTAGGGGATGGGGGTAGCGTACCCTAGGGGTACAACAACCCCCTTTGTAGGGTTAGTTATCGTCCTCGATATCTAGACGAAGACGTGGGGGTGGTTTTTGAAAAAATAGGACATTTCCTTCTTTCTTGATATTCTTATGTCTTCTGTTCTTCTCTTCTTTTCTTCTGTCAATTTAGGTCGTATTTGTATGGTTGGTGTCGTAGGGGGTGCGTTGGTAGCCTCGTGGAAGATAGGGGTAAGTCAGGGGGTAGATATGAATTTAGTGATGTATTGGTAAATGTCGAAATTTGAAGGCTGAATATGTGTGCCTTCTTATGATTGGGTGTCCGGGTGTGCTTAGCGAACACGTGTAATTGTTTGTGGTGAGGGGAACAATATTTCTTTACATTTCTTTTTTAAAATCCAACAATGGGGTGTGAAGCTTACTTTTTTCATATGATATCTTTTACGTGATGGGATATAAGATTGATCCCTATAGTGTGTGTAATACAAAACCATAATAATTTGTTAACCAAAACAGTACATAATATAAATATTTCAATTTCAACAATGTAATTTAAGGGGTGCAGGAACACACGAGAGGAAAATCATCCGAGGGTTGAGGGGGGGGAGGTGATTGATACATATATAATTGACGTACCTCCGGTGTGGATGAAAAACTGCCCTCGCGTGCCCTGCACGTGTGTAAAGGGGATAGAGTAGAGAGAAAGAATGAAATAAATGTCGCAAAGTGTAATTAAAGGGTTAAATTTAAAAGTGTTTTATTGTTTGGGAGAAATGCGACATTTTTACAATGTGGAATTTAGAAGAATAGAAAGGAAAAAACAATGTGTATCATAAAACCATCCATATGTTGTCATTTCTTTGCAATATTTGTCTAAATAGTATCAACATTTTGTAAATATTTTTCCAAAAAAACTTTTCATGTCATCATCTTATTAGAACCATTAAAAAATAAAACAAAACTCTGTTAGTTATATCAATATTCCATAAAAACAAAAACAAATTCTCTTAATTATATAAACCTTCTATAATAACACAACCAAATTCCCTTAATTATGTTAACATTCTATAATAACAAAACCAACTTCTTTCAATTATATATTCTTTTACTATCGTCGTTGCGCAACTATACCCTTATTAATATCGTATTCTATACTCTTTATTATTATGGTGAGTGCACTCTAACTTAATATTTAATCATAACCTATTACCCATTACCTGCAGCTTATGTGCTACTCGTCTTAAATATATTCTATTGTATGGCTTGCTCCCTGTGGGTGAGCGAAGTCATCATGGCTGCACAACTCGTCCTTTACAGAGATAGGCGCGAGTTGTGTGGCCGTAATGCACCTCTCATTTTAGGTGTCAATTTTATTTGTTGATCCGACCTCCAGTGCAGGATATCCCACAGGTATATCTCCACTGTGGTTCGGATGTTCGCCTGAAAATGGGTATTATGTGGGGGGGGGGCACTGTGTGTCGGCCGTGTGGGTGTAAAATGTGGGGGCGGGAAATTTGTGTAAAACCAAAAAAAAAACATATTGTTAGTTCATATAATTAGTAGCAATCTGTGGGAATTCAAAATACATATGTAAATTTATTATTTTAGAGGGTATTTGCCCTCGTCCTCTGTGGGGTTAACCTGTGGAGGCATATAGAGGAACAGTACATTTATTCATTAAATCACATTTTACCATTGTTATTATTATTTTCGGCGAGCGCCCAAAATGGGGCTACTCCCGATGTATGCCTTCAAAGTGTGCACCTCCATGTGCGCTGTGTCTGGTATCAGCGCCTCAGGTTCTTAACCTGCGCTGAAAAGTAAATACATGTTTATGATTATAAATTACAGATTTCTAATTACTATTGGCCATTTGTTATTTACTTTCTTTGTACCTTTGTATTTCCTTATACTCATTCCTCTTTCTCCTATAACCTTGTATTACTTCAACCTTGATTCCTTATCGGGTATATATTTGTATTTCTTTATTCCTTCTTACTCATTATCTCTTATAACTTCACTGTACTTTACTCCTATCTATTTCTGTTCTATATCATTGCTCTACCTTTTTCTTCGTTCATTATTGTATTCACCTTTGTCTTTCTTTATTCTTTCTTACTCATTATATTCTATAACTTCACTGTACTCTACTCTTACCGGGTGAGTTAGCCGAGGTCGTTGCGGCATGACTGTTGGCAGTCTCTCACATCCGGGAGGCGAGGAGGATCGAATCCCCCGCCGCCAACCTTGAAGATGGTCTTCTGTGGTTTCCCATCTTCCTTCCAGGCAAATGCCGGGGTTGGTCCCTAACTATAGGCCACAGCCGCTACCTTCCAACTCCTCGACCCTCCCTTCCAACTTTCCTCCCCAACGGTACTTGTAACTCACCTATTGGGTGTCCGTCTCGAAGCAGCTACAAAACTGGCGAGCCGAACATGTCCTCGGACACTCCCGGCACTAAAAGCCATACGCTAAAAAAACTCTACTCTTATTTATTTCTGTTCTATATCATTGCTCTACCTTTTCCTTCGTTCATTATTGTATTCTCCTTTGTTTTACTTTATTCTTTCTTACTCATTATATTCTATAACTTCACTGTACTTTACTCCTATTTATTTCTGTTCTATATCATTACTCTACCTTTTCCTTCGTTCATTATTGTATTCACCTTTGTTTTTCTTTATTCTCTCCTACTCATTGTGTGCTATAACTTCACTGTATTTCACTCCTATTTATTTCTGTTCTATATCATTGCTCTACCTCTTCCTTCGTTCATTATAGTGTGTACCTTTGTCTTTCTTTATTCTTTCTTACTCATTGTGTTCTATAACTTCAGTGTACTTTGTTCCTATCTGGCGTGTGCAAGATCGGATTCAGCGCTCATATCTTTAATTACTAACAGTATGCCTGGGTTGCATAATTTTACTCACGAGATACATTCTTTTGCCTTTATGCCGTAAAAAATAAGGATTCGTATGATGGTGTAATTGAACCAAGGGCTGTCCAATACGCAGGGTGGTATCGGAACTAAGAGAGCCTAGAAGGACTTCTTATACCAGTGGACCGGCTAAATACGTAACATGGTATGGGGCATTAAGTACGTATAGTAATCCAGTGACCTTCGTCCAATTTGCAATGTGGTATCGGTAACCCGAGTGACTACGAATGCAGATTGTGGTTTGCGAAAACTACGGTTTCTGTTCAAAACGGCTTAACCAGTTGACCCATACGTATAGTGGTTTGGTTTACTCTTACTTAGCCTGCGCTAGGAGTTACCTCCGTATCGAGTGACCTCCCACGCGCATTGGCATCCTTGGTCCATGCTACATGTGCAAATTGCACCCCTATCCGCGCTGTGTCCGGTCTCGACGGCCTCTTATATTGCCACTTATGCAATATCAATATTCTTCTTCCTGGGGCACAATAATGTCTGTAACCTCGGCCAGGGAAAAGAATCGTAGTTTCATTATTTCATTGTAGTTTCATTATTTCATCGTTTCATGTATATCAGTATATTTCTCTCCGTGGGGCACAGTAGTAACATAACTGTAACCTCGGCCAGGGAGAGAATCTCAGTTTCATTATATATTTTCTTTTTGTATGCTTTGGTCAACGGGGGTATGAGCAGAGAGGTCCTCGATGCTACATACCTCGGCCAGGGAAATTATATCCTCTTCTTTCTTGATGTGTAAGTCTACGGGGGTATGAGCAGAGAGGTCATCGGTGCTGCATACCTCGGCCCGGGAAAAATATATCCTCTTCTTTCTTCACCTGTGTATAATAACCAGGTCTCTAGCCCCGCGCATAGAGCCGAAATTACTTAACCTTACATACTAACTAACGTTAAGTCCTAGGGGTCGTCTTTGGAAGGAGGAAGTATTATACCTCCGTCCATAGGTATAGTTTAGACGACGTTAGGGCATAAAAAATGGTATAACGGACCCTGTGTTTTCTTAGGGGAGACAGGCTAGGTACTTCCCCCAACACAGGCGCTTGCCTACCCTAACGCGTCACCACTATGACCTCTCGCAGGTCGTCAACGTCGAAGTCTCGTCATGTCATGTCTTGGGTACAATCTATCAATCCATCAACATCTATTTTCACCTGGAAAATATTCTCACATTCATTTAAGTGCATCTCCGTGCGCAAACCATGAAGAATAAGTGTCAAGCGGTATTATGTTGTTTTATGGTGTTGTAGTTATATGGGGGGGGACAATTGTGGCGGCACGGTGCACTATCTTTGCGCCTGGTCCGTCGGATTTCCAGCTAATATCAGCTGCGTATTATTCCTTCTCACATGTTAGTAGGTAAGTGAGGGATTTGGAATGGTATTCCCGTGTTAATGGGCAGTTGTAGGTATGTTAAAAAAAATAGTTACTGGTAACGGGATGGTAAGAAAGGTTCAAGGAATCGTGGTCCTATGGGGATGTAGGGAAACGTTAATTGGTAGGAATTCTCGACCGGTGTAGGCGAGGATTTTATTGTGTAGGATCTGGGTGTTCAGCGTTGGTTGTTAGGTACCGTGCTGAAGGATGTAGGTTAGCATTTATGCTTTTAATTAACATGCAGGGTGAAAACATTGGTGATAAAAATGTATCAATGCATGCACTTGTGTTAGCGGGTTAAGCCTGGAACGCTAGCTGTTAGCTTTAAGGTTCCGAATGTTGATTAACATACAACCACGAGCGATAAGGCATGGTGTACACCCTGGTAATTGCATGATTACCAAGTGCCTCGCATTAGTAGGGGAGAAGTGTACAAGTGTTATCTGTATAGTGTTTAATGTGTATCTTGGGAGGGAAATGTGCTTTGCGGCTTGGACACACTAGTCGTAATATATGGCACCTGTCGCCATAATAATATGTGACTGCTGTTCATGCTCGTAATATATGTACTAGACTTATGGGCTATATAGTCTAGCTCGAAAAACTGGTCATCTATTATTATGATATAGTATAATCCCTTAACTAGAGGTATTGTCTAGAGATACTGTCTAGAGATACTGTCTAGAGATATTGTCTAGAGCTATTGCCTAGAGATATTGTCTATAAATTCTGTCTAGAACTACTGTCTAGAGATATTGTTTATAGATATTGCCTAAAGATACTGTTTAGATATATTGTCTATATATAGGGTTTAGAGATACTACGTATAGGTATTCTAAACCAGGTTATATTGCAGCGCACTATATGTGTGGCGTTAGTCCCTCCTATAATGGGGCTGATCGCTGCAAAAAAAATATGCTATCCACCATATGGGAATGAGGGGGAGTCATAAGTGTGTATTACCATTTTATTATCTGGGAGGATGGTATATATAAATGCTATCTATATATTAAACAAGGCCATAAATACCCCTAAGTGTGTAATTTTAATTATGGATTTCAAAAGGGGTAAGATGCACGGGGGTTATATTAACGTGCTGTCACTTGAAACAACTCTGCTCGTCTAACTCTGAAAGATAATATTTTATATAATATCGCTGTATCTCAAAAAAATAACTTAAAACCTCCTAACTGGGAATTGGATGTATATATCTCTGTGGTCACAGAGATATGCTCGTATTTTTCCTATATTGGATGGCGTGTCTATATAAGGGTGTACCTGAGGGCAAAAGTGCATTAAAGCCCGCTTTGCGATAAAATATGGTATATTTTGTGTGACGCGGCGCTGTGTGAATATCACCGAGAATACTGGCTTTTGGCCGCAAAATATGCTATTCCGGTGTTAAGTATTGAGGGATGAGAGGGGTGAACCAAAATAAAAGTATTTGTTTACCCTACTTTGTGTAGTGTAATTTGACAATTAGATGTCTCCCTTCTAGTGCCGTTTGAATCTGGCGCGCGAGATGCGGTCTGAATACATTATGGCTGCTCGCTATTTTCCCGTCACGTGGGAGGCGTGTCTGGAGATAACGTGTGTGTATGTGAGATATGAACTATCGCCAGTGGGAGGCGTGACCTGTATCTCTGATTGGCTGTCAGGCTGTAGTAGGTCTTGTTTATCGTAGCTCGACTCTGATTGGATCTGAGCTGCAGTAGTGGATTGCAAGCACGAGGGCATTGTTATTGTTCCGTGAATGAACTGTCAAACGCACGTGTTATGGATGTAATGTAATGTTTATCATTGTTTTAAGGTATAGAGCTGGTGTATTATGTAATCTGGGTGAAGGGCATTAGCTGTCCGGCTGTATATTGGGAAGCTACGCATGTCCTTTTATTGAGGAATCCTAGTGGGATTACGCTGTCATTATATCGTACCCAAGTGTGGCAGGCGATATGTATATAACCAATGTGTTTCTTGTATAGTATATATATATATATATATAGTATGCTGGAGTGTATTTTACATGTCCGGAAGCATATGTCGCCTTCCTGTGGCTGTAAAAATTCTAGGTAATACTCTGTAGAAAAGTGTTTTAGTGGTTTGCACTTTCTACTCCGGGAAAATGAAAAATAATGCAGGGCGCATTAATATGCTGGGTGCCCATCTATATATAAATGTTTTTGTGTTTTATTTCCCCTTCTTGTGGGAAAGTTAAAAATGGCGTCTATAATATATATTTATTTGCCCTGTATTTAATTCACAAAGTGTACTAATTTGTACCGGGAATGTGTTTATGCGTGTAACGATTCCCTGTGAGTGTAGCAATATTGGGTATTACCCTGTAGGAAAAATGTTTCCGTGGTTTACCCCTGTCTACTCCGGGAAAATGAAAAATAATGCGGGGTGTAACAATATGTGTATTCACAGTGAATATTGCATTCCGCATATTGGATTGTCCGTGGAGAAGCATAATGGGCTACTTTCATCGGGCATTCTGCTGTATGGCAGTGAGAATTATATAATGTATTCTCTTGACCGGATGTGTTTGTGTAAAGGTGACGTATTCCTATTTCGTATATTCTGTTTGTGAGATCAAGTGTATATTTATTCGTTTTATATTAAATAGAATCACCGGGCCTTTACTAATCATTATCTATAAAATTCGGCATGATTCTGTCTATGGTCGGTACTCATTCCTTATCGTAATCCCAGGAGGGTAGGCTAACACCTGCTCTTGACTTTTTACGCCTTAGGAAAACGTAGAATAGCTATTGACCATTTAACGTATTTATTGCCGAATATTTTTACGTCTATACGCTCACGGCTGATATCTATCCTATAGTGTTTTGACCCAGGAAAGTAGGCACACACCTGCTTTAGACTTCCTCACGCCTTAGGTCTACTGTAGGACATTTATGGGCCATGACGTTATTGTGTTACTGATGGTCATACATATATGTATGTGCCATGTCGTATCACGTTGCCTCACAATGAAAATATGTATTTTTACTATGGCCAACTGATGATCGTAATGTTAATTGTTTATCTATGGTGTAGATGTAAACTAGAGGGGATCTATGCAAGGATTTGTGGTCCTCTTGGAGCCTTGCGGCATCTATGAAAATATTAAAGTATTTTATATAATTATGATTATCATTTCGTCATCAAGTAGACAATTACGAACAGCTTGTACTTAGCATATGGATGATAGATGAGTTCCTACGTAGACTGTGAGAGGAGTGCCCCAAGCGTCTAGACTTTATCTAGCCGTCCAGTCGGTCGTAGACTAATATTATGTAGTGATCATTATTTTCTTATTTTTTTTATTCAAATCATTTCCCTACTCCGTCGGCTAATGATATTATTTCGCTTTGCATGAAAACTGTTCATTTTGTCTGTCTTATATGACGGTATTTGGAGGTCAATTCCACTTTGATCTAGAAAAAATAAATATTTAAAAGCTCCCCTATGAGGGTAAAAAGATATGGGACAGAGTGTGTGTTGACGTCAGAAGCGCTGCGTATATCACGTGAGTTGTGGCGTATTTCCGTCTCGGGTGTCGGTAATCTGTGGACGCAAGCATCCGCCTTGCCTGCAGAACACGACTGAGTGTCTGTGTGGAGGTTTGCCTTACTAAGTAGCCTGTGTGAAGTGAATTAATGTTTATGTTTAAAAACATCTTGTGGCTTACAGTGTATTGGATAATATGTATCACGCGTAAGTATACGTCAACTTCTTTCCCAGTGTTACCTAACTGTGTGTTCAGCTGACCTATATATGGTGTTTGCTGTGACGGTATAATAACCTGTGTTATTGTGTCACTTCCTATTGGCTGTGGTGGCAAACATCCACCTGTGTGCTATCGCAATTGTGTGCGGAATGATATTATGTATTGCTATGTTCTGTTATAAGTATTACTCTGCATTGGCAGTAAACTTCGCTAACCTGTCTTATTGTGTGTCTACTTTTATGCCTGTGCGAAATATCGTTCACCTGCATGAGTGTAGAAGTATTGCGTTTCATCCTAGAAATGCCGCTAACCTGTGTTCATCGTGTGTATGCACTGCGGCTAACCTGTGTTATTGTATTGTCTGTACTTTCGCTATCACGGGAATAATTGCGTTCGTTAGAGAAATCGTATTAATGTACTGTAATGTAGTATGTTAGGCCCTATGTACTATTTTATTGGCCTATTCTGTGACACTGTAGCGTATCGGCCTGTTATCCCTCCTTAATATGGGGTGACTGTGGGATTCCGTGCGCTTTCTAAAATTGTCCAAGTAAAATATTGTGTACTAATCTCTTATAAGTGTTCACGATCCATGGAAGTATTATTTCCTATAGTGTTGTGGGAAATATATGGAATCGGCTAACATGTGTTATCTCTACCGGAATTGGTCGTCGGTCGCTTAATGGTTGTGACCCTGTGTGTGAAAATCTAAATGCGAATTATTAGGTTTAAAAAATGTGCGCTATTTATGAATTTGTATTACTGTTAAGTGTGTAGACATTTTCCTATACTAAAGGAATCCTGCTGTGGCCTTCATGTGGGTAATTGACCCTTTTTATCGCACGGCCATGTGTGAGTGTGGTATTCTACGTGACTTTGCATAAATCACTGTTGCTAGGGAGTGAGCGTGTATCGCTGACAGCGCGTTCCGTTTCCTGTTATTTCCGCATGTTACGACAGAGGCTCGACCTCGTTTGCCGTGCATTGTATATGACATGTGCAAGATTCTGCCCACAATGTATTGTCTGCAAAAACATTTATGCACTTTACTTATTATAAATGTGTAATTATTGCAAAGAATATTATGTCGGTATCTCCTATGGGGAATCTTATAATCAAAGATCAATTATATTGTGGGTTCAAATCGGGATTGGTGGTGACCACTATTTCTGACTGTGGTTACCAGGTGCCACATTATACTTGGCGCTATTGCCAAGGTTTATTTGGCGTATTTTGCCTATGGGAACCTATGGGAAGTGTAGGGCATATGTAGTATGAAATATGTATCTAGCTGTGTTATATTTGCAGCTAGTATATGTTAACAAAGTTCATTACTTTTACCAAAACATAGTACACAAGAAATATAACCTGGTATACCTTATTATACCTCTTACAACTAAGCATGCAACTTATAATTAATCCTCGTATCATGCAGTGTTGGAAATTGCCGGTGACTGCTAGTTATGAGCTTGGCTACTAAATGCCATAGCGCAAAGGGCGCTTGTTATACTTTATATATCCCTGGGTTCGAACTATGTGGAGGAAAATATATCTTTTTATTCCCTAATCATGGTGATTAAATGTCCTTGTTTTCTATGGCCCTGGGGACTGGGGAAATGTGGATCTAACCTATGTAGGACTGCTGCGAGTGGAACGTACCTCGACATTTCTTATCTTTTACCTACACCTAAATGCTGTGTGGGAAAGAAAAATGGGCTATAAAAGCAAGTTATATTATTCGTAAGGCTATTACGTGGTCTTTCTATCTGGTATTAGAGGGAAATGTGTGTAGCCTCCGAGGCTTAGGCGGCAGCATGCCGGCCTCTCACCGCTGGGTCCGTGGTTCAAATCCCGGTCACTCCATGTGAGATCTGTGCTGGACAAAACGGAGGCAGACAGGTTTTTCTCCGGGTACTCCGGTTTTCCCTGTCAAAATTTAATTCCAGCAACACTCTCCACTATCATTTCATTTCATCTGTCATTCGTTTAATCATTGCCCCAGAGGAGTGCGTCAGGCCTCGGCAGCCGGCACTGTTCATATCCTCGCCGCTAGATGGGGGTTTCATTCATTCCATTCCTGACCCGGTCGGAGACTGGAAGCAGGCAGTGGATTTTTCATTAGAGGGAAATGTACTTTTAATTACGTAGAACTAATGTGTTTTGACTTTGGATTTTCCCGTTTTAGCTATCTCAAGTAATAGCATCGTCTCCCTCGGATTGCCAAAGCGGCTTTCGCACCTGGTATCCATTCAAGGGATGCATTCTCCGTGCGAGGCGTTTGGAGAAGGGTAATCTTAGGTTTATTTATCCTACCCTCTATTTTGGGGATTGTGATTGGAACTGTGCGGTGAACTAGTATGGCTTTTCGGCGTACCTTAGGACTACTGCTAGCCGACATAGGCGCAAAGGTCCTAGGGCCTAATGGAACCGTTGGGATTGAAATATTATTACGCGGTACTGTACCCTCATTATCATGACTGGAATGCCTTTATGGGAAGGTAATATGTAATTACTTGTGAACATGAAGCGAGAGTCAGGATCATATGTTTCGCGACCCACAAGTTGACTTTCGATAGCGATCTCGACGAGAGAAGCGGGGTGCATGCGTTGCAAGTACTGTTGTCACAGCTGATTGGTTAGGGGTATTGATTATTTTTATCGACCAGCAACAAGAGATAAACTATGCTCTTTGGATGGGAATTCAAGTTTTTTATACGTTCTGGCATATTTCAACATGCCTGTAATTATAGCAGGTGTTGGATTATTAACTACTTTCACATAATTGAATTCTTAGGAATACGGAAATAAGATATTTGCATCTTATCAGTTCCAGTTTTGAGCACTCGTGGCGCGACGGTAGGTGACCTCGCAGTCGCGTTCTGGCTTGAACAACGGAGAGGGTAGATTGGATTATACCACGCACGTTTATACATGTATCGAGTTATACCGGTGACCGGCGGCGAAATGTCACGTGCACCGTGAGTGAAAGTTCGTCTTGAGTAGTGTACGATCACTGTACAGCAGGGAGTTTTCCTTAGTGCCGTGAAGGACTCCAGTATCAGTTCCGATTAGGCCATTGCTAACGGAATGAAAATGCAGCTTGTCTTGCTAGATAACTGTTCATTATAGGCCAGCCGTATAGTGTTCGTGAAAGGTGAATACTTGCTTTTACAAGCATACAATCATAATGTTTATTCAGTAGACATTCTTCGCATTGGAACTGGCCGTATCGATACACTCATTTCGTGTGTATTGACAGAACAATTAGCACCTCCATTTGAGAAGCATTTCTCAATACGAGTGCTTGGATTTTGAATATACTTTTTATATATTTAGGGCCTAACTCATATGTCTGTGATCTTGCAACTATGTTGAGCAATATCATGTCTAGAGGAAAGGTTGCTATGTGCTTCAGTGAATTAACCATGTGCGGCTAGGCGATATAAACACATGAGTGTCACTGTGCGAGCGAAGTTACGATCATTCTGATGCTATACGTCACGCGGCCCGTCCTGGTGAGTGCGAACACAGCTGTTGTATTGCAATACAGTGTGTTTCGCAATGAACCGATTGCGCGAGGCCAGTGAACTTTGGTGTTCGAGCCGATATAGACATCATTGCGTGCTGCGGTTGATAGGACGTTATCCGAAGATGAAAGAAACTGTCGTTGGTATTAGAGTGGAACGTTCAGTCAGGATGGGAGATGTCTGGAGATCCAGGGTTCGTTTCTCGCTTTCCTGGACAGTGAAGACTTCTATTGCTTACATGGAGGGAACAGTCATAAAGGACATGACTGTGTTCTTTCGTGGTCTACAAGAATCATCTAAGGTACTGAATTAACCATCTTCAATCGTAGCTAAGCCTGTTTATTCTAACGTTGTCACCCTGCCACATTTTTTTATATAGGATTTTTCGTAGAATGTCTAAGAATGGAGTTTAGGTTTGATCCTAGTGTCAAGACTGGCTCTATTCTGGACAGGGTTTTGATTCTATTAAAAGGATGCACCCATTGTAATTAAATGTATTATAGTTTAATTTTCTTTTGATTACTGTAAATTCAAGTTCATTTTATGGGGAATTTATTTAATGTAGAGAAGAGGAACTTTAGGCCACTCAAGATTCATCATTTTCCGTGTTTGATTTATATTGTATATGAACATTAGTTTTATGCCTTCATATGACATTACTCGAGCTTGGGTAGACTCAATTTGGAGTTTCTACTTCCGTAAGTCTACTTAGAAGACTGTTATACACTCGAAAGTGAAATTTCAGTATTCAGGTTGATTTTCGAATACTGCAGTAAGCTTTATGAAGCAGGTTCAGTGAAGAAAGCGGATTTGTTTTGATTTGGTAGGAATTTATTCCGAATTTTGACTTGATCCAGGTTCTTTCTAACGTAATCTTTTGTGAGATTCTGCATTACATTTGCTTTATTAGATTCGATCAAGATCCATTATTGATGGACTAGACAGACTAGATTTATGTGGAAGCAGATATATCGCCAAAGCTGCAATTGTTATTTAACACTTATTGAAAGCTATGCATATTGATCGTGAATAATAATAACATAAGAGCAAATGAAATAATAATTTAACAGTGATTAATTGAACTGTAAAGAAACTTGTATAATTTTAGCAACAATATTTCATAGTGAATGTTATCTGTCAACTAAGCCGAATTCTTTGTTCACTAAGAAAGATAACTAATTGAAGCGCTAATGAGATAGTAGTAATGCCTGATATTATAAATAATATGAATGCTTAGTGCAGCATGATATTTAATGGCAAAGCCATGTAAAGGCTAATGTTCTTGATTATTAAAAGGGTATTCAATGGAATATTCCAAGTTGTAGTATGGAAAGTAATCCACTCAGATAGATTGTGAAATTAGGGCAGTTTACTTCAGTATCAGTTCAAGTAAATAATCTGTTGTGAAAATCATGCATTTTAGGCATGTTGAATTAAACCTACCTGGTAAAATTTTCGACCATTTGTATCAATGCAATGCTTAACAGGCGTTTTAACAATCACTAATTCCGGTCTGGTGAGGACAGATCATTTAAAGGGGTGTTAAAATTAAATTAAAGAAGTTAATTTTTGACTTAGCTTTATTCCTCGGTCAGAAGAGATAAATAAAATCAGAAAAACCCAGCAAACATAAATATAATAAACCACATGGAAGATGTCACTTCTGAATCCTATAAAAAGAAACGCACTAAGAAAGTGTTACAAAATGACTGTACATTTGTATTATAGCTTTAAATAATATTTTTTTTTCAGGGTATAAATTGATATATGTCTTGTAAATATGAAGATTTCCAGGGTTTATATTTAAAATGTTCCAATTGCTGTCAACATATATGTTGGACCATGTATATGATTTGTGTTCACTCATTCTTGGGTAAAATGCAGTCAACGACATTGATGAATGTGGGGGCTGGCATTTTTCTCCCATGTTCATGAAACTTCGGATGGAAGTTGGGCACTCTGCCTTGAAGTATAATATAGTGACTTACACTATATTTTCTTTTCCTGAATAAATTTTCTTTTTGATCAATTTAAAATCTTCGAAGTGTGGTACTTTATAGAAATGATAAGAGAACACGTTAAGAAGGCCAGCGGTGGGTATTTCAGTGGTTTTCCCACACACCAGAGATTGCGTTCATTGTTATTCTTGTGCTTTTGAGCTTTCTTATGTCGTTCACCATGGTTTTTCTTAACGTAGTCTCAGTTAGAAATCCCTGTACCCCATTTCCTCGTCTTATGTTGGGTAGAATCTGGCAAATTTTATAGCCGGGGTTTCCAGGCTCTACGATCCAGCTGTCTTCGTGGGATTCCAACATGCTGATGGTAGGTATTTCGGGTACATAGAATATGGCTTCCAACGTTCAGGGGCGAGAATTTACTGGACTACCATTAAATTCCATGGTTTTTTGAGACCAATGTTTGGAAGAGATATAACTGGAATACCAGAGAGAGAGAGCCATAGCTTATGGGGACTTAGACAGAGATGTCATACTCCATGATGGTTCTATAGGCCGGTTGAATGACGCCACTTCATGCTAGTGTTCGACATTGCTGTCAAACACGTGGAAGGCGTCATGAACGGGTATACTCTGACGCCATTACATCGATCATTGCGAATTCTTTGAATGAACGTCAGAAAGTAATGGTGTACTGACATTTTTAGCACAAAATGCCGGAATTCACTTGTGAACAAAGCGTATGTGAGGACACTCAATTTGCATGGCATACATGTAGATACACAACCATTAATAGATTTTCTTTTTATTAATAGTGGTGCTACACTAGTTTGTAATAAATATACGATTAGAACATGAACAGTGAAAGGAATACCACGGAGTCTTTACTGACGTGTTTGGTCGACTGGGGCATTATATGTAGTTCACGTTTGAGCTGCATACACAGTGCCTGGTGTAGTTAAATCCGGGTGATGAGCATTTTTGAACTCATCGCAATTTAGGAGGGTTTTTATTCATTTAAATTATGGTCAAATTAGGATCTATAATATTATTATCGTCGATATAAAGCATCACACGTTTAGGAGTGGAAAATTTCATATTTATAGCTGACTTTATTATTAGTTATGTTTAAGTTAGCCTAGTTATAAGGTAATGCAATACATTAAATAAATTCCCATGTGGCAGTGGATTTCATTGGAATGTTCGTGCTTTGCTTAGTTATAGTGATACTCATGTTGTTTGTCTTTAGTGAATTATATTAATTATACCATGTCTGGAGAAGAGGAGGTAGTGGACCTTAAGTCGTTATACAGTATGTTACAAAATAAAATCGATGCCATACATGATCATTGGACAAATACAAGTAAAAGTCTTATACAAGATGTAGTTGCTGAGAGTCTCAGGCAAGTTATTACGGGCATCCAAGGCACATTAAAGGAACTACAAAATAGTTCTAAATAGTAGAAACCAAAGTGAATAGGGTAGATGAAATAGTAGATGAGGTCCAAGTGGACGTAAAACAAGCCCATATAGAGATTCATAAAGTACAAACGGAATTAGGCGTAGTTCAAACTGGACAAATGAAGCTAGAATTATGCGGCAATAAACTTCAATCCACAGTTGATGAGCTTCAATTAAAAATAGGTAAAGTAGAATCTAGTCAAGATAACCATCAACGAGAACTAAGTAAAAGTAAATTCAGTCAGAATTGTGTTAAACTTAGCCAGGATAATCTTGAAACAGAACTAAGTAAAATTAAAACTAGCCAGGATTGTGTTAAACTTAGCAGGATAATCTTGAAACAGATCTAAGTAAAATTAAAACTAGCCAGGATTGTGTTAAACTTAGCCAGGATAATCTTGAAACAGAACTAGGTAAAATTAAAACTAGCCTAGATAAAACAGAAAGAAAGTTACTTAAAATTGAATCAACACAAAGCCTGATGCAATCTACACAGTCAAATATACAAACCAAGATAGACATAGTAGATGCCAGTCAGAAATTGTTACAGGTCCAGTTGAATGAAGCTGAACAATCCAATAAAGATTTTCAATTAGAAATGCGATTAGAATTATCCAATAATAAGAGAGAATCTAAAAATAATATTGAAGCACTTCAATTACAAGTGTCAAATGACACAATTCACACCCAAGCATCTTTAGAAAACTTAAAAGAAGAGGCAGATTTCCAAACCACGATTAAGGAGATTAATCTCACATCACATGAAAGGGAAGGAGGTGATAAATATCCAACTCCTATGGCAAACACAAGTTAGGGACCACAATAAACTTATTAAAGACGACTTTGATGTCGATATAAAAGGAATCATAAACGAGAATGTAGTCACTTTAAGGCAAGAGATGACTAAAATAAATGAAGACTACTTTAAAGACTTCAAATTAGAAGAACATTGTAGAAGGTGAAATTAGATCCAGCAAGGAAATCACAGATGTAAGGGAGGACCTGATAAAAAGGTTGAATGTTATTCAGTCCAATCAAACTACAAACCATGGTAGCATGGAGGATAGAATTCAAACATTAGAGGTAAAATTTGATCAAGGCAAAACGGAATTAATTGAATTGCGTGAGAAAAAAGACTTCGGAAATCAACCAAATCAGAGATCAACTTGAGAGTTTAACAATTGGGGACGGTATGGATCTGGATAAGTTAAGGGATAAATTAAGGGTAAATTGGATCGCAGATTTCCAAACCACGATTAAGGAGATTAATCTCACATCACATGAAAGGGAAGGAGGTGATAAATATCCAACTCCTATGGCAAATAGTAGTCCACAGTATCAAATTAATCCAAATTTGAGCTCAGCTAATCCACGTGTCCAAACATACACGTCACCGATGACACATACAGGAACGGGAGTCTACAATCAGAACACATCTAATGGGGCAGGCCACATTACGATTATTAGGAATTTTGAGGATAAGCCTCGTCGTTTCAATAATCTTGATGGGACGACACCTATAGAATTCATAAGAAGTATGCGTGATTATTTTATTGAATCTCACGTGCCAAGGGAAAGACATCTACGTGTGGTAGAGCGTTTTCTTTCCGATGCACCGCTTCAGTGGCACAGAGCGCTTAGATACACGTTTAACGACTTCGAGGAGTTTGCCGAAGCGTTTATCAATCGTTTTTGGTCTACGGAAGTTCAGAACAACGTTCGTTCCGAAATCTATTCGACCAAGTACTCAAGTACTGGTCCGACCAGTTATTCTGAGTATTTTTCTTGTCAGTTATCAAAATTAAGATTTTTACAGCCTCCGTTAACTGAAGAACAATTGATCGAGGCGATATCTCGACAGTTTCCTGTTGACGTAAGGAGGAACATAATTTCATCCGGAATCACTAGTTTAGCCGCGATGGACGATTTGTTGAGACGTCTGGACTATGTGAGTGCTGTTACGACACCCACAGTTGCGAGAAACAATCGACATGAACACAGATCCGTGAATACTATCGTCATGGACAGAACACAGCAAACAGACCAAGCCAAACCAGAGAACAGAAATTATGTTAAACCAGGGTGGAATAGGAACAATTACCAAAGGGACGATCGTCAGATCGATCGATACGCAGAACGAAATGACAAATTTGGACACGAAAATACGAAGAGAGGAATTTCTATCGTCGGAATAATGATTATGATCGAAATAAGTATCGTGATAGACCATACAATCCCAACTATAGACCACGTACTGGTTATAGCAGATACAAAAACTATAGGACGGAGGAATTTGAACGAGATCGAGAGAAACAAAAGCTCCGAAGCGAGCAGGAAAAGTCTAAAAATAATAGACGAAAAAATTCAGAAGAGATGGAAAATCAGGAGATTGATGAGCGAGAAAGTACTCCGAGTACTAGTCGTCAGGGGAGCATCGAACAGACTCCTGACGAAGGAAAAAAACGCCAATCTCGAAACGCAAGTAGGAATTCAGAATTTGACACTTCCATATGAAATAACTATAAATGAAACGTTCAACGTAGCAGACGAGGATCTCTTATATGAAGAAGGAGGGAGAGAGGAAGGAAGGCCTACTGAACTACCGGTGATCCAAGTACAAGTAGGAGAGCAACTATGTAGAGCTTTAGTTGATACAGGGGCTATGATTTCGATCATAAGCGAGGATTGCTTTGAAAGATTGAAAAAGGAAGATCCTTTTGTCATACTGTCAGCGTGTTCTATGAAAGTTAAAGGAATATTCAAAGACAGGTCGATGAAATGCAAAATTCAGGCTCTGATGAAATTCCGGATAAATAACAAGCTATATGAGAATATATTCGTCGTGGTGAGGAACATCAATTTCGATTTAATCATTGGGATGGACTTTATTATCAAAGCTAGAGCTGTGATTGATATGAATGAAAGACTAATAAAATTTCATGAAGATGCTACAGATCAGGTGGCAATAGAAGAACAAGATATAGATAATATTAATGATGATCACCCTAGATTGGAAATCCTAGAAAACATAGTCAATGAAGTCGAGCAAGAGAGGGAGCAGTATGCACTCAAAGCCGAGGGATTCGAGGACGTTGAACAGGAGTTCAAAGAATTAATAGAGAAATATCAGGACGTTTTTGACGACAAACCAGGAATTATTAAGGATTTTAAATACCGGATAAGGTTAATTGATAACTCTCCATACCAGGCGAAGTTGTACCCAATTCCGCAGAAATATTATGATGAAGTCAAAGTCATCATAAGGAAAATGGAGCAAGAAGGTATTATTAAGAAACAAGCATCCTCATTCCTCAATCCGATCACGGTAGTGAAGAAAGCGAATGGACAATTGCGATTATGTCTCGATGCACGGAAAATTAACACAAGAATACTCTTAGAGACAGACCGACCACCCAAGATTCGTGAACTTCAAGGAAGTTTAAAGGAAAAGCTTGTTTTAGTGTATTAGACCTCACGGCGTCATTTTACCAAGTTGAACTTGAGGAAGACAGTCGCCAATACACAGCTTTCCTTTTCGATCAAACCACGTATGTGTTTTGCAGGGTCCCGTTCGGAATGATTAACAGTGGCCCGGCACTCATACGAGCTCTCGACGACAAGCTAACTGATGCTGTGAAAGAACACGTAATCTGTTATATCGATGACATCATCGTATCAGCAGACGCTCGGGAACATCTAGGATATCTCAGACAGTTGTTTGACAATCTGCGTCAGGTTAACATCAAGTTGAATTACGACAAATGTAGATTCATGCATGGGCGCATAAATTTTCTGGGGCACACGATAGACCAGAAGGGTTATCATCCCAATACTAAAAAATTGAGGCGATCACTCAATTCCCTAGGCCTATGAAGATCAAACAATTAAGAGAATTCCTAGGCATGTGTCAATTTTTGTCTAGCCATTGTCCAGGATATGCAGTGACTATGGCACCTCTTTATGAAGTTCTAAAAAAGAATAACCGATGGAAATGGACAGAAGAAACAAACCAAGCTTTCGAAGCGGCTAAGGACATGTTAAGGAACTGTATTAAATTAGAATATCCGGAGTTCGACAAGACTTTTTATATTGAATCTGATGCGTCTAGAATAGGCATAAGTGCAGTGCCCTATCAGAAGGATAGCGAAGGCAAGAAACACTACTTAGATTTTCATAGTAGGAAGTTGAAGAACCATGAACGAAACTACTTCACTACTGAATTGGAAGCACTTGGTTTCATTTCTGCTTTGCAGAAATGGAAGAAGATATTGATGGGTTATCAAGTGGTTATCGTTACTGACCACAGAGCGCTTCAGTTTATGGTGAAAACAGACTTATCCAGTGGCAGGTTGACGAGATGGACATTGTTTCTTCAACAGTTCAATGCCACCATCGTGCACCAGCCTGGTAAGGACAACCTGTTAGCTGATGCCCTTTCAGGAAATCCTTCAAACAATATCCAAATTAATACTGTACAGTTGGAGAGGGAACATGTGGCTACCCTAGAAAAGCTAAAGAAGATAGCAGTGTCACAGAAGAGACACAACCCAACTAGACTTATGTACAGGTTTTTGAAAGGGTATATGGATGACTCCGATCCGAGCTATAATCAGGTCAGAAAGCGTTCTGTGAGGTATCTGATTTGCAATGATACTGTGTGTAAATATATCGACAGGGAGAGGACGAAAGTCAGGATTAGAGTCCCTCCAAAGATCACTTCGGGTCTGACATTGTTGGCTCACAACATCACTGGCCATGGAGGGCTAGATAAAACGTTTAAAACGTTATTAGAAACCTTCACATGGAACAGGATGAGAGAACCCGTAGCAGACGTGATAAAGACGTGCCAGGAGTGCCAACGAGGGAAATACCCCTCAGCTTTATCTAAGGAGGAACCTCGAGCCATCATTCCTTCAAGGCCAAGAGAGCTGATGGCATGTGACCTCTTCGGTCCTTGTCCAAAGGGGGCTAGGGGAAATCAATTTCTCCTAGTTACTGTCGATGTGTTTTCCAAGTACGTGACCCTTGATCCCATACAGAAAGCCACAACCACACAGGTCCTTAGTTGATTTGAAAAGAGAGTTTTTCCTAAAGTCGGGAAGCCCGAATCACTGTTGTCTGACCATGGAACTCAGTTCACGTCTCAGGAGTTCGAGACGGCCATGGAAAGATTAGGTATAAATCACGTATTCTCCAGTATACGATACCCGGAATCGAACGTCTCGGAACGTATAATGGGCGAATTTCGAAATACGCACGCTTATATTGCCCAGAAGATCATGCGAGTTGGGTTAAGTTTGTACCACTTATGGAAGAGTGTATGAACTCCACTTTCCACGAAAGTATTGCAGATGTGCCCATGACTGTGCACTTCAATACAAAACCCACCAGAGCATGGAGCGAGATCACCAACTATATTCCCAGAGATGTAGAACCAACAAGAGAAGAAAGAATACTCTCTGTTCGTGAAAATCTAATCAATGCGGCTGAGAAACGGCAGAAGCGTATTAGAAATAAGCGCTATCGTCCGCCGTTCAATAGGAATGACTTAGTCTTGATAAGAAGACCTACGAAAGCAGATGTGCTCAGGAAAAAGTACACGAAATTTGCCTATGTCTTCCACGGTCCACATCGCATATCTCGTGTCTTTGGTAATAATTGCTACGAAGTCACTAGTCTGGATGGGAGAGAAACCATTGGGCGTTTTAACGCGAAAAACATTAGAAAATATTACAAGAAGATAATATGAATAAATGAGAATGATGTTCCATTATTTTGAGAGGTTTGTTTTTGTATACATATAAGTCTGTCCCGACTTTATGTATCATGTCGAGAGGAATATGTACCCTCATTCTCATGACTGGAATGCCTTTATGGGAAGGTAATATGTAATTACTTGTGAACATGAAGCGAGAGTCAGGATCAGATGTTTCGCGACCCACAAGTTGACTTTGGATAGCGATCTCGACGAGAGAAGCGGGGCGCATGCATTGCAAGTACTGTTGTCACAGCTGATTGGTTAGGGGTATTGATTATTTTTATCGACCAGCAACAAGAGATAAACTATGCTCTTTGGATGGGAATTCAAGTTTTTTATACGTTCTGGCATATTTTAACATGTCTGTAATTATAGCAGGTGTTGGATTATTAACTACTTTCACATAATTGAATTCTTAGGAACACGGAAATAAGATATTTGCATCTTATCAGTTCCAGTTTTGAGTACTCGTGGCGCGACGGTAGGTGACCTCGCAGTCGCGTTCTGGCTTGAACAACGGAGAGGGTAGATTGGATTATACCACGCACGTTTATACATGTATCGAGTTATACTGGTGACCGGCGGCGAAATGTCACGTGCACCGTGAGTGAAAGTTCGTCTTGAGTAGAGTACGATCACTGTACAGCAGGGAGTTTTCCTTAGTGCCGTGAAGGACTCCAGTATCAGTTCCGATTAGGCCATTGCGAACGAAATGAAAATGCAGCTTGTCTTGCTAGATAACTGTTCATTATAGGCCAGCCGTATAGTGTTCGTGAAAGGTGAATACTTGCTTTTACAAGCATACAATCATAATGTTTATTCAGTAGACATTCTTCGCATTGGAACTGGCCGTATCGATACACTCATTTCGTGTGTGTTGACAGAACAATTAGCACCTCCATTTGAGAAGCATTTCTCAATACGAGTGCTTGGATTTTGAATATACTTTTTATATATTTAGGGCCTAACTCATATGTCTGTGATCTTGCAACTATGTTGAGCAATATCATGTCTAGAGGAAAGGTTGCTATGTGCTTCAGTGACTTAACCATGTGCGGCTAGGCGATATAAACACATGAGTGTCACTGTGCGAGCGAAGTTACGTTCATTCTGATGCTATACGTCGCGCGGCCCGTCCTGGTGAGTGCGAACACAGCTGTTGTATTGCAATACAGTGTGTTTCGCAATGAACCGATTGCGCGAGGCCAGTGAACTTTGGTGTTCGAGCCGATATAGACATCATTGCGTGCTGCGATTGATAGGACGTTATCCGAAGATGAAAGAAACTGTCGTTGGTATTAGAGTGGAACGTTCAGTCAGGATGGGAGATGTCTGGAGATCCAGGGTTCGTTTCTCGCTTTCCTGGACAGTGAAGACTTCTATTGCTTACATGGAGGGAACAGTCATAAAGGACATGACTGTGTTCTTTCGTGGTCTACAAGAATCATCTAAGGTACTGAATTAACCATCTTCAATCGTAGCTAAGCATGTTTATTCTAACGTTGTCACCCTGCCACATTTTTTTATATAGGATTTTTCGTAGAATGTCTAAGAATGGAGTTTAGGTTTGATCCTAGTGTCAAGACTGGCTCTATTCTGGACAGGGTTTTGATTCTATTAAAAGGATGCACCCATTGTAATTAAATTTATTATAGTTTAATTTTCTTTTGATTACTGTAAATTCAAGTTCATTTTATGGGGAATTTATTTAATGTAGAGAAGAGGAACTTTAGACCACTCAAGATTCATCATTTTTCGTGTTTGATTTATATTGTATATGAACACTAGTTTTATGCCTTCATATGACATTACTCGAGCTTGGGTAGACTCAATTTGGAGTTTCTACTTCCGTAAGTCTACTTAGAAGACTGTTATACACTCGAAAGTGAAATTTCAGTATTCAGGTTGATTTTTGAATACTGCAGTAAGCTTTATGAAGCAGGTTCAGTGAAGAAAGCGGATTTGTTTTGATTTGCTAGGAATTTATTCCGAATTTTGACTTGATCCAGGTTCTTTCTAACGTAATTTTTTGTGAGATTCCGCATTACGTTTGCTTTATTAGATTCGATCAAGATCCATTATTGATGGACTAGACAGATGTTTTAAACACAGTTTGAAGACATTTGAATACATTCACCCTATGTTATTAACGCGAATCCCAGACTAGATTTATGTGGAAGCAGATATATCGCCAAAGCTGCAATTGTTATTTAACACTTATTGAAAGCTATGCATATTGATCGTGAATAATAATAACATAAGAGCAAATGAAATAATAATTTAACAGTGATTAATTGAACTGTAAAGAAACTTGTATAATTTTAGCAACAATATTTCATTGTGAATGTTATCTGTCAACTAAGCCGAATTCTTTGTTCACTAAGAAAGATAACTAATTGAAGCGCTAATGAGATAGTTGTAATGCCTGATATTATAAATAATATGAATGCTTAGTGTAGCATGATATTTAATGGCAAAGCCATTGATTATTAAAAGGGTATTCAATGGAATATTCCAAGTTGTAGTATGGAAAGTAATCCACTCAGATAGATTGTGAAATTAGGGCAGTTTACTTCAGTATCAGTTCAAGTAAATAATCTGTTGTGAAAATCATGCATTTAAGGTATGTTGAATTAAACCTACCTGGTAAAATTTTCGACCATTTGTATCAATGCAATGCTTAACAGGCGTTTTAACAATCACTAATTCCGGTCTGGTGAGGACAGATCATTTAAAGGGGTGTTAAAATTAAATTAAAGAAGTTAATTTTTGACGTAGCTTTATTGCTCGGTCAGAAGAGATAAATAAAATCAGAAAAACCCAGCAAACATAAATATAATAAACCACATGGAAGATGTCACTTCTGAATCCTATAAAAAGAAACACACTAAGAAAGTGTTACAAAATGACTGTACATTTGTATTATAGCTTTAAATAATTTTTTTTTCAGGGTATAAATTGATATATGTCTTGTAAATATGAAGATTTCCAGGGTTTATATTTAAAATGTTCCAATTGCTGTCAACATATATGTTGGACCATGTATATGATTTGTGTTCACTCATTCTTGGGTAAAATGCAGTCAACGACATTGATGAATGTGGGGGCTGGCATTTTTCTCCCATGTTCATGAAACTTCGGATGGAAGTTGGGCACTCTGCCTTGAAGTATAATATAGTGACTTACACTATATTTTCTTTTCCTGAATAAATTTTCTTTTTGATCAATTTAAAATCTTCGAAGTGTGGTACTTTATAGAAACGATAAGAGAACACGTTAAGAAGGCCAGCGGTGGGTATTTCAGTGGTTTTCCCACACACCAGAGATTGCGTTCATTGTTATTCTTGTGCTTTTGAGCTTTCTTATGTCGTTCACCATGGTTTTTCTTAACGTAGTCTCAGTTAGGAATTCCTGTACCCCATTTCCTCGTCTTATGTTGGGTAGAATCTGGCAAATTTTATAGCCGGGGTTTCCAGGCTCTACGATCCAGCTGTCTTCGTGGGATTCCAACATGCTGATGGTAGGTATTTCGGGTACATAGAATATGGCTTCCAACGTTCAGGGGCGAGAATTTACTGGACTACCATTAAATTCCATGGTTTTTTGAGACCAATGTTTGGAAGAGATATAACTGGAATACCAGAGAGAGAGCCATAGCTTATGGGGACTTAGACAGAGATGTCATACTCCATGATGGTTCTATAGACCGGTTGAATGACGCCACTTCATGCTAGTGTTCGACATTGCTGTCAAACACGTGGAAGGCGTCATGAACGGGTATACTCTGACGCCATTACATCGATCATTGCGAATTCTTTGAATGAACGTCAGAAAGTAATGGTGTACTGACATTTTTAGCACAAAATGCCGGAATTCACTTGTGAACAAAGCGTATGTGAGGACACTCAATTTGCATGGCATACATGTAGATACACAACCATTAATAGATTTTCTTTTTATTAATAGTGGTGCTACACTAGTTTGTAATAAATATACGATTAGAACATGAACAGTGAAAGGAATACTACGGAATCTTTACTGACGTGTTTGGTCGACTGGGGCATTATATGTAGTTCACGTTTGAGCTGCATACACAGTGCCTGGTGTAGTTAAATCCGGCTGATGAGCATTTTTGAACTCATCGTAATTTAGGAGGGTTTTTATTCATTTAAATTATGGTCAAATTAGGATCTATAATATTATTATCGTCGATATAAAGCATCACACGTTTAGGAGTGGAAAATTTCATATTTATAGCTGACTTTATTATTAGTTATGTTTAAGTTAGCCTAGTTATAAGGTAATGCAATACATTAAATAAATTCCCATGTGGCAGTGGATTTCATTGGAATGTTCGTGCTTTGCTTAGTTATAGTGATACTCATGTTGTTTGTCTTTAGTGAATTATATTAATTATACCATGTCTGGAGAAGAGGAGGTAGTGGACCTTAAGTCGTTATACAGTATGTTACAAAATAAAATCGATGCCATACATGATCATTGGACAAATACAAGTAAAAGTCTTATACAAGATGTAGTTGCTGAGAGTCTCAGGCAAGATATTACGGGCATCCAAGGCACATTAAAGGAACTACAAAATAGTTCTAAATAGTAGAAACCAAAGTGAATAGGGTAGATGAAATAGTAGATGAGGTCCATGTGGACGTAAAACAAGCCCATATAGAGATTCATAAAGTACAAACGGAATTAGGCGTAGTTCAAACTGGACAAATGAAGCTAGAATTATGCGGCAATAAACTTCAATCCACAGTTGATGAGCTTCAATTGAAAATAGGTAAAGTTGAATCAAGTCAAGATAACCATCAACGAGAACTAAGTAAAATTAAATTCAGTCAGGATTGTGTTAAACTTAGCCAGGATAATCTTGAAACAGAACTAAGTAAAATTAAAACTAGCCAGGATTGTGTTAAACTTAGCCAGGATAATCTTGAAACAGAACTAGGTAAAATTAAAACTAGCCTAGATAAAACAGAAACAAAGTTACTTAAAATTGAATCAACACAAAGCCTGATGCAATCTACACAGTCAAATATACAAACCAAGATAGACATAGTAGATGCCAGTCAGAAATTGTTACAGGTCCAGTTGAATGAAGCTGAACAATCCAATAAAGATTTTCAATTAGAAATGCGATTAGAATTATCCAATAATAAGAGAGAATCTAAAAATAATATTGAAGCACTTCAATTACAAGTGTCAAATGACACAATTCACACCCAAGCATCTTTAGAAAACTTAAAAGAAGAGTTATTGTTGTTGCAAACACAAGTTAGGGACCACAATAAACTTATTAAAGACGACTTTGATGTCGATATAAAAGGAATCATAAACGAGAATGTAGTCACTTTAAGGCAAGAGATGACTAAAATAAATGAAGACTACTTTAAAGACTTCAAATTAGAGGTCAATAAGAACATTGTAGAAGGTGAAATTAGATCCAGCAAGGAAATCACAGATGTAAGGGAGGACCTGATAAAAAGGTTGAATGTTATTCAGTCCAATCAAACTACAAACCATGGTAGCATGGAGGATAGAATTCAAACATTAGAGGTAAAATTTGATCAAGGCAAAACGGAATTAATTGAATTGCGTGAGAAAAAGACTTCGGAAATCAACCAAATCAGAGATCAACTTGAGAGTTTAACAATTGGGGACGGTATAGATCTGGATAAGTTAAGGGATAAATTAAGGGTAAATTGGATCGCAGATTTCCAAACCACGATTAAGGAGATTAATCTCACTTCACATGAAAGGGAAGGAGGTGATAAATATCCAACTCCTATGGCAAATAGTAGTCCACAGTATCAAATTAATCCAAATTTGAGCTCGGCTAATCCACGTGTCCAAACATACACGTCACCGATGACACATACTGGAACGGGAGCCTACAATCTGAACACATCTAATGGGGCAGGCCACATTACGATTATTAGGAATTTTGAGGCTAAGCCTCGTCGTTTCAATAATCTTGATGGGACGACACCTATAGAATTCATAAGAAGTATGCGTGCTTATTTTATTGAATTTCACGTGCCAAGGGAAAGACAACTACGTGTGGTAGAGCGTTTTCTTTCCGATGCACGGCTTCAGTGGCACAGAGCGTTTAGATACACGTTTAACGACTTCGAGGAGTTTGCCGAAGCGTTTATCAATCGTTTTTGGTCTACGGAAGTTCAGAACAACGTTCGTTCCGAAATCTATTCGAGCAAGTACTCAAGTACTGGTCCGACCAGTTATTCTGAGTATTTTTCTCGTCAGTTATCGAAATTAAGATTTTTACAGCCTCCGTTAACTGAAGAACAATTGATCGAGGCGATATCTCGACAGTTTCCTGTTGACGTAAGGAGGAACATAATTTCATCCGGAATCACTAGTTTAGCCGCGATGGACGATTTGTTGAGACGTCTGGACTATGTGAGTGCTGTTACGACACCCACAGTTGCGAGAAACAATCGACATGAACACAGATCCGTGAATACTATCGTCATGGATAGAACACAGCAAACAGACCAAGCCAAACCAGAGAACAGAAATTATGTTAAACCAGGGTGGAATAGGAACAATTACCAAAGGGACGATCGTCAGATCGATCGATACGCAGAACGAAATGACAAATTTGGACACGAAAATACGAAGAGAGGAATTTCTATCGTCGGAATAATGATTATGATCGAAATAAGTATCGTGATAGACCATACAATCCCAACTATAGACCACGTACTGGTTATAGCAGATACAAAAACTATAGGACGGAGGAATTTGAACGAGATCGAGAGAAACAAAAGCTCCGAAGCGAGCAGGAAAAGTCTAAAAATAATAGACGAAAAAATTCAGAAGAGATGGAAAATCAGGAGATTGATGAGCGAGAAAGTACTCCGAGTACTAGTCGTCAGGGGAGCATCGAACAGACTCCTGACGAAGGAAAAAAACGCCAATCTCGAAACGCAAGTAGGAATTCAGAATTTGACACTTCCATATGAAATAACTATAAATGAAACGTTCAACGTAGCAGACGAGGATCTCTTATATGAAGAAGGAGGGAGAGAGGAAGGAAGGCCTACTGAACTACCGGTGATCCAAGTACAAGTAGGAGAGCAACTATGTAGAGCTTTAGTTGATACAGGGGCTATGATTTCGATCATAAGCGAGGATTGCTTTGAAAGATTGAAAAAGGAAGATCCTTTTGTCATACTGCCAGCGTGTTCTATGAAAGTTAAAGGAATATTCAAAGACAGGTCGATGAAATGCAAAATTCAGGCTCTGATGAAATTCCGGATAAATAACAAGCTATATGAGAATATATTCGTCGTGGTGAGGAACATCAATTTCGATTTAATCATTGGGATGGACTTTATTATCAAAGCTAGAGCTGTGATTGATATGAATGAAAGACTAATAAAATTTCATGAAGATGCTACAGATCAGGTGGCAATAGAAGAACAAGATATAGATAATATTAATGATGATCACCCTAGATTGGAAATCCTAGAAAACATAGTCAATGAAGTCGAGCAAGAGAGGGAGCAGTATGCACTCAAAGCCGAGGGATTCGAGGACGTTGAACAGGAGTTCAAAGAATTAATAGAGAAATATCAGGACGTTTTTGACGACAAACCAGGAATTATTAAGGATTTTAAATACCGGATAAGGTTAATTGATAACTCTCCATACCAGGCGAAGTTGTACCCAATTCCGCAGAAATATTATGATGAAGTCAAAGTCATCATAAGGAAAATGGAGCAAGAAGGTATTATTAAGAAACAAGCATCCTCATTCCTCAATCCGATCACGGTAGTGAAGAAAGCGAATGGACAATTGCGATTATGTCTCGATGCACGGAAAATTAACACAAGAATACTCTTAGAGACAGACCGACCACCCAAGATTCGTGAACTTCAAGGAAGTTTAAAGGAAAAGCTTGTTTTAGTGTATTAGACCTCACGGCGTCATTTTACCAAGTTGAACTTGAGGAAGACAGTCGCCAATACACAGCTTTCCTTTTCGATCAAACCACGTATGTGTTTTGCAGGGTCCCGTTCGGAATGATTAACAGTGGCCCGGCACTCATACGAGCTCTCGACGACAAGCTAACTGATGCTGTGAAAGAACACGTAATCTGTTATATCGATGACATCATCGTATCAGCAGACGCTCGGGAACATCTAGGATATCTCAGACAGTTGTTTGACAATCTGCGTCAGGTTAACATCAAGTTGAATTACGACAAATGTAGATTCATGCATGGGCGCATAAATTTTCTGGGGCACACGATAGACCAGAAGGGTTATCATCCCAATACTAAAAAAATTGAGGCGATCACTCAATTCCCTAGGCCTATGAAGATCAAACAATTAAGAGAATTCCTAGGCATGTGTCAATTTTTGTCTAGCCATTGTCCAGGATATGCAGTGACTATGGCACCTCTTTATGAAGTTCTAAAAAAGAATAACCGATGGAAATGGACAGAAGAAACAAACCAAGCTTTCGAAGCGGCTAAGGACATGTTAAGGAACTGTATTAAATTAGAATATCCGGAGTTCGACAAGACTTTTTATATTGAATCTGATGCGTCTAGAATAGGCATAAGTGCAGTGCCCTATCAGAAGGATAGCGAAGGCAAGAAACACTACTTAGATTTTCATAGTAGGAAGTTGAAGAACCATGAACGAAACTACTTCACTACTGAATTGGAAGCACTTGGTTTCATTTCTGCTTTGCAGAAATGGAAGAAGATATTGATGGGTTATCAAGTGGTTATCGTTACTGACCACAGAGCGCTTCAGTTTATGGTGAAAACAGACTTATCCAGTGGCAGGTTGACGAGATGGACATTGTTTCTTCAACAGTTCAATGCCACCATCGTGCACCAGCCTGGTAAGGACAACCTGTTAGCTGATGCCCTTTCAAGAAATCCTTCAAACAATATCCAAATTAATACTGTACAGTTGGAGAGGGAACATGTGGCTACCCTAGAAAAGCTAAAGAAGATAGCAGTGTCACAGAAGAGACACAACCCAACTAGACTTATGTACAGGTTTTTGAAAGGGTATATGGATGACTCCGATCCGAGCTATAATCAGGTCAGAAAGCGTTCTGTGAGGTATCTGATTTGCAATGATACTGTGTGTAAATATATCGACAGGGAGAGGACGAAAGTCAGGATTAGAGTCCCTCCAAAGATCACTTCGGGTCTGACATGGTTGGCTCACAACATCACTGGCCATGGAGGGCTAGATAAAACGTTTAAAAAGTTATTAGAAACCTTCACATGGAACAGGATGAGAGAACCCGTAGCAGACGTGATAAAGACGTGCCAGGAGTGCCAACGAGGGAAATACCCCTCAGCTTTATCTAAGGAGGAACCTCGAGCCATCATTCCTTCAAGGCCAAGAGAGCTGATGGCATGTGACCTCTTCGGTCCTTGTCCAAAGGGGGCTAGGGGAAATCAATTTCTCCTAGTTACTGTCGATGTGTTTTCCAAGTACGTGACCCTTGATCCCATACAGAAAGCCACAACCACACAGGTCCTTAGTCGATTGGAAAAGAGAGTTTTTCCTAAAGTCGGGAAGCCCAAATCACTGTTGTCTGACCATGGAACTCAGTTCACGTCTCAGGAGTTCGAGACGGCCATGGAAAGATTAGGTATAAATCACGTATTCTCCAGTATACGATACCCGGAATCGAACGTCTCGGAACGTATAATGGGCGAATTTCGAAATACGCACGCTTATATTGCCCAGAAGATCATGCGAGTTGGGTTAAGTTTGTACCACTTATGGAAGAGTGTATGAACTCCACTTACCACGAAAGTATTGCAGATGTGCCCATGACTGTGCACTTCAATACAAAACCCACCAGAGCATGGAGCGAGATCACCAACTATATTCCCAGAGATGTAGAACCAACAAGAGAAGAAAGAATACTCTCTGTTCGTGAAAATCTAATCAATGCAGCTGAGAAACGGCAGAAGCGTATTAGAAATAAGCGCTATCGTCCGCCGTTCAATAGGAATGACTTAGTCTTGATAAGAAGACCTACGAAAGCAGATGTGCTCAGGAAAAAGTACACGAAATTTCCCTATGTCTTCCACGGTCCACATCGCATATCTCGTGTCTTTGGTAATAATTGCTACGAAGTCACTAGTCTGGATGGGAGAGAAACCATTGGGCGTTTTAACGCGAAAAACATTAGAAAATATTACAAGAAGATAATATGAATAAATGAGAATGATGTTCCATTATTTTGAGAGGTTTGTTTTTGTATACATATAAGTCTGTCCCGACTTTATGTATCATGTCGAGAGGAATATGTACCCTCATTCTCATGACTGGAATGCCTTTATGGGAAGGTAATATGTAATTACTTGTGAACATGAAGCGAGAGTCAGGATCATATGTTTCGCGACCCACAAGTTGACTTTGGATAGCGATCTCGACGAGAGAAGCGGGGCGCATGCATTGCAAGTACTGTTGTCACAGCTGATTGGTTAGGGGTATTGATTATTTTTATCGACCAGCAACAAGAGATAAACTATGCTCTTTGGATGAGAATTCAAGTTTTTTATACGTTCTGGCATATTTTAACATGTCTGTAATTATAGCAGGTGTTGGATTATTAACTACTTTCACATAATTGAATTCTTAGGAACACGGAAATAAGATATTTGCATCTTATCAGTTCCAGTTTTGAGCACTCGTGGCGCGACGGTAGGTGACCTCGCAGTCGCGTTCTGGCTTGAACAACGGAGAGGGTAGATTGGATTATACCACGCACGTTTATACATGTATCGAGTTATACCGGTGACCGGCGGCGAAATGTCACGTGCACCGTGAGTGAAAGTTCGTCTTGAGTAGTGTACGATCACTGTACAGCAGGGAGTTTTCCTTAGTGCCGTGAAGGACTCCAGTATCAGTTCCGATTAGGCCATTGCGAACAAAATGAAAATGCAGCTTGTCTTGCTAGATAACTGTTCATTATAGGCCAGCCGTATAGTGTTCGTGAAAGGTGAATACTTGCTTTTACAAGCATACAATCATAATGTTTATTCAGTAGACATTCTTCGCATTGGAACTGGCCGTATCGATACACTCATTTCGTGTGTGTTGACAGAACAATTAGCACCTCCATTTGAGAAGCATTTCTCAATACGAGTGCTTGGATTTTGAATATACTTTTTATATATTTAGGGCCTAACTCATATGTCTGTGATCTTGCAACTATGTTGAGCAATATCATGTCTAGAGGAAAGGTTGCTATGTGCTTCAGTGCCTTAAACATGTGCGGCTAGGCGATATAAACACATGAGTGTCACTGTGCGAGCGAAGTTACGTTCATTCTGATGCTATACGTCGCGCGGCCCGTCCTGGTGAGTGCGAACACAGCTGTTGTATTGCAATACAGTGTGTTTCGCAATGAACCGATTGCGCGAGGCCAGTGAACTTTGGTGTTCGAGCCGATATAGACATCATTGCGTGCTGCGGTTGATAGGACGTTATCCGAAGATGAAAGAAACTGTCGTTGGTATTAGAGTGGAACATTCAGTGAGGATGGGAGATGTCTGGAGATCCAGGGTTCGTTTCTCGCTTTCCTGGACAGTGAAGACTTCTATTGCTTACATGGAGGGAACAGTCATAAAGGACATGACTGTGTTCTTTCGTGGTCTACAAGAATCATCTAAGGTACAGAATTAACCATCTTCAATCGTAGCTAAGCATGTTTATTCTAACGTTGTCTCTCTGCCACATTTTTTTTATATAGGATTTTTCGTAGAATGTCTAAGAATGGAGTTTAGGGTTGATCCTAGTGTCAAGACTGGCTCTATTCTGGACAGGGTTTTGATTCTATTAAAAGGATGCACCCATTGTAATTAAATGTATTATAGTTTAATTTTCTTTTGATTACTGTAAATTCAAGTTCATTTTATGGGGAATTTATTTAATGTAGAGAAGAGGAACTTTAGGCCACTCAAGATTCATCATTTTTCGTGTTTGATTTATATTGTATATGAACACTAGTTTTATGCCTTCATATGACATTACTCGAGCTTGGGTAGACTCAATTTGGAGTTTCTACTTCCGTAAGTCTACTTAGAAGACTGTTATACACTCGAAAGTAAAATTTCAGTATTCAGGTTGAGTTTCGAATACTGCAGTAAGCTTTATGAAGCAGGTTCAGTGAAGAAAGCGGATTTGTTTTGATTTGCTAGGAATTTATTCCGAATTTTGACTTGATCCAGGTTCTTTCTAACGTAATTTTTTGTGAGATTCTTCATTAAGTTTGCTTTATTAGATTCGATCAAGATCCATTATTGATGGACTAGACAGATGTTTTAAACACAGTTTGAAGACATTTGAATACATTCACCCTATGTTATTAACGCGAATCCCAGACTAGATTTATGTGGAAGCAGATATATCGCCAAAGCTGCAATTGCTATTTAACACTTATTGAAAGCTATGCATATTGATCGTGAATAATAATAACATAAGAGCAAATGAAATAATAATTTAACAGTGATTAATTGAACTGTAAAGAAACTTGTATAATTTTAGCAACAATATTTCATTGTGAATGTTATCTGTCAACTAAGCCGAATTCTTTGTACACTAAGAAAGATAACTAATTGAAGCGCTAATGAGATAGTTGTAATGCCTGATATTATAAATAATATGAATGCTTAGTGTAGCATGATATTTAATGGCAAAGCCATTGATTATTAAAAGGGTATTCAATGGAATATTCCAAGTTGTAGTATGGAAAGTAATCCACTCAGATAGATTGTGAAATTAGGGCAGTTTACTTCAGTATCAGTTCAAGTAAATAATCTGTTGTGAAAATCATGCATTTTAGGCATGTTGAATTAAACCTACCTGGTAAAATTTTCGACCATTTGTATCAATGCAATGCTTAACAGGCGTTTTAACAATCACTAATTCCGGTCTGGTGAGGACAGTTCATTTAAAGGGGTGTTAAAATTAAATTAAAGAAGTTAATTTTTGACTTAGCTTTATTGCTCGGTCAGAAGAGATAAATAACATCAGAAAAAACCAGCAAACATAAATATAATAAACCACATGGAAGATGTCACTTCTGAATCCTATAAAAAGAAACACACTAAGAAAGTGTTACAAAATGACTGTACATTTGTATTATAGCTTTAAATAATATTTTTTTTTCAGGGTATAAATTGATATATGTCTTGTAAATATGAAGATTTCCAGGGTTTATATTTAAAATGTTCCAATTGCTGTCAACATATATGTTGGACCATGTATATGATTTGTGTTCACTCATTCTTGGGTAAAATGCAGTCAACGGCATTGATGAATGTGGGGGCTGGCATTTTTCTCCTATGTTCAAGAAACTTCGGATGGAAGTTGGGCACTCTGCTTTGAAGTATAATATAGTGACTTACACTATATTTTCTATTCCTGAATAAATTTTCTTTTTGATCAATTTAAAATCTTCGAAATGTGGTACTTTATAGAAACGATATGAGAACACGTTAAGAAGGCCAGCGGTGGGTATTTCAGAGGTTTTCCCACACACCAGAGATTGCGTTCATTGTTATTCTTGTGCTTTTGAGCTTTCTTATGTCGTTCACCATGGTTTTTCTTAACGTAGTCTCAGTTAGGAATTCCTGTACCCCGTTTCCTCGTCTTATGTTGGGTAGAATCTGGCAAATTTTATAGCCGGGGTTTCCAGGCTCTACGATCCAGCTGTCTTGGTGGGATTCCAACATGCTGATGGTAGGTATAGCGCTCCAAGACCCCAGCTGCTGGCTAGTGGCTAGCGGACGGTGGAACAGAAACAGTGTTACCATGTTCATCCTTTAAAAAAATCCAACATTATTTTATTATTCTGTTTCTTATTATTGTTCATTAAGAGTGGTATAAAGTTACCTTTGTAGCGTAGCGGTTAGCATAGTTAGCTGGCACTCTAAATCTCTTGAGTTCAATTCCCAGCCATAACACAAAATTCACACTTCAACCATAGAGCACAATGTTTTTTAATTTAAAAAAATGATGATA
The DNA here is from genome assembly GCA_946902985.2 of Meconema thalassinum. Lineage (NCBI taxonomy): Eukaryota > Metazoa > Arthropoda > Insecta > Orthoptera > Tettigoniidae > Meconema > Meconema thalassinum. The sequence continues at coordinate 1,143,026,308 of OX336389.2, forward strand.
GCCATTTGTTCATTTTTCTTTATTTTCACATTTTAAACATTGCCATTTGTCAATTATCCATTTGTTTTATTTTTAAAATGTCAGTTTCATGATTTTGAATTTTATAATATAAAAACATAGATTTTCCATTTTGTTGTTTACACATTTGTCAATTTCCCATTTACATTCTTTTTAAATGATAGTTTAAATTTTTTTTAATTTTGTTAATATACAAACATTAATTTTCCATTTTGCTGTTTACACATTTCTTTCATTTTCATATTTGCGAAACATGATTTTCTTTTTTCTTTTTAAGTTTTTGTAAATGATATTAATGCAAGTGCTTGTCCGTGGCAATAGTGCAGTCTGTCTATGTGTTTCCAGAAACACAGAGGCTTATTATTACTGCGTTTTGAGAATAAGGGAATTAGACCTAACGAATACCCTACTTTCTTACAATTACAAAAACAAATATTTACAAAATACAAAATCTACTACCTCTACAACTTACAAAACTTCATGTCTCTAAACTATAAAGTACAAGAAATCACACCTCTTCCTCATGGTCATAACCCCATGGTAGGCTAATGTGTAGGTCATTCGTCTACACACATTTGTTATTCATCGAGGCAAGAGTGCGTTTTCTCTGTTCCACAAGATACTAATTATGGTTGCTGGATTGTATCCTGCACTGGTTATGCGACATAGCTTTGCTTAACCCAAATGAGTAAAAGAGATTTGATTCCCACCTCAGCCATTCTTGAAGTGGTTTTCCGTAGTCTTCACACTTGGTCATTAGGCAAATGTTGGAATTGTACCTCTCTGCCTCAAGTCGCTATCTCTATTCCATGCAGGCTATACACTCACTCACCATTCTGCAGGCTGTTTGTTGTTTTGCCGGAAGTTATATAATGCTTATTGCACAGTCGGCACTTTTGCGTTAACACAAAGTGAATTCAGTTAGTCCTTTGTAGTTGAAAGCCGAGACTGAAATATCATAGACATACAAATATAATGTACTGTGACCGAAATCAAGATTGAATTATAATCACATCAGCTGTGATGAGATTGGAAGCATAGTCTCTCGACGATTATTGTGGCATCTTTAACACGAAATTATGTTATGGGTAACATACGAATTGGTATTATTATTTATACATCTATAATTGTATCTCAGTCTCCGAATATTATTCCACTAACAGATTTTTATTGTGGCAGAACGCCAGGTGTTTTTGTCAGGATATACCGTGTCGAGCTCCGCTGGATATGACGTCAGCCTCTAAGAGCATGTGAGCGCGCCTGTTACCCACACCACGTGATGAGAAGGGCAGTGTGCTTCTCCGAACCGACGAGCAGTTGATTGGCAGTATTTCATCCGAGGCTTATACACGTTTGAAACTCACACACCTGTCTTTATCTTGGTCGTGAAGTTTCTTATCGCGCCCGGGATAGTCTGTTCTAATGTGAACGTGAGTTCGTTTTACTGCATGAAAACCGGTAAAGTGTGTACTGCAGAATGTTAAACTCAGTGAAACGTGTGTGCTAATGGAGTTAATGTGAGTACTTATTTAACATTATTTGACACCACATCAGAAGTATACACAATCATGGAGACTGACACGAACAGTTCAACTTCCCATGTAAGTACAGTTTGGTCATGCTAAAATCACAACTTCATTATACAAGAGATTAAACTACTAGTTACAGACGAGTATTATTCTACTAGACATTAGGAAGAGAACACAATTAGATGAACATTACTGTTATTATTACAACAGAATGTGGAAATGCAATAGAACAGTGCCGAACAGTCAAATGACATATTGGGAACTTGAATTTTCTGGAATGTTAACTTCACACACAATGAACCTCGTGGGAACACTAATGAATTGTAATACAATCAAGATCACGATGACAGGTTAGATTCTTTAAGGGAAAATTTACGAACATGGATGGACACCAGGATTTGAAGATACAATTACACCTTATAATCTACACGGTGATGCTGGCGTTTTATAAATTCCTACATCATCGATCCAGCAGATTTAGGCATCTTTAAACACCATGACATCGTGGGACATAACACCAAATTCAAGGGCAGTGAGTCCATTCTACACTCATTGCAACCCCGTGACAAACCATAACCATGACTAATTGATTGTTTTATTTTCAGATGACTTTGAGATTATGCCTGTTTTTCGAACATACTACAGCTTTTTAGGAATAAGATCTTGCAAATTTAATATCATTTCACACAATTTCCTTCGATCATATTGAACCCTTCAGAATAGCAGTGTTTATATACAAGAGTCTTGATCAAGGGGTCGCGCTCAGTTCCTAGTGTGATGTTTACGTTCGCCAAACAACATGCTCTACTGAGGTAAGGGTCATAGGATTAAACTATAATTAAGAAAGAAAGGTGACAAGATGTAAAATAATAACATGGTTTAATGACTAATAGTGCATAAAATGAATATAAACAACAATAATAAAAAATCCTCCCGGAATTTTCCCCTGACAGGATTATCTATCAATGCTGAGGAGTCAGACGGATCTCCCCCTTATTAAAATGTGGATCCTAGTTCCACTAACTTGCATTTTGGATTTTATGTACGCGTAATGACTAACTACGAAGAATGAGTATATTGGATGACTGTTCGTTTACAACGGGTTAACAGCCACGATGCTTACGAACAATCATCTCGTAAATCAACGTTTACGGATATGGGACATGACACTAATAAAAACCCTTAAAATGTAATGCTGACACACACACTAAAATCTACTATTTACAGGAATCTCTCTCGAGACCCTCATCTAGCGCGATGACGCACTTGACAAAATGAGCTGCCAACTCCGGCCAATTGCTCAATCCACAAACAAGGAAATACAGCATTGCACGTGACTTCACGGGTCACAGATATGGAATATAAACATGGACTAAACCAACAACAACAAAAGCCTGACCGGCTAAGATTACTTTATATGAACAAAACTGCATGTTAAGGTAACGCTTCGGAGATTATCGTGATTCGTAGGCAACTCCCATTTATTTAAACAATTTTACCATTGATCAGTTCTTAATGTTGTATTTCAAGTAATTACGGAGCCACACGAGCGCTCCTCACTAATGACCTCGCTAGCAACCTTCAGTCCGTCTTGTGAAACAGCTCCCCTCTCCTCAATACCTGTCATTGTCCCAACTCCAGTGTGTAAAAATAACTGACCAACTGTGCCGTTATCTCAAGGAATCAACAGCAACAAAATCTCAACCACCTCAACATATGGTCAGACATTAATTAAAATATCCACAATTGCCCTCACAAGGTAACAATATGGACCTGGCACCAAGCTGACAGAAATCAGTCTACGCTGAAATTCCCGCTTGTAATGACCACAAAATACACACACACACACTTCTGGGAATGACATGACGTTTTTCACACAGAACGGCTGAATAGATGCTCACAAACTATTTAAAAAATATATTAAAACCTACGATAGAGCTGACTGCTCTTCGTCCCAAATCACATTGCTCCAAAGGCAATAATCTCACTGAATCTGATCAATAATAAACCTTAAAAAATATTCATTACCCTCCATTCTATTGTATATTATATTACTTCAGTCCTACTTCTGAAACACAACATATCTCCGAGAGACGTTTTTAACCGCATTGCGTAACATATGCAAACACGGTCGTCCACATAGCTACGTTAGTTAAAACAACAAACAAAAGAACCTTCCACTAATAACGTATGTGCGAGCTGTTTCCATGCAAAAGGTGTGTCAGACCAAAACTAAATATACTACGTTAATCACACAAGCAAATTATTTACAAAACAAAATATGTCCCATACACCATAAGTTAATTTATCAGATAATAATAAGTATATTATTCAGTACTCATCCTCGGCCAGTCACCCGTCAAAGGACATCCGCTGCCATCTCCCAACTGAATGCGTCTTAGCTCATCTCAGCCATCTGGACTGAGTGTTGATAGTTCCAGACTTCCTTCAGGATAAGCGATGTCATCTCTCGTGCTGATTCAAAAAGTTAGATTATTATTCACTTGATATCTGACTACTAAATTCGCCGTTTCAGGTACTACTTTCCCCGGAACTGTCTGTTGGCGAATTATCGAAGATACTGCCCCTACAAAATATAGTACTGTGACTATCTATCACTGAATTTAACACATTTATAATAATTTCTGTGTCCACTGACACATAAAATATAATAACTTACGTCCTCAGACGAGCAAAAGTAATAGCTTCCGTCCTCAGACGAACAAATGTAATAAGCACTGTCTTGGCTCTTCACGCCACTTATAAATGAACCGGCCCTAGGTATTGATAGTGGGGGAAATTATACAAAAATTTCTCAAAATAATAGTGGTACAGGAATGAAATAAATATCACTGAACTCGAAAAATAGCGCAGGTCAAGAATATGCCCATTAATCCTAGAATCGATCGTAGAGATTTTGTCTAGGCGATCTCCCGCGTTAATGCTAGTCATCGCGTGCCCTAGCTAGACTTGCCGCGCTGGTAAGCATTCTTCTCTCATTGGTTCCACATTTTCTGTAACTTGGTGGTTTTTATCAGACCTTGGCTTCGTAGGAGTGTCTAGTATTTTCATCAGCCACTCACGTTACTGCATCATATTTTTTAGGCGCGAATATTACAATGAACATACCAGAAGCGTGTCTCACTGCGCGTCGCTTCTATTTTGAGGTGGCCACCACCTGTCCTTCTGAATCATTGCTAGGTCTTTCTTTTCACAATCCTAAGTATTTAGCCTTTTGTCAAACTGCTGCAGGTATGTCCCCATTGTCTCCAACCAATGCTTGAAATTTCCTCATCTCCGTCTGGCTATTTTCATGATGCTGGTGGAAATATTTATTAATTGAAGAAATAAAACATCGAATCATTTATCCATCATAGGGTAAAGGGTTCACAACTCCCCCACTCACAAAATTTCGAAATTCGGAGAAAGTCGATAATTTTAAACAGATTTCCGTAGGCCAAATTGTTTTATTTCAGAATCACCCCTTTTCTATTACTCGGTCTAGCCGCTCCTGTCTTGAATGGCATTTACTCGTCTCATTTCCTGCTTGGACCTCCCCTCTCAGTCTGCTTGCACGACGCGCTGGTGCCTTAGGCAACACTCTGCTCGTCTCGTTAATGTTTGTCAACACCAATTCCACTTCCTTCTTCACGTGCCATACTCAACTGCTCCCCGTTCACTTGGTTGATATTGGACGTCCATATATTTAAACTGCATCATTATTTCGGCGCTCTCATGGTTCACTTCTTCGATACTTTTTTAGGTTGGCAGCGTTGTAGACCGACATTGTTCCTGTGCTTAACTCTTTCACTCTGTATGCATTATTTCCAAGGTTTCTTACGATAGAAGAGGGTCCTATGAACTTTTCGCAGAATTTGCTGAAGATCTTTTTCTCTGGATCCGATGTAGCGGGTCGTTTCACCAAAACGAGCTGGTTGATTTCAAGATCACTGTGAAACCTCTTATTTCTCACTCGCCGTAATCTGCGGTCTGCTTGTTTTCTCATGTAGGCTCTCGTTCTCTCAATTCGCAGGTCAGGTGCTATCATGGGATCTTGTGGGCAGTTAATGATGCTTTTCCACGTTCTCACTGGATAATCGTTTTTGTGTAGGACCATAGGGATCTGTCCTGTTGACTCGTGCCTGGTAGAATTCATGCATGTCTCTACATCCTTAATTTTATCCACCCATTTGTGATGTTCATTTGGAATGAAGATTCTCAAGTATGATGTTACACATTTTATTGCTCTCTCACTTGGATTAGCTTGGGCATGTCGGATACTGCTTAAAACGTGTTTTATACCCATGTCCTCCATACCCTTCTTGAATTCGGCGCTTGTAAAATAACTGCCATGGTCTGACAATATAAATTCTGGTTTTCCAAGGATTGGAATAACTTTATTTCGAATACGACTGAGTACTTGCTTCGATGTAGTTTTCTGAATGGGGCATAATACGACAAACTTAGAAAATACATCAATGCACACTAGCAAGTGACGGCAACCTCGCCTTCCTTTCGGAAATGGACCGAAACAATCTAGGGCCAGTAGCTCGCAGGGTTTCTGAGGTAGCAATGGTCTAGGATACTGCCTCATTAAATAGTTATTGGGCTTTGTCCTCTGACACGGATCACAAGTCGTTATGACGTCACATATAGTTGTTCTCATACGTGGCCATGTAAATGTCTCTCCTATTGTCGCTTCGCACTTATCTACTCCGACGCGTCCGTAACTTTCGTGAGTATGCCATGTCAGTCCTCGCTGTAAGGATGCAGGTACTAATATGCGTAACTTGGTGTGGTCATTATCTACCCATTTGTGCAGCAAATTGTTGACATAAACATATCTTCCTTCTTTTGCTTTCGCTTCTCGGTATGCAGGTGTTCCTGTAGGTAGCTGCTTTCTGAAATATTGAATTAATAGCATCATCCATGGTTCCGCTTCCTGTTCTCGCTGTATCTCACGTAACTCCTCCAAGAATTCCCGGTCCTTCGGTGTTAACTCCAAGTGTTGTACCATCGCTGTTTCTTCATTATCGGGCTCTGGGTTCCTGCTGAGTGCATCCGGAATCACGTTCATCTTTCCAGGACAATGTTCAATCTCAATGCTAAACTGCTGAATATATATAGACCAACGTGTCACACGTTCGCTTGCCATCGACGTCTTAAATAAGAATGTTAATGCCTTGTGATCAGTCCTGACAACAATGGGGTAGCCGTAAATTATTATTTTCCATTGTTGAAGCGCATGAAGTATGGCCAACAATTCTAGTTCCGTTACAGTATAATTGCGCTCGTGCTTACGCAATTTTCGGCTGACAAATGCCAAATATGTTTTATGTTGCAGGTTAGCTGGATCTTCTTGATAAAGCATAGCACCTATACCAATTAGTGAAGCATCCGCTTGGATTACAAATTTGTGCTTGAAATCTGGATATCCTAATTTAATGCAGTTTTCCTATAGCTGTTTTGTTGCTTGGAACGCCTTCTCACACTCCGCATTCCATAACCATTTATTATTCTTCTTTAGCATTTCCTGCATTGGAGCTACAGTCTCCGTGTAACCTGGACAGTTTTCCTTAAAGAATCCCGTTACGCCTAAGAAAGCCCGAATGTGCTTGACTGTCGTTGGTGTAGGGAAATTCTTTATCGCTTCGATCTTAGCTGGATTTGGCTTCACTCCCTCCTTGTCAATGATGTGGCCCAAATATAAGATCTCGCTCTTGAAGAAATGCGATTTCTTCAGGTTTACTTTGAAAGTTGATGCATTCAGGTTGCCTAATACTTTATCTAAATTTTCCATGTGAGTTTCAATGTTGTCGGATGCCAGCAGAATGTCATCAATGTAGCGTACTGTCATCTCCTTAACTTCCTCGGTTAGATTCCGGTCCAGGGCTCGGATTAAAGCACAGCCCGCTGTTTTGACTCCAAAGGGCATTCGGACGAAGCAAAACGTTTGGTTATCGAATAAGAAGCCAGTTAGAAGCTGTGACTTCTCATCCAATTCAATATGGTGAAACGAGCTCGTCCGGTCAACTGATGAATAAATGCTTTTGTTTTTAAAGCCTTTTAATACGTCTCTGATAATTGGCGCTCTGTCATACTCAGGAAAAATGAGTCTCGTGTTGAGATTTCTGGCATCTAAACAAAGTCTAATAGATCCATTTGGTTTTGTGACTGCCAAAATCGCATTTAGATAAGCTGTAGGTGTCTTCCTTATCACCCCAGCTTGTAACATCTCATCTATAATGACCTTGACTTGACAACGATATTTTTCAGGAATTGGGTACAACCTACTTTTGAACGGTGACCAATCCTCGACTTGCATTGAATATTTGAAATTTAATATTTTTCCAGGTACTGTATCAAATACTGCTTTGTGCTTCCTTAAAATCTCTTCCAACTGTTTTCTGTGTTCACCCCCAAGTTGAATGTCATTGAGCCGCTCCTGTAGTAACTCTTCAAATTGTGCCTCACTGTTATCTCCTTCCGTTAATAAAGACCATATCTCCTGGGATTCACTTTCGTCATCTAGTTCCACAACAGCTCCTTCTATGATGTTATCTTCTGCCTTTCGTATCTCCTCTTCCGTCTCTTCCGATATTGCTTCCAATGCCCAAGAATTTACATCTCTTCCGGTGGTGATTTCATCCATATGCAATCCCACGTTCTTCAGCTGATCGTACTCTCTAAAACTGACTGTATTCTTGTGCAAATCTATCACTGCTTGATAGTCACAAATAAAATTTGCACCAAGAATTATATTGAAATTCATCTTTGCCATGATAATGAATGTTTGCCCAAAAGTATGTTCCAATATGTTCAGCTCTATGTATGCCTGACGTTTACAAGTGACGGTGCGTTCAGGAATAACACCCCTCACTTTGAGCCGTGGTACGGGAATTACAGGAATATCCTGACTCCGTCCCAACTCTCGAACCAAGGCCTCCGATACCAGACTGATCTGCGACCCCGTATCTAATAAACATCTTATATTAATTCCACCAATCCTCGCGTAAATAATGGGTAACTGCCTAATTTCATCGTTCCGTGGTTTCACCGTCTACTCCAGGCAGTCTTCTGGCAAAGCAATCCATTCTTGTATGTTCGCTACTATCCATCCATCTTCAACTTCCGACTGTTGCGTTTGTAGACTGTCTTCTTTATCCAAATTTAGCATTTTTTTATAGCTCCGGTGCGACTCCCATCATCCTTTTGTCGCCCATGCCCTTGATATTCCTCTTGTCTCAGTAGACTTCCGGCTTCCTCAGTATGTGTGTCTGGATTCTTCATGTTCCCTATGGCCTTTTCCCATCTTCCGAGCTCTCCACCTTGACTAGCGTGTAATTCCTCTAGGTAATTTTGTGATTGAGCGTGCCTATCATCCCAGTCATTTCGATAATTACGTGGCTCTCCTTGATTTTGATCTCTCCTTCCTTTCCATCTTTGATTAGCATTGTAATCACCGTATCTTCCATAAGGCCTTTCATTTCTTCGATTATCACGCCATTGCTGATATCCTCTCTGTTGATATCTATTGTTGCCTTGATATGACCTATTGTTGTAGTTATTCTCGTTACGCTGGTATGGTCTGTTTTCTCCTTCTTCCTGATTTCGCCTAGGTGTGGAGGTGCTTGTATTAGTACCCTGCGTTTTAGTGTTTGCCTGTTTAGGTTTTAGGACCTCTGTCGTATTGACTAACTCCAGCTGTCTTCCTCCTCTATAATGATTCTGAGATGTAGTCTCATCTATCTGGCGTAATATCTGCTCTGCATGTAAGGCCGTACTAACATTCGCTGCGACTAGTACTTGTTGCACGTTGACTGGTAATTGCCGCGCTATTGTCATCACCAGATCCGCTTCATTTAAAGGGTAATCAAGGTCGCGAAATTTTAGCATTTGCATGTTAAAGAAATCTGAGTATTTCGTTTGCTGGGTGGTTTGGTATTTTCTAGAGTAAAGCTCCATCCTTAGACTCTGTTGTATTGCTGGCGACCAGTACTTGCGCAGAAACGCTAATTTGAAATCTGACATAGTTCCAAATGTATATCTGAAGATTAAAAACCATGTAAGGACATTTCCTGATGAAAATCTCTCCATCATCCTCAATCTACGTGCTTCAGGTACCCCAGTGTCATTGTAATGGTCTTCAATTTCTTTAATAAATGCTTTAGGTGTCACCCCTGAATTCTCCGTGTATTTCTGCGGTTTATAATCGTTCGAGTGAATTACTTGGATAAGTTGTGTGGGCTGATGACCGTCTTGTGGCGTGGAACTCCTTTCGATATTTTTGTGAAACCCTTCCGTGTTTGCTGTTAATGGGCTCTCTGTCTGAGCTTGACTCCCTGCTGTGCTTTCCTCCCCGGGGCTATTTGAGTCGTCCTGCCTATCTCTCATTGTTCCTGTTTTAAATATCGAGGATTTTTCTAATGACTTCAGTTCGGCTTTAATGATCCTGTCTGTTTGCTCTTTAAGTTAACCCTTAATTTCTTGCTCTAATGCTTGAATACGAGTATGATTTTCGCCTACTGTTTTAAGGATGGTTGATCTTTCCTCTTTAGAATCGATATTCATTTTCCGCCAATCTTTCCTTATCTGCTCCTTAATTGTGCTTACTTTTTCCTCAATCTGGCTTTTAGTGTCATCCTGATTGCTTTCTATCTGGCTCAACCTTTCTTCCAATCTCGCGCTATTTTCATCGATGGTACTCTTTAATTGACTCTGATCCGCTTCTAGGCTTTTCCATTGCTCCGCTGATTTTATTTCGAGACGGTCCATATCTTTAATTATGCCGGATATATTTTCATCTACCGCTGATAATTGTTGTTGAATGACTTTGCCGCTCTTTTCCATTTCCATAAATCGTCCTTCTAACTTATCCTGAGCTATCTTGACCTCGCTTGTATTCATAGTGCACGCTAGTTCAATTTGCTCTAATTTAGCTAACACCGTTTCATCCAGAATGCTAAGTTTTTGATCAAAAATACTTTCCATTTTCTTAATCTGATCTAATTGCTTTTCATTGTTTTTACTAACATCTAGGGCCAGCAATACCATCTGTTGATTAGTGTGATCTTTCATCTCTGCGGTTAACGAAGCTAATTGTTTCGTGTTTTTAACATTCTGGGCCTCTAACTGCGAATTGATAGTGTCATTAATTTCACTTTTTAATAGTCTAGCTTGTTCCGCCTGATATTCATTTTGTTCAATCCTACTGTTATTTAATTGTGTCCGCAATGATTCACTTTGTTCGGATAGTTTAGCGTTTAATGATTCACTTTGTTTCGCCAATTTAGTGTCCAACAATTCCTGTGTTCTCCTAGCCGCGTTCTCAATGATTTCTTGAATCTGTTCCACCGTTGCCATCTTATATACTTTATATGAGACATTAGGGAAATGGCATAAAGCAATGCCCTTTGACACACACATACAATCCAATGCACATTTAATTTCTTTACCCAACTCAGTTCATTTATTTTTACATTTAATCCCACTAGTCGATTGCATCTCTGAGTGGTTCTAATTTTACTCAATTTAATTTAAACCCAAACACATATTCAGTCATTAAATTGTTATCCTGATCTGATATTAACACTGACTAATTAACAAAGTATTAATTGTCATTTAAGGCTACCAGCCTCCTAACATTTTCATGAGTTTGACTTTCTAAACAAATCTAGTTTTAACTTAAATCATTGGGCGCCCGGTATCACGCATATTAATTTTACTTTAATTTAAAAGACAAAAAACGTGAACCGTATTTTACATTGCAAACTCCTGATTTTAATTTACATTTCACACATTTTGGCGGTATCACCTTCGCCTCAATTATTTTAAATAAAATATCACTTTCCGGTGATGATTAAAATACTGTCATATCTGCCTGCACTTGCGGCATGCCAGTTTTACTCAAATACGCCACTTAAATGTGTTCCAGCAGCGAACCAGCAACAAAATTACACCTTCATTGTTGCGTCAGTTTGAAAACCCAACTACGCTTACATTGACATGTGCAAAATCTTTGCCGTTACACCACAGTGAACCGCCCCACGCTTGGCCGCGCCAGTTTATCTCCTATGAACCCTTCAGAATAACAGTGTTTATATACAAGAATCTTGATCAAGGGGTCGCGCTCAGTTCCTAGTGTGATGTTTACGTTCGCCAAACAACATGCTCTACTGAGGTAAGGGTCATAGGATTAAACTATAATTAAGAAAGAAAGGTGACAAGATGTAAAATAATAACATGATTTAATGACTAATAGTGCATAAAAAGAATATAAACAACAATAATAAAAATCCTCCCGGAATTTTCCCCTGACAGGATTATCTATCAATGCTGAGGAGTCAGACAGATCTCCCCCTTATTAAAATGTGGATCCTAGTTCCACTAACTTGCATTTTGGATTTTATGTACGCGTAATGACTAACTACGAGGAATGAGTATATTGGATGACTGTTCGTTTACAACGGGTTAACAGCCACGATGCTTACGAACAATCATCTCGTAAATCAACGTTTACGGATATGGGACATGACACTAATAAAAACCCTTAAAATGTAATGCTGACACACACACTAAAATCTACTATTTACAGGAATCTCTCTCGAGACCCTCATCTAGCGCGATGACGCACTTGACAAAATGAGCTGCCAACTCCGGCCAATTGCTCAATCCACAAACAAGGAAATACAGCATTGCACGTGACTTCACGGGTCACAGATATGGAATATAAACATGGACTAAACCAACAACAACGAAAGCCTGACCGGCTAAGATTACTTTATATGAACAAAACTGCATGTTAAGGTAACGCTTCGGAGATTATCGTGATTCGTAGGCAACTCCCATTTATTTAAACAATTTTACCATTGATCAGTTCTTAATGTTGTATTTTAAGTAATTACGGAGCCACACGAGCGCTCCTCACTAATGACCTCGCTAGCAACCTTCAGTCCGTCTTGTGAAACAGCTCCCCTCTCCTCAATACCTGTCATTGTCCCAACTCCAGTGTGTAAAAATAACTGACCAGCTGTGCCGTTATCTCAAGGAATCAACAGCAACAAAATCTCAACCACCTCAACATATGGTCAGACATTAATTAAAATATCCACAATTGCCCTCGCAAGGTAACAATATGGACCTGGCACCAAGCTGACAGAAATCAGTCTACGCTGAAATTCCCGCTTGTAATGACCACAAAATACACACACACACTTCTGGGAATGACATGACGTTTTTCACACAGATCGGCTGAATAGATGCTCACAAACTATTTAAAAAAATATTAAAACCTACGATAGAGCTGACTGCTCTTCGTCACAAATCACATTGCTCCAAAGGCAATAATCTCACTGAATCTGATCAATAATAAACCTTAAAAAATATTCATTACCCTCCATTCTATTGTATATTATATTACTTCAGTCCTACTTCTGAAACACAACATATCTCCGAGAGACGTTTTTAACCGCATTGCGTAACATATGCAAACACGGTCGTCCACATAGCTACGTTAGTTAAAACAACAAACAAAAGAACCTTCCACTAATAACATATGTGCGAGCTGTTTCCATGCAAAAGGTGTGTCAGACCAAAACTAAATATACTACGTTAATCACACAAGCAAATTATTTACAAATCAAAATATGTCCCATACACCATAAGTTAATTTATCAGATAATAATAAGAATATTATTCAGTACTCATCCTCGGCCAGTCACCCGTCAAAGGACATCCGCTGCCATCTCCCAACTGAATGCTTCTTAGCTAATCTCAGCCATCTGGACGGAGTGTTGATAGTTCCAGACTTCCTTCAGGATAAGCGATGTCATCTCTCGTGCTGATTCAAAAAGTTAGATTATTATTCACTTGATATCTGACTACTAAATTCGCCGTTTCAGGTACTACTTTCCCCGGAACTGTCTGTTGGCGAATTATCGAAGATACTGCCCCTACAAAATATAGTACTGTGACTATCTATCACTGAATTTAACACATTTATAATAATTTCTGTGTCCACTGACACATAAAATATAATAACTTACGTCCTCAGACGAGCAAAAGTAATAGCTTCCGTCCTCAGACGAACAAATGTAATAAGCACTGTCTTGGCTCTTCACGCCACTTATAAATGAACCGGCCCTAGGTATTGATAGTGGGGGAAATTATACAAAATTTTCTCAAAATAATAGTGGTACAGGAATGAAATAAATATCACCGAACTCGAAAAATAGCGCAGGTCAAGAATATGCCCATTAATCCTAGAATCGATCGTAGAGATTTTGTCTAGGCGATCTCCCGCGTTAATGCTAGTCATCGCGTGCCCAAGCTAGACTTGCCGCGCTGGTAAGCATTCTTCTCTCATTGGTTCCACATTTTCTGTAACTTGGTGGTTTTTATCAGACCTTGGCTTCGTAGGAGTGTCTAGTATTTTCATCAGCCACTCACGTTACTGCATCATATTTTTTTAGGCGCGAATATTACAATGAACATACCAGAAGCGTGTCTCACTGCGCGTCGCTTCTATTTTGAGGTGGCCACCACCTGTCCTTCTGAATCATTGCTAGGTCTTTCTTTTCACAATCCTAAGTATTTAGCCTTTTGTCAAACTGCTGCAGGTATGTCCCCATTGTCTCCAACCAATGCTTGAAATTTCCTCATCTCCGTCTGGCTATTTTCATGATGCTGGTGGAAATATTTATTAATTGAAGAAATAAAACATCGAATCATTTATCCATCATAGGGTAAAGGGTTCAATATTAACTTTGAATTTTTTGTCTTGTTCTATAATTTATTTATTTTTTTGATTGTGAATATTTCCTCAATTAAATTTTGATGCGATTGCGGACGATATTTCCGAGTTTTTGGCAGCGATAGTTGATCGTATTTATCTAATTAAATGATTTTATTAGATCATTTTTATGCATTATAGATCAGTTAATAATAATAATAATAATTTATTGGTTAGCGAACCTGGTAATTATAATATGATGGATTATTATGCTGACAGATTCGAGTCGTATCAGGCATTTTTGAATTATGATATATTTTGCATAGCACATATAAAGGAAAGCATGTAGTTATAATTATGTTGTTGACACTATTTAAATAAGTGGTCTTATTTTGTGGCAACATTTTGGATGCGAGCCATGTGGCCTATCCAAGATGAATATTTAACGTTTGGAAGTGAGAGATAATAAGAATTTCTCTACTAGTATTGTGCGTTTGATGTTTGAAGGATGTGTCTGTGTAACACAATCCTCATTTAGTAATTTGCTAGATGCATGCCTAACGTATTCGACGATTAAAATAATGCAATATTAAATGCAGTGATAAAAGTGCTATTGATACGAATTTATGAAACAGTTATAATAATTTCTAGGATTCAGCCAAATCTGGCCTTGCATTAACAGGAATGCATACTTAAATTATGGATAGCTGATCTATAACCAATTAAATTGTTGATTAAGATTTCTATTTTGATTAATTTATTCATTAATTAATTTTCGCAAATATTATAATAAAGTTATGGAAGAAATTTATGATAATTTGTTTATAACAATTTATATTTTGGAATTCAATGATTGTATTTGCATTTGATGATCAGATTAATACAATATGGTCCAGGATTCGGAATAATAATAATAATAATCATAATTATTATATCATTTATAACAATGGTTTTTTGATGAATATTCATTTAATATGAGATTTTCTCAACGTTGTCTGCACATTACTCTGCTCCAATGTCAGATGATAATTGTAAATATTTGTCAAATATTTCATTTACGATAATTTAAATTCGTATTTAACCAACGATAATTATCCTTCACTTTAATTAAATTTATGTGTGAATTTTCAGTGTATTTAGAAATATGTGTTTATGGGAAGTGAATAATGCGATAGCCAAATTTAATTTATTCATTCAAAAGCTGAAATCAGTGACAGTGCAGTGCAACGAAAATGAAATATTGTATTTCATTTTATTCAGCTTACTCGACGAACACTGGAACATTAACTTCGATTCACATTACCCCACAGAAATTATATAGGACAATCAAATTGGTAGTCTAGGACTTTTGAATCCATGATCACAACATAAGCATAAAACCAATTTGATTCTAGGAGTGCATTTATTTATTTATTTATTTTGTTTCGTCTGCTCTTAAATAAAATAGACCATTTTATCTTAGTTATATTAAATCATTCCTGCAGCTTGTTCCATTTCCTGACTGAGTGATACTATCCTATTTTATTTAACAAATATATATCTGAGGCAACCTTTCTCACCTATCCCTTTAAACGCCCGAGATACCAGATCTCTTGCCTGCCCGTGTTTGCAGTTGATTTTTTTGTAGTTTTTCCGGATATATATTTCAGGGAATCCTAATTTGTTTTTGTTACGACCATGTACCATTTCTTGGACATCACGTTGATTTCCGGGCCGACGTGAGGTCTGGGAAACGGGTACATGAGGTCGACGTGGCGCCCAACCTGGAAGGCCTCGAACAGAGATATTCGTACCTTTGGGAGTCAATTTTCTTCTGATATCTGACATTAAAGTTACGAACAGAGAGAATCGTACTGATGTTTATATATTTTCATTGTGCATAACATAGTGGTTTCGAATTGAGAGAGATCGAATCGTTTGTTATTTAGGCAATAAAATGGGACAGTTAAGTAGTCAGACGTGTTCTGATATCTGACGGTGTTATTCAGCAAGGATTTTTAATTCGGTTTAGGCTGATGATATTGCACTTAGTTTTGCATTTAATAGTAAAGTAAATGTCAGGATGATTAAGATTTCTATAAACTCACTATGATGAAAAATAATTATAGATGCACGATGTTGTTTTATGATTAATAATTTTTCTTTTTGCTCTTTTCTATTCACCAGAGTGAGTTTAGTGGATGAATGTGCTCTGTTTATTAGACGTTAAATATGTTCGAAAAAAAGGAAAATATTTCTAGTCTCATGGTCCTGGTTGGTCATCTAGTTTGTAAGTTTTCCCTATTCTTAAGTATTTTTGATATGCCTTACGAAGTACCAGAGGAATTAAGAGGTTTCTTAACTCAAGTCCAAGTTGAATTTAATAAGTTGCGACAACAAATGTCCGATGATAAGGAGCAACTTAATAATAATTTAACAGCTAATAAGGATGAATTAACTGATAAGTTGCAAACTTAAACTAATGATGTGCAAACTTCAAATGCTAAGTTGTAAACTTTAACCAATGATGTGCAAATTGTAACTAATAATTTGAAAACCTTAACTGAGAAAGCTGAGGAATTTAAGGAGGAAATACAGGATAGTTTAGATGAAGTAAAAAGGGAGACGAAAGAACTGAAAAATAAAGTATCGAATTTGTCAGTTGATGTATTAAAGGTTAATACTGATATAGGAGAAATTAATTTATCGATTATTAATCTTAAATCAGAGATTCAGGGTTATATCACTTGAAACTAATGCGTTAACTACCGATGTTAAAAGTCTCGAAACTCGCTTGCAATCGCAGATTTCGGAAGTAAAGGTAGATTTTGAGAAAAGCAATGCATCTCTTGATAAGAAATTAGACTCTTGTGATACCAGATGGACGCATAAAATCAAAACTCTGAGAAACGAATTACACGGTCATGTGTCAGGACAAATTAATGTTGTCAAAACGCAATTCATAGACAATCTGGGAGCATTAGAAAATAAATTGAATGATAACTTGGATGGATTAAGTAAAGACTTGGTGGCGCATCTAACCAGAAATAATGAATCGAGCGCAGAAACAGTTGCGGAATTACGTTTAGCGATAAACACTAATACTGGAGAGTTAGATGGTGTCAAGAAACAAATTGATCAACTTACTGGTAAATGCGACAATAACTTTGAGGATATGCGCAAGGAGTTGGAAACACACGTGAAAGGCAGCGTGGTGGTTACATCTTTAGAGATGGAGGAAAAGTTGAAGCTCGAACACAGTATGACGACTATGCGTATTTCGAATCTTGAATCAGAACTGAGCAACATGAAAGTTAATGCGGATAAGAGTCGAGAAATAATGGAAACATCAATGCCATCCAATAGCCATAATTTATCTGGGGGCTTAGAAAAGAATACTACTCAAGTAAATTCAACCACACCCGGACATGTTACGATTATCCGTAACATTGATGATAGACCTAGAAAATTCAATGGGGGAAATAACCTTACTCCCATGGAATTTCTAAGGGACCTTCGTGAATACATGGATGAAAATCGAGTTTCTAAAGAAAGACAACTAAGACAAGTCGAAAGATCGTTAGAAGGAACTCCACTAAGCTGGTTCAGTGCATTCCGAGACTGGTTTATGAACATGGACGACTTTAGTCACGCATTTATAAACCGATTCTGGAGTCCGGAGGAACAATTCGATGTCAGGACAGACATGTATTCTAGGAAATACGCCACATCTCACCCAACGAAGTATGCAGGGTATTTCACTACACAGCTCGCCAAATTACAATTTTTGACTCCGCCATTATCACGAGGGGAATTATTGTGATCGATCACGAGACAATTTCCTATACAGATCCAGCGCATGTTGATAACATCCGGAGTAGAGACACTACAGGATTGTGAGGAGATTCTCAGGCGTATAGATCATACGAGTAGTCTTCAGAACAGTAGGTCGGATAGAAGAGAAAACCGTGAAATCAACGCCGTAGTCATGGACAGAACATCTCAGAAGGATAGGTCCTATAAACGAAAAGAAAAAACACCAAGGGATTATGATCGACGAAATAGCAATGGAAATTATCGATCGAATTACCAGGAATACAATCCTAGAGCAATGACTAATAATAGATACAATAATCAGAGACAAACGCCGTATAACAGAAGATATTCGAGATATCGTGATAATGGCAGGAACAACTGGTATCAGAATAGGAGGTATAACAATTATCACTTGAACAATAACGGCAGACAATACCAAAATCAAGGGCAACCGAATAGTAACCTGGATGATAGACATAAAGAAAGCCAAGAATACATTCAGCAATTTAGGAATACTCAACCTTCAGCTCCACAAGAGGAGACACTAGAGCACCCTAGCACTAGCGGGTCGCAGGTAGAAAAAAATCGCCGATTCGGCAACAACAAAAACAATAACAACAGCGAAACTAATTGATAATATTCCGATCCCCGATTATATTGTAGAAATCCAGGAACTTTACGAAATTAAGGATGATGATTTAATATTTGAGAACGAAAAAGTACGCCGAGGGACGAGTTATGAACTTCCAGTTATTGCTTTGGAGATAATGGGATGCAAAGTCAGAACATTGGTGGACACGGGAGCAATGGTTTCAATTATCTCACAGTCGTGTTTGGACTTGCTCCAAACCAAGGGAAAGATTGACATTCTTCCAGCTTCAACAGTTAAAATTAGGGGAGTGATTCCGGACAGAATGATTAAATGCAGACAAAAAGTTATGTTAAATCTACTTCTTGCAGGAAGGCTAATGCAACACTTTTTCCTGGTTATATCCAATTCTAACTTTGATATTATAATCGGAATAGATTTTATTACCGATAACGGAATGATTATTGATTTGAAGAACAGGACGATCTAATTTACTTCCACCGAGGGAGGGAGTGAAGATGCTCATGGACTCAATGAATTGGAATCTGGTAATAAGAACATCCGGGATGAAATAATCAATACGATTGTAGCGGAAGAACAACGTTTGGAACATGGAGTGAAACTCGATCCAGAAGGGGAGAAGAAACTGGGTGATTTGATAAAGAGATACTCTGGTATTTTAATGATAAACCTGGATTGATCAAAAACTTCGAATACGAGATTCAGTTAACCAATACGTCACCATACAAGAAGAAGCTGTACCCTATTCCGGAAAAATGGCAGACTGAAGTTGCAGAGATGATTAATCAGATGGAACAGGATGATATTATTTGTCGTATGCCAACACCATTTCTCAATCCTCTCGCAGTAGTCAAGAAGGCGAATGGTAAATTACGCCTATGTCTGGACGCAAGAGGGCTTAACGAACGATTGTTATTGGAACACGATCGTCCCCCGAAGATTCGCGAATTATTGAGAAGATTCGAAGGAAAATGGTATTTTTTGACAATTGATCTCACATCTTCTTTTTTATCATGTAGCATTTATCAGAGAACTGTCGACAATACACTGGATTCTTGTTTAACAACGTCACTTATGCTTTTAAAAAATGCCATTTGGACTGATGAATAGCGGACCGGCCATGATTCGAGCATTAGATTCGAACCTAACACCAGAAGTCAAAGCATTTGTTTTATGCTATATTGATGATATAATAATATCTTCAACGAATCTGGAAGATCATTTAGAACTCAATTTGCTATTCGCAAATCTAGAAGAAGCCAATTTCAAGGTCAATTATGATAAATGCAGATTTTTCAATGAAGAAATCAAATTTCTGGGTCACATTATTGACGGATCAGGATATAGACCGAATCCTACTAAAATACAGGCAGTATCAGAGTTTCCGCAGCCAAAGAAGATACGACAGGTCAGTCAATTCTTGGGAATGTGCCAGTTCTTTTCCGCACATTGTCCGAATTATACTGAAACGATGGCACTACTTCAGAATTTGTTAAAGATCAACAATAAGTGGAAATGGAGCGAGGAGTGCAACGAAGCATTTCAAAGGGCTAAGCTGATGCTTGTCCAAAATATCAAACTGGAATATCCCGACTTTTCGAGGAAGTTCTACATTGAATCTGACGCATCAAAAATCGGCATCAGTGCTGTACTTTACCAGATGGATGAAAATAGAAAGCATCGTTATTTAGCTTTTGCGACTCGCAAGTTGAAAAGCCATGAGGTTAATTACAACGTTACTGAGCTGGAGACTTTAGCAGCGATATGCGCTTCAAACATGGAAAAGGATCCTGATAGGATATAGAGTAACTCTGATCACAGATCATCAAGCTTTACAGTTTATGATGAAATCAGATCTTGCAAATGATCGAATTACAAGAAGGACGTTATTCCTACAGCAATTTGACGTGGAAATTATTCATCGTCCGGGTAAGCAGTATCTATTGGCGGATGCTCTCAGCCGAAATCCTTGTGATAAAGAGATCCATCTTATTGGAAGTGTTCCAGATGATAGGGATACTCTTGAAAAACTGAGGAGCTTAGCCATATCACAGAAGAGATATGCACGGCTGAGGAATATCTACCGATTCCTTAAGAATCAGATGGACCAGGATGATCCGAATTATGACCGAACATCTAAAGAAGCGATAGATTATCACATCGTGGGAGACTTGGTGATGAAATACACGGACAGGGATCATACGCGCCTCAGAACGGTAATACCTCCTAAACTAGTAAATAAAGTTATTTGGCTCATACACCGATCAATTGGACATGCAGGAGTAGACAAGACTTTGCATGCAGCGAAAGAAGCTTTTTCTTGGAAAACGTTGCGAGAGTCTATACAAAAGGTCATCAGATCATGTGATAGCTGCCAGCGTAGTAAATTTGCCTCAAAACCCGCCAAAGAACAGCCGATAGCGATAATTCCATCGAAACCACGGGAGTTATATGCCACTGATATATATGGTCCAATTCCTAAGTCATTTAGAGGTCCGTGGCTCATGATCTCGAGATTAACGGTCACGTTAAACTACAAGCTTGCTTGCTTTGCTTTTTTCATTTAGAGGTAACCAATACATTCTGGTAACGATGGACGTGATCATGGTAGTCAGTTCACTAGTTTAGAATTTCAAGAGGCTATGCAGCGACTCGAGGTCAAACACATTCTCAACACCATTAGATACCCTGAAGGGAACCCGGCAGAACGAATTATGTCGGAGATTGGAAAGTTTTGTCGTTTAAATTGCTCTGATGAACACGAGAAATGGATGAAAGCTATTCCCATAATCGAAAAGAGTCTCAACTCAACTGTCCACGAAAGTACATCTCAGATTCCATACACCTTGCATTTTGGACGAAAGCAACAGAGAGTCTGGGATGATATCATCACAACTCCACCAGAAATTTCTCCTTCTTTACCCATGAGAGTAGAATTGGCCAAAGCCAGTATGGAAAAACAAGCGGCTAAGAGACAGAAGAGACATGCTGGTAGACGATTTAGTGAACCTTTGCGTGAGAACGATCTTGTTCTTATCAGAAGACCAGTATCTTCAAACCTATCCATGAGGATTTACAGCAAATTTGCTAAATTCTTTTCTGGTCCATACAAGATAGTTACAGTCTTTGGGAACAACAGCTACCGAGTAGCAGAGATTGAATCCAACCGTATCATTGGAAATTACAACTCAGCAAATTTCAGAGGTTATTTCAAGAAAGTACAATGAGATTTCTTTGATGCTAAATTTCGTCACATTATGAAGAAGACAATGTTTTTATAAGTTATCTTCCGTTCACTTATAAAAAACGGGAAGAGGGGAATATGTGACCGAAATCAAGATTGAATTATAATCACATCAGCTGTGATGAGATTGGAAGCATAGTCTCTCGACGATTATTGTGGCATCTTTAACACGAAATTATGTTATGGGTAACATACGAATTGGTATTAATATTTATACATCTTTAATTGTATCTCAGTCTCCGAATATCATTCCACTAACAGATTTTTATTGTGGCAGAACGCCAGGTGTTTTTGTCAGGCTATACCGTGTCGAGCTCCGCTGGATATGACGTCAGCCTCTAAGAGCATGTGAGTGCGCCTGTTGCCCACACCACGTGATGAGAAGGGCAGTGTGCTTCTCCGAACCGACGAGCAGTTGACTGGCAGTATTTCATCCGAGGCTTATACACGTTTGAAACTCACACACCTGTCTTTATCGTGGTCGTGAAGTTTCTTATCGCGCCCGGGATAGTCTGTTCTTATGTGAACGTGAGTTCGTTTTACTGCACGAAAACCGGTAACGTGTGTACTGCAGAATGTTAAACTCAGTGAAACGTGTGTGCTAATGGAGTTAATGTGAGTACTTATTTAACATTATATGACACCACATCAGAAGTATACACAATCATGGAGACTGACACGAACAGTTCAACTTCCCATGTAAGTACAGTTTGGTCATGCTAAAATCACAACTTCATTATACAAGAGATTAAACTACTAGTTTCAGAAGAGTATTATTCTACTAGACATTAGGAAGAGAACACAATTAGATGAACATTACTGTTATTATTACAACAGAATGTGGAAATGCAATAGAACAGTGCCGAACAGTCAAATGACATATTGGGAACTTGAATTTTCTGGAATGTTAACTTCACACACAATGAACCTCGTGGGAACACTAATGAATTTTAATACGATCAAGATCATGATGACAGCTTAGATTGTTTAAGGGAAAATTTACGAACATGGATGGACACCAGGATTTGAAGATACAATTACACCTTATAATCTACACGGTGATGCTGGCGTTTTATAAATTTCTACATCATCGATCCAGCAGATTTAGGCATCTTTAAACACCATGACATCGTGGGACATAACACCAAATTCAAGGGCAGTGAGTCCATTCTACACTCATTGCAACCCCATGACAAACCATAACCACGACTAATTGATTGTTTTATTTTCAGATGACATGAAATTATGCCTGTTTTTCGAACATACTAGAACTTTTTAGGAATAAGATCTTGCTAATTTAATATCATTTCACACATTTTCCTTCGATCATATTAACTTTGAATTTCTTGTCTTGTTCTATAAATTTA
Organism: Meconema thalassinum; assembly: GCA_946902985.2. NCBI lineage: Eukaryota > Metazoa > Arthropoda > Insecta > Orthoptera > Tettigoniidae > Meconema > Meconema thalassinum. The sequence goes on from OX336389.2 coordinate 1,143,049,601, forward strand.
AATTAAATTTTTTTTTGGATTGTGAATATTTCCTCAATTAAATTTTGATGCGATTGCGGACGATATTTCCGAGTTTTGGCAGCGATAGTTGATCGTATTTATCTAATTAAACGATTTTATTAGATGATTTTAATGCATTATTGATCAGTTAATAATAATAATTATTTATTGGTTAGCGAACCTAGTAATTATAATATGATGGATTAATATGCTGACAGATTCGAGTCGTATCAGGCATTTTTGAATTATGATATATTTTGCATAGCACATATAAAGGTAAGCATGTAGTTATAATTATGTTGTTGACACTTTTTAAATAAGTGGTCTTATTTTGTGGCAACATTTTGGATGCGAGTCATGTGGCCTATCCAACAAGAATAATAATATGAATATTTAAAGATTGGAAGTGAGAGATAATAAGAATTTCTCTACTAGTATCGTGCGTTTGATGTTTGAAGGATGTGTCTATGTAACACAATCCTCATTTAGTAATTTGTTAGATGCATGCTTAACGTATTCGACGATTAAAATAATGCAATATTAAATGCTGTGATAGAAGTGCTATTGATACGAATTTATGAAACAGTTATACTAATTTCTAGGATTCAGCCAAATCTGGCCTTGCATTATCAGGAATGCATAATTAAATTATGGATAGCTGATCTATAACCAATTAAATTGTTGATTGACATTTCTATTTTGATTAATTTATTAATTAATTAATTTTCGCAAATATTATAATAAAGTTATGGAAGGAATTTATGATAATTTGTTTATAACAATTTATATTTTGGATTCAATGATTGTATTTGTATTTGATGATCAGATTAATACAATATGGTCCAGGATTCGGAATAATAATAATAATAATAATAATCATAATTATTGTATCATTTATAACAATGTTTTTTTATGAATATTCATTTAATATGAGATTATCTCAACGTTATCTGCACATTACTCTGCTCCAATGTCAGATGATAATTGTAAATATTTGTAAATTATTTCTTTTACGATAATTTAAATTCGTATTTAACCAACGATGTCGCCTCCATAGCGTAGCGGTCAGCATGGTTAGCTGCCGCCCCGGAGGTCCTGGGTTCGATTCCCGGCTCTGCCACGAAATTTGAAAAGTGGTATGAGGACTGGAACGGGGTCTACCCAGCCAAGGGTGTTCCAAATGAGTAGAGGGGGTTCGATTCCCACCTCAGTCATCCTCGAAGTGGTTTTCCGTGGTTTCCCACTTCGCCTTCGGGCAAATGCCGGGATGGTACTGCCCCCGTAAATTGAATTATATTGAGACCACGGCGGTTGTATTGGCAAATATGAATTAAGTTATGGCTGTCATAGTTGTGACGTGGATATTCATGACGTAGGCACGGATGACGCAGACTTCACGCAAGTAGGCTACTTGAGCTGAGATTCTTGGTGACGTCATGATTTCGTTCGAGAAAGATCTGAGATTTACGACGCAGTCGCAGGGAAACATGGAATTGTGCAGAGGAAGAAGTTACGCGATTGGAGGAAAGGCTCAAACCAATGAACGATAGTTTGGAGGGAGACGGAGATTACTGAAACTACTATATTTAATTACTTTTGGAATGCAGAATTGTGGAAAACTATTTTCAGTTATGGCATTGATTTGGAATTTTGAAGAAATTAATTTTGAGTTTTTGAAATTTGAAAATCCGTCAAGTATTGCCAAAGTTAGAACTTCTAGCGATGACGGAGAAACAAGCTATGGAAGGGATGGATACGCCCCTTATGAAGTTGATAAAAGGTCTTGCACAGCAGAGAGGAGCTCTGATAGCTCATGTGTCTCATACCGCATATATTTCTGATGTCATATAGTCGTTTTCGAGTGAATAAGTGAAACAAGTTGTCTTTAGCGTGTGTGGTTTAGCCCACCGCATTGAACGAGTACGGAGCGTGCCGCAGTTCCATTTTACGGTGTTTGAAACTAGGCGAAGTTGAAACGCACACATTAACGCGTCTACAAGATAATATATCAAGAGTTGACTAATGCCTTTAAGCTAATTCGATTGTGCAGTACTATATTAAAGTGTGTAGAAAGGTTGAACATTTTCAAGATTATAATTTGGAAGATATTGACATTTTAGGACGACTGACAAAAGTGATTTTCTCGCCACTTGAGAGGCACTTTTAAAATATCACATTCTACGCTACGGCTGACACGTGTAGTGCAACCGTGATACTACATATTGCTTTTGGTGATACAACGCTGCATTCTAACATGGAACAGTATAATATGGCAGTTCTTTCAACTATTATAACGGAAATGGAGATGGAAGGCTAAGGACTTTAATGCAATTGGGACATATATCAATGGAGTGAAATAACAGCATGGAACTTCGCTAATCGTCTTTCTACAAAAGCGAGCATGTAGTGAATATCCAACTACACTCATGCATCGTTGTCCAACGCTGAATCAAATGGCAGTGGAAATATTTTCATACTCCACGATTATGAATATTTCTGCGGAAATAACTGCAATAAACTTCATGGCGAATTTCTGCCAGAACTTCAGGGAACTATCAAGAGAGGCCAGGGTGGACCCGGCTCACAAATAAGAGTTTTGCCAGAGGGATGTCTATCGTATACACGGAGCAGTGCAATTTCCGGAGGAGGAAGCAGTTCTATTCTCCGAGGGCGCTGGTTCCAGGTTCGAGGTCGGAGCACATCTTTTTGGTGAAATGGAACCATCACCAGTCTTCTTTGGAAGATTTTCCTCTAGAACTTCAATCAACAGATAAGGTAGTCGTGAACGTTTCTTGTTTTATTTGAGTCATTTAGCGATATCTGAGCAACCATTTTTCTCATATTTTCTGTCCTGTATTTTGCCCCATATTCTTGTTTGATATTTCTGTACTCAGTACACTTTGATGAGTTATGCCTTTTTCTACGATTTATTAAGACATTGTTATGTCATTGGCAGATTTAAATAATTTTGGATCAGTTGAGACTGATAATTTATATTCTTTCAGTAATTTGCATATTTTTGGAGTCACGATTTGACTGTAAAGTTAACGATTTTCTATGGCAGATTTGAATTCAGACAGCGTGTCATTTTATTAAAGTAATTCTCTTCAGTAAATTACTTTGACCAATTTTCTGTCATCCTCAAGAAAGAAGAATAATTAAAAGATTTTAGAGCGTTAAAATCTATTACTGTAACGACGATCTTGGAAATACTAGTCGTTCTATGAACATGATTGCAACATAGACATTTATCGTCAGTTCTGAAATTACCATTGCATTACAGACAATTTTATGAAATATGAACTTTAATCACGATTTAGTGAATACACTATAGTAATGAACTTTTGATAGGAGTTTTTCTCAATACTAGATTGGAACAATAATGTTTGCATTCCACAGTCTAATTGTATTCTATTCGACTATTATGCAGTTTAGATGAACTTTGATTGAGGATAGTATTTTTATACTACGATACTTAGGAGATATTAATCTCAATTTTGATAGACCAGAGAGGCGTGTATAATCGTATTTGCTATTAAATGTATTTGTGATTGGCAAATGTTTACTTCATATCGATTCATGAATGAAACCCACGAAGGTTAAATAAATAACAGTTTTGAAACAATTAATGAATATAAGAATTGTTAAAGTGGAACTATGGATGTATAATCGTTAGTTCAGTGGACATGTAAAAGTCGCTGATGAATAATGCCCTTGAATAATTGAAGGAGATTCCCACAGTAATATTAATGTTGAAGAATTTGTAAGTGGAGGTTTTTTGTATGCATTGTGGAAGATTTTTATGCCATGTATATGGAAATATATGATGAATTCGGGGCCTATTTTATGCAATTTTGTGCATTTGAGCGAAGTATTTTTCCGCTGAGTTTATTGTCCAGGTCCTTTGAAAATTAATCATGTGAAATTACTGTTAAAATTAACAAGAGTGTTAAATAATTTGAGATAACGATTTTGAATGGAGGTTACCGTCACAAATAATAATAATTATTATTAAAACTTATTAAACCTGAATATAAGCATAAATATAACTAACCTTCATTGGTCGATTATATTAACCTGATTTGAGTAATTATCAACCGGATAAACGTGTGGTTTAATGTATTTCTAAAATAAATAATATTAATATTGTAAATAATTGTGTAAATATCTTTAACAATAATGTGAAACGAAAGGAATTAAGAGAGGCGTGTATAGATTTTTCAATTGTCGTTTGACAATATTATAAACAATTTATAATTGTTATAAACAATTAATGAGCATTTGTTATAAACATTAAGAGTTTTGTTAATATACTCTAAAGAACGCTAATTATACAAGTGGATTATACCATTAAACAAGTTTTGGGATTATTAGAGTAATCCAGTAACATGTGATTGAAGCATTTAAAAGATTTGCGTGATAATATTTGAGTTGAGTTGAGGACATTTAAAGTGTGAAAAGGAGCTAGGCTCTGAGGTAACGAGCATATGCTAACACTGACTGGACAGGTGGGTCCATTTAACGACGTAGGCATGCGACTTGATGTAGGGTGGATCGCAGCTGGCCTGACAACTGTATGTTAGAGGCCAAGGTCGACCACATAACAGGCTTGCAGTTATAAATAAAGTGTGATGTTTATGAAAGAGGAAAACAATTGCTACATGTCTCGCCCCAACTTCCTCATCCATTCCAAGTGTATTACTATTATTACGTTCTTTTAAGCTAGTGAAAGATAAAATTTTGTATGTAACGTCTACAAGTCCTACAGGAGGACATGATTATATTGACAATGGCTTCTGATTGCCACGTGTATTTTGTTGAATTTTTGTTAGAATCATTCCCTTTATGTGAAATAAATTATTGTACAGTTTAAGGTTTCTTGTTTCTGTCTTGGTTCATTTTAAATATCATGGTGGAGGTTATTGTGTGGGCATACTTTAAGTGATCCAGTTGGCAACCCATACCCGAGATTAATTGGAAGAGGTAAGTAAAGGTAAGTATGAACCCCCGTATATTTTGGTGTGTTCCACAATAATTTCTTGTAGACTGCTGTGCTCTAATCTCGGTAGTATCTGTCAGTGCCATTTTCATTGATGTAGCTGTGCCGGTGCGATTGATTTTTGGCAATCCGATTGAGGGGGCGGATATCTGACAGCCTACTATCCGGATTTACGGGGACAGTACCTTCTTCAAGGCCACGGCCGCCTCCTTACCTATTCCTTGCCTATCCATCCTGACCATCCATTACCTTCCCTCATGAGGCCCCTGTTCGCTTTGCAGGTGAGGCCGCCTGGGCGTGGTGCCAATCAGACCTCCCCAGTTGTATCCACTCCGATTAGATGTTCCCAGCTCTAGGACACTGCCCGTAGAGGCGGTAGTGGTGAGTTCCCTCACTGAGTCCGTGGGTTCCACCAACCTGGAGGGTAAACGACTAAAAAAAAAAAATTTAACCAACGATAATTATCCTTCACTTTAATTAAATTTATGTGTGAATTTTCAGTGTATTTAGAAATATGTGTTTATGGGGAAGTGAATAATGTGATAGCCAAATTTACAAAAGCTGAAATCAGTGACAGTGCAGTGCAACGAAAATGAAGTATTGTATTTCATTTTATTCAGCTTACTCGACGAACACAGGAACATTAACTTCGATTCACATAACCCCACAGAAATTATATAGGACAGTCAAATTGGTGGTTTAGGACTTTTGGATCCATGATCACAACATAAGCATAAAACCAATTTGATTCTAGGAGTGCATTTATTTATTTATTTTGTTTCGTCTGCTCTTAAATAAAAGAGACCATTTTATCTTAGTTATATTAAATCATTCCTGCAGCTTGTTCCATTTCCTGACTGAGTGATACTATCCCATTTTATTTAACAAACATATATATGAGAGGCAACCTATCTCACCTATCCCGTTAAACGACCCGAGATAATAGATCTCTTGCCTGCTGGTGTTTGCAGTTGATTTTTTGGTAGTTTTTCCGGATATATATTTCAGGGAATCCTAATTTGTTTTTGTTACGACCATGTACCATTTCTTGGACATCACGTTGATTTCCGGGCCGAGGTGAGGTCTGGGAAACGGGTACTGTACATAAATGTTTCATCATTTATTCTTATTGGAGCGCAGCAGATAACTGGTAAGTGTAATTCAGGTTCAATTCCCGGTCAATGCATGTTTACCAGATAACTGGTAAGTGTAATCCAGGTTCAATTCCCGATGAATGCATGTTTTGTGGTAGGCATTTCACATTTCCAATTTCCCCACCCACACCATGACAATGTCATGTCTTATAACTCGGCGGCCATTGGGTAGATCATTAGCTTGGGAATACCCTAACACCCTAGGGAAGATGATGAAGAAAAAGAAGTGGGTTTCGGACTGGAGAAAAAGGATGGAGAAATAATATAATAATAATAATGTTATTGGTTTTACGTACCTTTTAACTACACTGGCTTTTAGAGACGCCGGGGTGCCGGAATTTTGCCCCGAAGGGGATCTTTAACGTGCCAGTAAATCTACGGACACGGCTCCCTCGCATTTGCCCACCCTCAAATGCCAGCTGACTGTGCTAGGATACGAACCTGCAACCTTGGGCCCAACAAGCGGGAACGTTACCCCTGATGGAGAAATAGGACGAGAGTCCAAAATAAGTTATAATTTTAACTTTAAGTATACTCAAAGGCAGCTTTCCGATACCTTAAGTGGGTAGGGACCTGGGCGAAGCTAACAGGAAACGCAGCTGGACCTTGGGCTGTTCGCAAGAAAGCTGCTATAGCGCATTCCCTCTCAAGCATAAATATACCTACTATGGGGAAAGGTGGTCTGGCAAGACAATGAGTAACAGATTTATTGTGTATCTGTTCAAAGAAGTATTTTTCTAAACAAGTATTTTGAAGAGTACAAATAATTTGAATAAGCCTTGATATTTTAGGTCTTGAAATTGTAGAATTTCTAAAGAGCGACCGAATGCTTACAAGAAGGATAGGAATAAAGCAATTATACCCTTGGGAATAATTTTGGTAAGTGTACCAATAGTTGCATTTAGAAATGACTAAGCTTTTACCCAGCAAAGCGCCGACTAAAAAGTTTAGACAATGAGAAACACTTACATTTTGAAAAACCAACCATAAGTGGTAGAGAGAATCTCCACAAGCAGGAAGCTGGCGTAGCGAGCTATGCTTGCCTTACTGGACAGTTAAAATTAGCTATTAAAGCTAAGAGAGACTTTACAAAGTTGATAACTAAGAGTTCTTGCTCAAATGCAACAAGTGGTGAAAACCTTATCAATGGATTTATTTTTATTAAAGAGGGCATAAACCTAGGAAGAGTCAAGGAAGACAGGATCTTGCCTAACCGTTACGGTAGAGAAATGATAAAGCAAAGAACAAATCTTATTTATTTAACAATGTAAAAGGAAGTGGTTTATGTAACAAATATATAATTTTGATTTTTATAAACAATTGGGGTCACAGAACTCCGAAAACATCTAAAGCTTGCGCCAGGCAATTGACAATTCTTTTGGTTTTAAACTTTTATATGCTTTAAAATCTTCGTAAGATTTTGAAATGTTGTTAAGATTAACAAATGGGAAATGTAAAGATAATTGACGTAATTAACGTTAACCAATAAATCAAGTACAAGGTGTGTACTTTAAGGATTTCTAGATAGGTATCTTAGAAATATGAACAAATAACAACTTCGAAAGTAACAACAACAAGAACTGGAAGAATGAAATAGAAGTTTCTATAACTTCTTGTATTGATACAGAACTACGTGGGTAGATTATACATAGGAGATTATACAACTAGGGCAGGTCACTTATTGTGAAACCTAAAGAGAAAAATTGAAAGGAAGTTTCTAGAACTCCTATGTTTAAGTAGGGATCACGAGAAAAAAAGGGGCAAATTTCCCTTTCGTGAAACCTAGAGATAACTCACTTTTGAGTAAAAAGAATTGTATTCCCTAATTAGAAGGGAGAAACAATATAATTTAAGGCGTGTACTAGACACGAAGTTTTACAGACATTAATTCGTTATACGTGGAGCAAGTAAGGGAGGGCACTTATTGAGAGTGACACCTCATTGAAAAAAGACCTAAAGTAAAAAAATTATTATTTTAGTTTGTTAGTAAAGGGTTTGGGAAATATCAAATGGGATTGCGGAAGAGTGTTCATGGCCGTATTTATTGTACTCGGACGAGCGCGACGCGGATGAAGAGTTGAACAGGCACTGTTTTCACTATAGTCTGTTGATATAGTTGAAAAGTTCACTGTAGTAGCACAAAACGTTGATGGCAAAGAAAGTTATTGCAATGGTGGAAAATAACTAGTTACACTAGATTTGCGAGAGTGTATTGCTTGAAAAACTTGTAGGTTATAGTTGAATGCACCAGAAAAATCCCAACGGAGGAAGAAAAATTAGATATTGATTAGCAATTCATAAGGAAGATTCCTTAGTTTGAAAAAGTATTCCCATATGAAGTGGAAAATACATGACAGTATAACTGGTAGATAGAGTGTAGGTTCTGGAAGGTTCCAGAGCAATGATGAGTTGTTTAAATTGGGTAGAGAATCCCTCGGCGGAAAACTAGATTATATAGACAGTGGGTAATTTAGAAATATCCCTCGATGTGGGATAGCATCTCAGAAAATCTTTCATTGTGAAAGTTAGACTTGATAGTTTGAGTTTGATCACGAAGATCTCTTAAAAGCAGTTATTTTATCACATAGCAACTTTCACTGTCTATAAAATCCAAATAAAAGCATTAAGCCTTTTAAAAGCGATGAGAATGTGGTTACAGTATAACATGAAGTCGGTACTTATCTTTGCTTCATGAAGAAGGTGATGTTGCTGTTGACGGTTGATTCTAAAACTCGAACATGGCGTCGAATTTAAAAGTTTGCCTCTTGAGTAGAGGAAGCGAGCTTTAGTTAAGCTCCAACTGACTGGTTTGACTTCAGACGCACAAGTGAGACCCGCTCAACGGAGCGCGGAGGGACCAGGTAAGGGAAAAGAGTGGGGGTAGGAAACAAAAGGAATACATATAAGAATAGCCAACATTGAAATATTAATTTCTCTTGATGAAATGGTCTTCAAAGAGTTGATAGTAGGCGTCACTAGCGCAGCCTGGAGGGTGAAAAAGTAGACGAAGTTCTCTTGATCACGGAGATGATAGCTGGCGATAGCGACGAGATCTGGTGGCTAGATTGATAAGGAAGTCCTCTTGTACAGGGAAGAATTGAGGAACTTCAGAGATTCGCTGCTAGATGACGCTAGGTGGGTCATGGAAGATATATATCTAGAATAGACTTACAGGTGAGAGACATATACCAACAAAGAGAAATCAGGAGATCACTGTTGGTGTTCGCGAAAAAAGGAAGGGATGAACTAAAGCAAAGAGAAGCAAAAGCTTACTATATCTTACCGTGTATTCCAAAGAATACACCAAGCTGGGAAGGATAAACACCAACAGAGAACAAAGGCAAGAAATTAAGAGTTTAAAGGTAAAGGAGCAATTAAAGACAATATTCTTATGGTATATCCATTAGTGGTCAAGATCTTGGCTACCCTAACTCTCCCATCCCTTCCAGGATAACACTCGCTCATTCTACCAGAAATCCAGACCAAGGGAGGAGAAACATCCCTAACCAGGACCAAGTCCCCCACTTTAATGTCGGGATTGGAAAGAAACCACTTCTGTCTCCGTTGCAAGGAAGTTAAGTATTCCAAATTCCACCTCTTCCAGAAAGAATTACTGAGGGCTTCAAGTTTACGCCAAACAATAGGTAAATTAGAATCTCTGTAAGAGTTGGGAAGGGGAGGAGGGACAGAAAGAGAAGTGCCAATAAGGAAGTGACCAGGTGTGAGTGGAAGCAGGTCATCAGGGTCATTGGAAAGCGGAGTTAAAGGGCGAGAATTGACAACACCTTCAATCAGAACAGACAGCGAATTAAATTCTTCATAAGTCAGAATGCGATTACTTAAAACCTTTCTTAAGTGACGTTTAGTGAGCTTTACGCAGGATTCCCACCTACCACCGTGATGAGGAGCGTAGGGAGGTATAAAACGCCATTTGAAACCTTTTGAGTAGGAAAAATTAGAAATCTGTTCCATGGCAGGAGAAGATGTGAGAGCTTTCTTCCACAAGGAAGCTGTGCCTTGAAAAGTGGAAGCGTTATCAGAGAACATCTCCGAAGGAACACCACGCCTAGCAGCGAAGCGAGAGACAGCTGATAAAGAGTAAGAAGTAGAGGCAGTCGTTACTAGTTCCAAATGGATCGCGCCAGTAACCATGCAAACAAAGAGAGAAACATAGAGCTTACCAAACAATTTGCGTTTAGCTTCAGGGGAATTGCGTTGATATTGGAACGGACCCATATAGTCCACACCAGTTAGAGCAAATGGACGTATAGGAGATGAGCGAAAAGAGGGCAGATCGCTCATTAATTGAGTATTGACTCTAGGTTTAGCTTTGAAGCAAGGAATGCATTTGTGAATTACAGAGGAAACTTCATGAATTCCATTTATAATGCAGTACTTTTCCCTTAAGAGGCAAAGCAGTGTGCGTGTACCAACATGCAGATTACGATAATGAAAGTCACGTATGATTAAAGAAGTTACGTGATGTTTAGAAGGCAAAATAACAGGATGCTTTTTATCCTCAGAAAGCAACGATTGAGTGAGCCTACCACCTACCCTGAGTAACCTATTGTCATCAAGGAACGGGGCTAAGGCACGAAGACGACTGGATTTGGGAAGATCCTTTTTAGAAGAAAGTAAAGACAATTCAGAAGAAAAGGCTTCTTGCTGTGTTAGTTGCAAAACCTTAATGGTAGCAAGATTCAATTCATGATTGGTAAGGTGTGGTTTGGGGAGAAGAGGTTGGTCAACCACAAGATATTTCCATCTGAGAAGATAGGCAACTATTCGAATTAATTTGTGAAAGGAAGAATAGCGTGACAATAAGGGATGAGAAACGTTGGGAACAAGACACGAAACAGTAGATTTAGATACTTTAGCGTCAGGCAAGTTGGAGTTTGTAGCTGGAGGTTTAGAAGGCCAACGAGAAGAGTCTTCGATTAACCACGAGGGCCCATGCCAGTACAACTGAGAAGCTGCCAATTGAGAGGGTAAACATCCACGAGAAATGATGTCGGTGGGATTGTCAGCGCTGGGCACATGTCTCCATTGACATCCCGAAGAAAGAGTTTGAATTTTGGAAACCCTGTTTGCAACAAAAGTTTGCCAATGAGCGGGGTTTTTAGCAATCCAAGAAAGGGTAATCATGGAATCGCTCCAGAGATAGATTTGCGAAGATTCGACTTTTAAGACTTCCCGTAATTTCTTAACAAGTTCTGCGGCCATGAGTGCAGCACACAATTCAAACCTAGGCCATGTGATAGTTTTAAGAGGAGCCACCTTCGATTTGGCACAAACAAGGTTGGAAACTGAAGATCCATTTAATGAACCGCGATGAACCAAATATGCACAGCAACCGTAAGTTTTTTCGGAACTGTCCGCAAACACACGAAGGAAAAAAGATGCATTAGGATGAGCGTTAATTAAATTCCTGGGAATTTCAATAAGGGAAAGATCAAGCAAATTGCTGCGAAAAGAGAGCCATCTGTTAAGAAAAGAAAGGGGAACAGTGTAGTCCCATTCACATTTGAGCGACCATAGCTCTTGCATGAAATGTTTGGCTACTACAATAACCGGGGCAAGGAATTAAAGCGGATCAAAAATTTTTGCAATTTCAGAGAGAATTTTTCTTTTTGTGTTCGGGAGCTCTTCTGCAAGCGAAACTTTATAGATGAGAGTGTCAGTGCTAGTGCACCAATGAACTCCAAGAGTTTTTATGGAGTCGGAGTCTCCACAAATTTCGACGGAGGAGGGGTCTACATCTTCAATAGGAAACTGGGCGAGAAACTCATGGGAGTTGGAATTCCACTTATGAAGTGGGAATCCTCCATTCTTTAGCAATGCCTGAAGTTCTAGTGACACGAAAGAAGCTTCCTCAAGAGTGGGGAAGGACTGCAAGTAATCGTCAACATAGAATGATGTAGTTAGTGCTTTGGAAGCTTTAGAATCAAATAAATGACCATCTTGAGAGGCTAACAAGTGTAGGGATCGGATATCAAGGAAAGCGGAAGGTTTTAAGCCATAAGTAACCGTCTTTAAGCAAAATACCTTAATGGGATTGCTGATTTCGTCTCGCCACAAGATTCTTTGGAGATCTCGTTGTTCAGGCTGAATTAAAACCTGACGGTACGTCTGTTTTATATCCGCTATAACAGCTATGGGAAATAATCGAAAGTTTAAGAATATAGCAGATAAATCGGACTGTATAGCAGGACCAGAGTAAAGAGTATCGTTAAGACTGTTGCCATTAACGTCAGGTGATGAATCATTGAAAACGACTCGGATTGTATCCTTTACAAGAGGGTTTTTCCACACGGGATGATGATTTAAGAAAACCGTTTCAATTTGGGGGTGCAATTCGTCATCAGATTTGCTAACAACTTCCATATGATCTAAGCTTTCATACTCATCCATGAAATCAGTATACTGCTGTTTAACGAGAGGTTCTTTCTTGAATTTTCTCTCGATAGCAAAGAGAGCTTTTCGAGCTTTGCGTTGAGAATTAATAAGTTTAGGGGGATTATATAATCTTGGCATCTGAACAATGAACCGGCGATCAGGAGAACGAGTGGTGGTGTTCAGAAAAAGTTGCTCACAGAATTCGTTTTCTGAAGAGGTCACGTTAGGAGAATCAACGCTTTCAAGCCTCCAGAACTGCTCCAAATCAGTATTAGCAAAATAACATTGCGATGCAGGTTGGGAAGAATAATGAGGAAGTTGACCGGTGACGATCCATCCAAAATTAGTGTCTCTGGCAACCACGTTTGAGGATAACTTGCGAACCTGTTTACGAAGGCAATTCCAGAAAACGTTGGCACTAAAGAGTATGTCAATGGGGTTTTGTAAATTGAACAGAGGATCGGCTAGCCTTAAATGCGAGGGAATGCTTAAGCCTGAAATATCAACAGAGTGACTTGGAGTATCTTCTCCTATGCTATTGAGAATGAGACAATTCAGTTTGAGAAAGTTATTTCTGTGACAAATGTCTCTTATGGTTAGCTTTGAAAACTGTAAAGCTTGCGATTTTGAGCTGTTAATGCCTGATACATTAATAGAAGTGGGGTTTACAGGTAGGCCTAGTTTTTTGATTAATGAATTAGACACAAAATCATGAGTTGCCGCTGAATCAAGAAGACCGCGTGCACGGACCCAGTTGCCAAAGTTATCCTGAACTTCGATTTGGACAGTGGACAATAGTACTTGGGCCCTACGTATGGACTTGGCATTTTGAATGTAAGATGAAGCATTGGAACTGTTAGCATTGCCACTTTTCTGAGAAGTAGATGCGGTCGATGACCTTGCTTGATCATGACGATGTAGTAAAGTGTGATGAGCTTTTTCACAATGGAAGCAAAGTCTGGTGGACTTGCAATTTGAAGCAGAATGCGTGGGTGCTAGGCAGTTGAAGCAATGTTTATTCTGGGAAACTAATTTTCTTCTGTCGTCGACTGACAGTTCTTTAAAAGATTGACATAGATATAAGGCGTGGGAATCTTTACAAAGTATGCACTTTAATGGCTCATTTAAACTCTTACGGGGTTCGCTTTGAGTGTTTAAAACGAGAGAACTAGCAATACGTCGTTCACTAGACCTATATGGGTAACCAGTGGCGTTTGAATTCAGTTTAGATGATCTGGACCCAGGTTTTTGGGTACTAGACGCTAAGCGTTCGCTTTTAGGTTTAAGAGACATTGATTCAAATTTAGAACTAGGGGATGAGGGTTCACTTTGATTAGCATTTACGAAAGTGACTAAATGCACGTAAGAGTATTCGTCTTCTCTGGAAAGTTCAATCTCCCAAGCTTTGAGGGTAGCAACATCGACTTTAAAAACCACTAAGTGTATTAAGAAAGTGTCCCAGTGTTCAGTGGGTTGATCAACTTGGGATAGAGCTTTAACGTGAAGTTGTGTTGTATCAATGAGAGTACGCAAACTAGTGACGTCATTGTGCTGTGACGCAGGTAAGTTAAATAGAGCCTTCATATGGCGTTGAATACGTAAACGTGAATTACCGTATCTTTCGTTCAACAAGTTAAAGGCAATGGGGTAGTTTTCGGCACTTAATGGGAGTGCTTCAGCTAACTGCAGAGCTTGACCTCGGAGGATAGATCTCAAATAATGAAACTTGTATATGACTTGAATGTCTTCATTGTCATGAACAAGAGAACAAAATAGTTCATAGAAAGAATCCCAAGTAGATTCGTCTCCAGAGAAGTGGGGTAAATCAATCTTAGGAAGGATTGGTTTGGGCTTGTGAGTGCCCTCGCGAGAAGAGGTTTGTTGTTCGTGAAGGGAACCAAGAACAGAACCGTCTTTTTTCTGTTCTTCTTCGAGTTGGCGTATTATTTTAAAAGCAGAACCTATACCTTTGTAATATTGATTTTCTACTTCGACTCGATCTTCAGTTTGATTGAGCATACAAGTTTCGATTTCAGTTTGGATGTTACAATAATTTTCATATGAACGTTCAAAATCCTTTACGCGATGTCTTAACAAATCTAATTCAGCTTCTGAGCGATCTAGCTCTTTGATGTATTTTCTGAATCGGGTAATTTGCCCTTTATAGGATGCTCGTTTAGAAGTAAGTTTTTCATCCTTATCCTTTTCTGTAGGAGCCATGACAAAATAGGTAAATTTAAGTATGACTTACGAAACTGTGGAACCTTGGAAATACTGTCAGACTGACAGCAGCATTAAGTTGAAAGAAAGGGACACACCAAAGGAGACAGGAGCGGCCTCTTTCTCCTTCACAGGCTTTGCACGGTGAAGCTATAGCTGAAAAATTCAAAGAAGATATTAATGGTTTGCAAAATATTGTCAAATAACCCTTGACAAATAAAAAATATCATAAATGGACTCTCCCGGGTTTCTGGGACCAAATTTTGGGTAGATTATTAGCTTGGGAATAACCTAACCCCCAAGGGAAGATGATGAAGAAAAAGAAGTGGGTTTCGGACTGGAGAAAAAGGATGGATAAATAGGACGAGAGTCCAAAATAAGTTATATTTTTAACTTTAAGTATACTCAAAGGCAGCTGCCACTGCAAATCCGCTTTCCGATACCTAAAGTGGGTAGGGACCTGAGCGACGCTAACAGGAAACGCAGCTGGAACTTGGGCTGTTCGCAAGAAAGCTGCTATAGCGTATTCCCTCTCAAGCATAAACATACCTACTATGGGGAAGGGAGGTGGTCTGGCAAGACAAAGAGAAACAAACTTCTTTGAACAGATACACAATAAATCTGTTACTCATTGTCTTGCCAGACCACCACCCTTCCCCATAGTAGGTATGTTTATGCTTGAGAGGGAATACGCTATAGCAGCTTTCTTGCGAACAGCCCAAGTTCCAGCTGCGTTTCCTGTTAGCTTCGCCCAGGTCCCTACCTACTTTAGGTATCGGAAAGCGGATTTGCATTGGCAGCTGCCTGTGACAATACTTAAAGTTAAAATTATAACTTCTTTTGGACTCTCAACCTATTTCTCCATCCTTTTTCTCCAGTCCAAAACCCACTTATTTTTCTTCATCATCTTCCCTTGGGGGTTAGGTTATTCCCAAGCAAATAATCTACCCAAAATTTACTAAAACTCGAACATGACGTCGAATTTAAAAGTTTGCCTCTTGAGTAGAGGAAGCGAGCTTTAGTTAAGCTCCAACTGACTGGTTTGACTTCAGACGCACAAGTGAGACCCGCTCAACGGAGCGCGGAGGGACCAGGGAAGGGAAAAGAGTGGGGGTAGGAAACAAAAGTAATACATATAAGAATAGCCAACATTGAAATATTAATTTCTCTTGATGAAATGGTCTTCAAAGAGTTGATAGTAGGCGTCACTAGCGCAGCCTGGAGGGTGAAAAAGTAGACGAAGTTCTCTTGATCACGGAGATGATAGCTGGCGATAGCGACGAGATCTGGGGGTGAATGATAAGGAAGTCCTCTTGTACAGGGAAGAATTGAGGAACTTCAGAGATTCGCTGCTTGATGACGCTAGGTGGGTCATGGAAGATATATATCTAGAACAGACTTCCAGGTAGTGTGAGAGACATATACCAACAAAGAGAAATCAGGAGATCACTGTTGGTGTTTGCGAAAAAAGAAAGGGATGAACTAAAGCAAAGAGAAGCAAAAGCTTACTCTATCTTACCGTGTATTCCAAAGAATACACCAGCCATCCTTACACTTGTTTTTTTTTTTCAATCATCACAGTCATGCCTTGAAGCCTCTGTGGGTTAGGCGGCAGCACGCTGGTCTCTCACTGCTGGGTCCGTAGTTCAAATCCCAGTCACTCCATGTGAGATTTGTATTGGACAAAGCGGAGGCAGACATGTTTTTATTTTTCTCTGGGTACTCCAGTTTTTTCCCTGTCACAATTTCCTTCTATCAACACTCTATCCATTCTCATTTTATTTCATCTGTCATTCATTTAATCATTGTGTGACAGGCTTCAGCAGCCGGCACCGTTTCATATCCTCGTCGCTAAACCTCTTAACCGGGGAGTTTCCACCGACAAAGTAACATTCATAGTGGGGAATATATTTTGACTGAAAACGAGTTAATTCGTCACGCCCATTATAAAGATGTGGGTGACGAGTTATCTCGTCACGCCCATTGCACTTTCGCGAATGACGAAGGAACTCGTCCCGCCCATTGTGAGTGCAAGCATGAAAATTTATCTAGTCCTTCCTGATTTTATTTGTTTAAAATTAAAACCATAATTAATGTTTGATTAGACTTCTTGGAACTACATCGCAATGACACTTCGTCTGACGCAACCAAGAAAACGATGTCACTGTTGTAATAAAGTTCCTTATTATTACACGAGGTACATGACTGTGTTCTACAACAATACAGCTTGAAAAGCAGCACAAAATGAAAGTAGAGGACTGTACTGTACATCATGTTACAAAAAGAAATGTAAGACAATAATCTTCAAAATAGTTTTTCTTCGTAGAGTCTATTTACAATGGTACGCCTTGAAGCACAGAACTACACAAAGTCCAACCTTGCAATCTGGGCACCAAAACCGACTTTCTTTTCTAAGACCTTTGTCATAACACACTTTGCACCTCCTTGTCACACACTTCTTTCGGTCACTGGACGGAATCAAGTCTGGGAAATGCCTCTATGTGAATCATGTTGGTGCAGGTTTCAATGAAGGCCTTCCTACTTGTGGGCTTCTCACTCCATTAGCTGCTTCTCCAAGATTCTCTTCAACTATCTGTTCGCCCAGCTCAACCAGAAAATGCAACCTGTCTTGTTTTCCTCCATTCTTCGTGTACAGCTGATAAGCGTTGAAACAAACAATGTCTAGGAAATGCATAAAGAGTTTGAAGTAGTACTTCTTTATTCTTTCTCGCGCAATAGCATATGCCTCCATTTGCCCGTCGCTCTTATCCACTCCACCCATATTCGTATTGTAGTCCACTGCTAGCTTGGGTTTCCGTTCAGTTTTGTTCCTTTTCTCACCATCTATAAAAGTATCGTCGTGAATTGTACTAATCATAGTAACTTCCCTCTTATCTTTCCAGCGTAAGACCATAATCTTATCCTTATATCTGGCAATGTGCTCACCTTTCTTCAACTTTTTACTCTTGAGAACATCAGGTACCCCACGGCGATTTATACGCATCGTTGCCACCATATCAGTGTTCATGCTACACAGAGTTTCAGCTAACTGGACACTGGAATACCAGTTATCTAGATACAATGTGTATCCTTTGTTCAGTAAATAGTGTGACAGTTCGAGGACTACTCTACTTGATATAGGAGTATTGGGATACAAGTTCCCAAAGTCTGTATCCTTCCCAGTATGTACAATAAAATTCCCAATGTACCCTGAACCACTCTCACAAAGAACAAACAATTTGAAACCAAAGCGACTCCTCTTCGATGGTATGAATTGCTTCCACTGCAGCCTTCCTTTCCACAACACTAGTGATTCATCCACACAAATGTTTTCGTGTGGTGTGTACTATTCTTGGCACTTCCAGCGAATTGGATTCAAAATAGGCGAGAGTTTGAACAACTTTCCTCTCATGTTGGCATCAGTCTTATTGTCAGCAAAGTGACAAAATTACAACAATAATGAAAACCTTTTCTCACTCATCACTTTGCTGAAGAATGGTGTTGAGATGGAATCCCTGCGAGTAAAGTACATTTCTTAAGAAGGCTTCTTTATTATTCCTTGAAAAAATGAGAAGAGATAGGAATAATTTTATCTCTCCTGTGGTAGTCGGAGTCCAATCCCGAGCTTTCGACCGTTGTTCTAGCACTGTATCAGCTTCGAAAAACTGTTCTGCAAATTTATTTTTTCTGATCACATATTAGATTGATAAGATCCTCATCTATAAACTGGCTAAAATAGAACAATGGGCTACCTTTGTTGGCATCACTTATGTCAATATTCATTCTACTGTCCGATACAAACGTAAACGGAGCACGAGGATTACCTTGGCTAAGCCAGGGCGAAGTGGCTGCATCACTTGTAGGCAAGCTAGTAGTATCTTCTCCCTCCTCTTCATTCTCAGAAGCAACCTCACTGTCACTTTCACCACTTGTGTCGATAACGTCACTATCCAAAGATAATTCATCATCTAATTCATAATCTGAGTCAATGAGATGAAGTTTACTTTCATCATCCAAACGAGCACGTTTCGCCATTACTGCACAGAAGACAATGTTTATGTGTATTGAGAAATTGGCGCCCATTGTGGTGCAGCACAGCTGAAACCTACTGACATCTACGGAGCAATCGTAGAACTACACTCAACAGCGTAAGAGACACGAATACTTGTCCCCCCAGCAGATAACAATTTTCAAGTGCTCTAGACGAGTTACCTCGTCATTACCCGATTGAGTAGCAACAGGTAGTAGAAGAATTAACTCGTCATGCCCGGTTAAGAGGGGTGGGGGGTTCATTCATTCCATTCCTGATCGCTCAGTCGAACAACACTTTCCACTATCATTTCATTGCATATGTCATTCATTTTATCATTTCCCCAGGAAAGTGCGACAGGCTTTAGCAGCCGGCACTGTTTCACATTCCACAGCTAAATGAGGGGTTCATTCATGCCATTCCATGATCGCTCAGTCGAGCAACATTTTCCTCTATCATTTCATTTCATCGGTCATTTATTTAATCATTTCCCCAGGAAAGTGCGACAGTCTTTAGCAACCGGCACTGTTTCACATCCCATAGCTAACTGGTTAGCGCGCTAGGCTTTGGCTTAAAGTATCTCGGGTTCGATTGCCTGCTACAAACCATCGCATAAGCCTCTGCAATTCATAGTTCATTCAAATATCGACTAATGCATTTGCAAGCATGGCTATCGTGGCTCTCCACATCGGAAAAAAAAGAATCGTCGTATTACGTCCCACCGTTTCATCGAAATAGTCACGGATTTTTTCGAGGGGGGGCCCATGGTCACCGTGGCCGGATAATATTTTTTTATTAAAAAAATAGTTAGAATTTTTTATAGTTTCAAAATTAGGAATTGTACAAAAAAGTTGGTTTGACATAAATGAAAGGTCCCTGCCCCCTCTACCCCATACCAAATTTCAAATCTCTAAAATAAAAAAATAAAGAATTCCATTTTCAAAATGGGCGATATTTCCAAGAAATTTGAAATTTTACAAAATAGTTAGTTTGATATCAATCCATGGTCTTTACCCCCTCTACCCCCATACCAAATTTCAAGTCTCGAGGACAAAACAAAATATTTTCAAAAAGGGCTATAGTTCCAAAATTAGGGATTTTACAAAAATGTTTGTTTCACGTCAATGAAAGGTCTTTACCCCCTCTACCCTCATACCAAATTTCAAACCTCTAAAATAAAAAATAAATAAAATTCCATTTTCAAAATTGGCAAGAGTTCCAAAATTTGAAATTTTACAAAAACGTTTGTTTGACATAAATCAATGGTCTTCACCCCCTCTACGTCCAAACCAAATTGCAAGTCTCTAGGACAAAACAATTTTTCTTTTTGAAAAATGGGCTTTAGTTCCAAAATTTCAACATTTTTCTATAAAGTTGGTTTCACGTCAATGAAAGGTCCTTCCTTACCCCCTCTACCCACAACTTAGTTTCAAGTCTCTAGGATAAAAAACAAAAAAGTTCCATTTTCAAAATGGCCGATAGTTTGAAAAGATTTTTTTTTACAAAAAGTGTGTCTAACATAAATCAAAGGTCCCTACCCCCTCTACCCCCAAAATAAATTTCAAGCCTCTAGGGCAAACATTAGCTCATATCACTATTTCGCCCCTTAGTTTTTAGTTTGGGGGAAAATACGTTCTTCAAAGCAAAAAGAGCGTCACCCCCAGTCCTACGACACGTCACACATCAAAACCCGAACAAGCGTTCGAGAAATATCGGCAACATTCGTAGGTAAGTAGGCTATGCGTCAGCACTCGTCACCCCGCCCCCTACTTATAAATCATTATTCAAAAAGGCCGCCCTCTTACAAAAAAAATTGCGCATGCGTAAAAACAAAAAAACAAAAATTTTAAATCATAATTGCTTTTAGGACTATGCATGTTTTTCATGTGGAACAACGTTCAATTTCATATTAGCATTCAAACTCCCACATGTCGCACTTGGAAAGCAACATTGACTAAAAAAAATACCATTTCACCCCCCAGTAGGGGTAGGTTTTATTTTGGTGTGGTAATATGTTGTCCATTGGAAAGGGGGTGTCAGCCCGAGTTCAACGACACCTCATTCGTCAAAATCCGACCATGCGTTCGGGAGATATCGGCTTTGCCCCTGAATGTATTGCGGGTTAGTATGTGACGTCACCAGGAAAGTAGGATGTGGTCTAGAACTCTCACTGCTCCCCTACTAATAGGATTAACACAAAATCCGTATATCCACCATTTATTTTCTAATTTCCATTAGAAAAATCAGCTTTATTATCTACACGTCCACTAATAGCTTCAGGATTGCCACAATCTCTCACTCCGAAATAATGTATTTATAAAAAAATATCATCAACATTATTACTGAACAAGATCGGAGTTGTCATTTCTTAAATATCTTTCAGTGCTTTCAAAATCATTATTTTTATCATTATTTTCCAGATAAAAAATTAATTTAATTTTTCAGTGTTATTGCAGTGTTAACTTGTGCTCATTGGGTGTCAGTTAATCCTGCTGCCACGAAAAATAGGGTCGCCTTGAGGTCCATCGTGTAGAATGTGTCCAGGCACCACGATTCTTCTGGAGACTCCATCCTCCGGAAGGTCCTTCCAAGCATTCGCTTGACGCTGGATCCACAGGCATGGCGGTGCGTCGGAGATGGTGTAGCTCCCATTCTTCCATCATGGTCTGGCCTCGTCCATCTTCACCATAGGCCTCTAATCGTCTTCTTAAAGTTGGTCATCGACATAATGTTCCATTTCACTGGTTCCATGATTGTCCACTCGGCAATGAATGGTGTATCAGAGTGAACGACTGCCTTTAAATATGATTTCTAGGTCCACTATAGCAACTCGCTATTATGTGTTACGATCGTGATCGTAAAGTTCTCTGGAAGGCCTATTTGATTTAAGTTTCAAATGTTGCATTCGATCAGAAAAAATACGTCTGATTGCTTTCAAGTCCCAATATGTCAAGTCAAGCACTGACTCTCTTCTTAAAGTCCACAATAATTATAGTCAGATTGAAATATCCTTGATATTACGTGCAATGTCCACAATTTCAGAATTTGTCAGCTTATTTGTGAAGCGTAGTCTCTCAATTGCTTCCTAGTGCCACAAATATTGTCATTTGCGTTCACAGAAACATAACAAAGTTGATGTTAACGTACCTTTCACTTTTGAAGCATAATTTATGTCAGCTAACAAGTTTGGAATATAATCCAAGAGTTGGTTTAGCGCATAATCACTGTCGGCACTATCACAGTTTCAAAACATAGCGGCACTATCACAGCTCCGAAAACATCGCAGCAGCAGTCGCGTATCCCCACCAGCACGAGACTCGCTGGGGCACTGATCATCTGATTAGTCCGGCCTGGGCTTCAGTTTATATGGTCGCAGAATGTCAATGGTCAATATTACGTAGTGGCATTACGTAATGATATTCTGGGCAGATCATTGGCTCTCATTTTAAAAATTACTGTTATTCTCCTACATGATCAATTTTCTTCAAACCTTCTGGACAGTAGCTTGAACATGTGGACTTGTTCACTATCCCATATATTTCAATACTTATTGCCATATTCTTCGATATTGTATTTCTAAAATGCGCATACTGGCATTGGTTCAGGACCGCGCGCTCTGTTTAAATTCTACCAACCAGGCAAGAAGTGTGTCGCTGTCTTCTTGCTTCCGTGTGCGGAGTTTGAACATCTATTCGAGCCAGCATCGCCGTCTATAATGCTCAAGCCATGCTGTTGGTAGAATTGGCGACGTTTAGTAGATTTCGTCAGTTCTATAAACACGTAAGACCACATGCTAAGTTGTATTCATAAATATCGTTTATTTTGATGTGACAGCATCTAAAAGCAGTTCGTACTATTTCCACACCTGTGAAATTCCTCGTGGTAAATCAGACCTGTTGAAAGTTGTAGAAGTGAGTATTTCGCGTATTAGGCTGCATGTGTAACCAATACCTACTAATGAATTTAACCAAGTAATTCTTCACTAATATTTCATTAAACTATTTCAGATGCCTAGGAAGTGTTGTCTGCCTGACTGTGAGTCAAATTATGGCAGCACTATTAAAATAACTGGTTATATCACTACGTTTTGATCACTACAGCGAGGTGGACTTTCAGTGCCTAGTAATTTAGTTTTGGTATACATATCTTCATGTGGCCTCTATATTACAGTACATTATGAACTGTACTCATTGTCAGTTGGCAAGTGCCTTTAGGTAGATTTCATTAGAAAGCTACCTATTTTTAAATTAAGTGACCCGTGGATCATTATTGCTAGACTATCAGCATTAAGCTTGTATGCCTATTGTGACTATGATGAGTGAATGTGTGGACAAAAAGTGAAGATTTTTTTTATCAAAGGCAGTCTCTAAGTTCGTAAGAATAGTCATAAATATACAGTATTTTCTGAGTGTGTCAATGACGGCAGTGGACATAGCAGCAATAAAAGGAAACTTCAGACATTGGGACATGAGGTACAGTACTGCCTTTTATTATTACCTTATCGGGAATCGACAGTATATTGCATGATAATATGTATCCTTTATTTGTGAAATGTGTGTGTAGATTAAGCGGACGTTATGTTCTGTTGTATTTTCGGAAACATTTGGCGTCAAAATCGATGCGTTTACGCAGTGTTAGCAATTACCGTACCATGTGCTTGCGCTAGGCCTCCCAGATGACACATGGACGGTGTTGCCGAACCTTATGACACGGCTTGAGAATTGTAAACGGCGATGGCGCCAGGCATGCTGCCATAGGGCACATACGCGCCACCTACTTCCTCCAAAATAAAAATTCCCCGATTTTTTATTTTCATCCACTCCTCCGTAGAATGAAATCTCCATCAGACGTGATAAGATTTTGAAGTTTGCAACATCCAAAGGCTCCCCTGTCTAGTTCGAAACTTCTTCTGTTTTCAAGATGATGAGTGTTCGCTTTTGCGAATGGCACAAAGCCTGCAATTATTCTATGCTATGTCTTTTCTTGCCAGAGTGAGAAAAATCAATATATTGTTGTTTCAAACTTAATCTAAATTTGAGCGTGTCCACGTGTTTTTTCGCCTGTTTAGTTAAGGTCTCCTTAGACCATTCTTTTCTTTTCCTTCGTTACATTATTTTCTTAAGTTGGATTGGTTCTGAAGTGTGTTCTCTAGAACTGTTTCAGCCAGTGGCGTATATATTTTTGTCACATATATTATTTGTTTATGAATTAAAACATTAAAAACCAATATAATCATGTACTATTGTTACTAAGTGACATATGGCAACGTTGCAAAGCAAGGCGAAGGTACAGCGATGTAAACAATGTGACAATCAGTTTGCTCTGATCTTATGTGTAACAACATAACCTCTTTTTACTCTCCAGTGCCTTCGCTCTTATGAACGAACCAAGAACAGCAACAAGTGCCCTTGAAGCGTGTGACAAAAGTTTTTTTCCCTAACTTTTATACCCTCATCAAACTTTTGACAAATTTGCCTCTTTCTGTAGCTACTGGTACTGCCGAACGGAGTTTGAGTTGGTTGAAAACGTACTTAAGAAATTCTACTTCTGAAAACAGACTCAACGGTCTAGTATTGTCATCTATTCACAGATACATACATCTCACTGACGAT
The DNA here is from genome assembly GCA_946902985.2 of Meconema thalassinum. Classification (NCBI taxonomy): domain Eukaryota; kingdom Metazoa; phylum Arthropoda; class Insecta; order Orthoptera; family Tettigoniidae; genus Meconema; species Meconema thalassinum. Next base: position 1,143,074,012 of record OX336389.2, read on the forward strand.
GAAGTTATGAACCGATTTGGCAATGCTTCAAGAAACCTTGACTTTATATTATAGTGTGAGTTGTAAATCAAAACAATAACATTAATTCTTTCCATGTAAATAACTTACTATCAAGTGAGCAAGATGATTGCATTAATAAAAAGTATCTTAAAATTGTCTTAGTTGTTTTTGACATTGACCAAACATAAAACATCACAACAAATTGGTTGAAAAGGTGATGCCAGATAGCCTTAAAACTCATCATTTTGCACGAAAGTATACAAAAGTTTCCTGGGGAGAATCCCGGACCCCCTATTCTTTGGGCCTATACCATGCCCCCTAACCCCCAGTTCGGCACCCCCCGAAATAAAACTCTATATATGCCCCTGGTTTCAGCGATTCAACGAAACATAAAGCTCTTTTTCAAACGTGATAATTGACTGGGCTGTCTAGCCAAAACTTTTCAAAGATCTTTTACGCTTCTACTTCGAACAAATCATAGCCTTTAATGGCCCGATTTTTATTCTCCTGGTGAAAAAACATGTTATACGAATATGTGTGGTGCCTCTTCGACTTTCTTTGAACAAGATAAGTGCATTACTTCTTAACTTTTCAACATCAGATCTTATAATTTACATAACCTAAAACTAGCTTTCCATTATTTTTCTTCCGGGGTTATTTATTGGCCGCAAAAATATGCTTAAGGCGTTTTAGTATTGTATTTCTGTGTCAATTCTTTAATGGGACTTCCTCCCAGATTATTTAATGGGACTTTTCTCCCTGCTTGTTCAATTTGCTTCCCAATTAGGCCTACTTGCAAATTGTTCATAACATTTAATGGTACTGCTTGGCCAACCAGACAATTAATGATTTAGACCATAAAATAAAACAAGTAGTTCCGTGAAGAACTATATATCATCAGTTTCAACCAAGCAAGCAAGGTGAATAGACGTGCAGTGAAGTGTAAGGAAGAATGGGAATAGCTATTCAGCAGTACCGGGCGGTCATCGGCCGCTGGCAGGCTAGAGTGAAGTGCGATTTAGGTGTCGGGAAAGTGATAGTGGGCAACGTCACTGAACAGATGGGGGTTTTGGTGATGGGGATGGTAGCGCTGGTTGTGGTAACGCTACTATTAATTGGAGGAGTGGAGTCAAATCCGGGGCCTGGTCAGCTGGGATGGCAAGAAATTGAAAAAATAAGGGAAATTGTAAAGGAAGTGTCACAAAATTACCCGATCCGGGACATTCTTCGAGAACAATGTAAGGAATTCAGGGAGATGAAGACATGTATAAGAGAAGAGATGGGAATAGTGACTGAAAGGCTGACCGAGAATGTTAGAGAGATAAAAGACCTAAGAGAAAAGGTGAGGATATGAGAAATGGAGGTAAAAGAATTCAGAAAGACCAAGCTGGATGAAAGAAAGAAAAACGTCTTCATTTACGGAATAAAGGAAGATGTCAATGAAAGCACCGAGGATCTGACATCCAAGGTGTTCCGAGTGATTTGTGAAGGCATGCGGATAAACATAGGAGTTTCAGAGATTGACAATGTGACCAGGATAGGGCGGGGAAAGGGCACGAGGCCCGTGAAAGTGTCATTAGTTTCTTCGCTGATGGCTCACAGAATTCTGACGAATACAAGGAATCTGAAAGGGGAGAGGATATGGGTAAGGAGAGAAATGAGTAAAGAAGAAGCAAGCGAGCAACGGACCTTGCAGTTTCATTTAAGGAAGGCAAGGAACTCGGGTCTCAAGGCTCATGTAAAAGGCAATAGACTGGCGGTTAGCGGCAACAACTGGGATCGGGTTTGGACAGTGGCACAACTCCAGGATATGGAAAAGCAACAACAGCAGGAGCCAGTTAGATCTAACAACCAGGTGGAAGCAGATGTCGGTTCAGAGGGAAGTGCGGTGGTGACTCAACAGAGAGCATCGACCCCAAAGTCCAATACGGAAGTGGCGCGAGCTGGAACGACTAACGTCAGCACGAGGAACACAGGAGAAGCGCGTGGTTGCAGAAAGGTGAGACTGTCAAACAACGAGTTACTAGTCTAAAATAACTTTGGGGCAAGAAAACCTTGACAGAGCAGTTGAATGTGGAGAAGGTCATGTCTTCTCCAGCTGGCAGTATACTAGAGCTAGAGAAAGTTAGAGTCACTACAAGTAAAGCCACCGCCAGCGAAGAGGGTAGGGGTAAAAAATAACTAAACTGGAATGTTGCAAGCGTAAATATAGAGGGTTTTTTAAATAAGAGAGGGAATGATGTAGTTTTGACCCTAATAGAAGATATGCAGATTGTAGGATTTGTTGACAGTTGGCTCCGTGCAGGTTGCGAGGTTAAAATAGATGGCATCAATGTATATACAAAACCTAAGATTAGGAAAGCTCGTTCCGGTAGGTTCCCGGGGGGGGGGCTGTTGTTTTAATTAAAGAAGAGGTGAGGGAATTATCAGAATTCATTAGTTCAGAACTGGAAGAAGTAGTGTGGGTTAAAGCAGATATTAGGGATAAGGGGGAAGGAACGGTATGTTTTGGCTTTGTCTACAACCCTCCGGAGAATTCCCCATATGCAAGAGAAAGCTTTTTCGATGAGTTAGCTATTGAAATAAACAGAATTCAAAATATATATGAAGAGACGGAGATTGTGCTTCTAGGGGACTTCAATGCGAGGGTTGCAGACAGAAAGCCCCTTTACAGCAAGGGGGTTGCCGAAACCTCATGTGGGGATAGGCACAGCAATGACAGGGAGTGCAACAAGAACGGAGAAAAGATTTTGGAACTATGTGGTGCAGAAGAGTTATATATACTAAATGGTGTCTGTGTGGGAGATGAAGGAGGTAACTTAACATATATAACAGAGAATGGAGGAAGTGTAATAGACTTAGCAATATGTTCCAGAGCAGCACTAGCCCTAATTAAGAGGTTCACTGTTGAAGAATGGGGGGAATCACACCACCTATCAATTGTCGTCAATATGCAGGGAGCGGTGACAAAATCAAAAGGGAATCCACAAGTTAAAGCCAAAGAGAGAAAAGTAAATAGATTCAGATGGAGGGAGGAAAACTGCAGAGAGTTCTGGAACTACTACTAGGGAGAAAATTTTGAGCTGATAAAGGTAGGCATAAGTTTAATGATCAGTAATGATCAAATTGAAGGGGTAATAAGTATGATTGAGAATGCAATTATGATGGCCGGGCGGAAAATGTGCGTGAAAGCTACGAGAAAGGTAGGGAGAATTAAAGGATGGTACGATGAATCTTGTAGAAGGAAGAAACCCGAATTTACTAGGGTACTGAAGTTATACAAGAAAGGAGGGGATGATACGGTGAGAGTAGAATTTTGTCGTCTAAGGAAAGAATATAGGGAACTGCGCAGCAAAACGAAAAATGAGTGGCAGGGTAAGGAAGCAACTGCACTAAATAAGGATTCTAAAGCTAACGACTGTAGGAAAGTGTGGAGCAGGATAAATTCTTACTGTAGGGGGCGCAGAAGTGGTGGTGGGAGCTCTATTAGTGATGAAGTATGGATTACATATTATGAGAATTTGTTAAATGCTGAAGATAATTGGAGGAAGAGAGATGAGTTTGGCGTCCCGAGGGGGATGGAGGCCGATCTGTCTATGCTGGACCAAGTCATATCGATAGATGAAATTAAGAAAGTAATGGCAAAAAGTAAAGGAGGGAAGTCGGGTGCTATTTCGGGGATAACAAATGAATTCTGGCAAGAGTTGCGTAAGAATAGGTTCATGATGGGAAGCTTGGTAAAAATCTTTAACAAGATTTTTGAAGGAGGTAGATTTCCGAGGGCGTGGCAGGAGGCGATAATTTGTCCAATATATAAGAAACGTGGGAATAAACTAGACCCAGGCAACTATAGAGGCATAACTTTGCTTGATAATTTGAGCAAAATGTACACCGGGATCTTATCCAAGCGTTTAGTAGCATGGGCAGAGAGCTATTCGGTGTTCTCGAGACTCCAGACAGGGTTCAGAAAAGGGATGAGGACCAGTGACAATATAATGGTGGTGAAAACGGTGATGGACAAGTACATAAGAAGGAAAAGGGGTAAGCTGTATATTACAGCTATTGATTTGGAGAAGGTGTTTGATTCAGTGAGCAGGGGAGCTGTCATGGCTAAACTGGGAAAAATCGGGGTGTCACATAAAATGATAAGAGCATTTGAGAATGTGTATTCCGAAGTGAAATGTGCAATTAAAACTAAAGATGATGTAATTGTAGGAGAGATAAAGTCTAATATAGGATTAAAACAGGGATGCAAATTATCCCCGGTGCTTTTTTTTTTTGTGCTATTTATCAACGATATTTTCGATTCAAAGGGCTTTGAGCAACGGTCCAACCCTTGCTTGGACAATTATATCCCGGGCCTAGCCTTTGCTGATGACATCCTTCTGCTCACTCTAACACCCTATAATATGCAACATAGTATTGACGAAATTGTGAAATACTGTGAGGACTGGAACTTAAAAATTAACCCGAGTAAGACCAAAGTTATGGTGTGCAAAAAGGGAGTTAAACTTGCTAAGAATGAAATGTGGGTCATGTATGGGTCACAGTTAGAGACAGTGAAAAAACCTGAATATCTAGGGACGATAATGGCGAGTAATGGAAAATGGACCGAACAAATTAAACGGGCAAAATCGAAAGGGCTAGCGGCATTGGCGAGTGTCAAAGTGTTAGAGCGTAAGTTACCGAATCATGAATACAAAGTGTATAAGAATGTGTTTAACGCACTCATCGTTTCAAGAGCACTTTATGGAGTGGAAGTATGGGGTTTAGATGAAGGAACGGCAACCCTGGACAGTATTGTAAGTAGGTTTGCCAAGATAATTTTGGGGCTACCTAGTTGCACGGCGAATTGTGGAGCGAGAATGTTGTGTGAGGATGGAAGTATTAGACAACATATCATAAAAAGGGTCATAAAGTCTTGGATTCGTTTAAAAACAGGTGGAGGGGGGGGGGGGAGAATGCTAAAGGTGGCCTACCTGCACCAGAATGAAGCACCAGCAAGAGGGCTACTGGGTGGACGGGGTAAGAAGTGTACTGGAAAGATTAGGAATGGGTTATCTATGGGATATGGACTTACGAAGAGAGAAAGGTAGGGTGTGTAAAAAAGTGTGCAGAAGGGTTATTGACGTAGAGTTGCAGGTGCTAAGAGAAGAGTGCACCAACAGGAGAACCTTAACGGAGTTCTGCGAAATAAGGAACTTTATGAGCATAAAGCCTGAATGTCTTATGAAAAGAGAAATGAGAGGGATAATTTGGTGGTTAATGGGGGTGTATAAGAACAAAGAGTTCAGAGAAGTAGGAAAAGAGGATCTTTGCCTGTTTTGTGGGAAGGTTATAGGTGCAGCGCACCTGATCAGGGAATGCAAGGACATTAAAACGGTAAGAGTAAAGTTTGTAGACAAAGCAGATCTAAACAGAATAGAAAATGAAAATGAGTATCACACTTTAATTAAATTACTAAAAAGGGAATGGGGGAAAGCAGGTCAATTAGCAAAATATTTTAATACTATCAGGGCAATGTGGAATAGGAAAGCGTCGGAAGAGAATCAGAGCAAAGATGCATGTAAAGTAAGCATACAAGTACAGGAGATGGCTTCCTAAGCTATAAATCTTGTTATAGCCTAGGAGAGCTTATCTGTATTAACTAGGTACCGTATACTATTACTACAGTACCGGTACATCCATATATTGCTGCCCATGCTGTGAGTTTGATGATCTTTCTCTTTTTTTTCCTTCCTACAGTACAAAACTTATCAGTCTCTTACAGTCAGTAAGGGCTCGATAGGAAAATAAAAGTAAATTTTTCTGTGATGTATATACGGAACACGCTATATTCAGGTAGCTCAAATGTGTCTCCCGTGGAGAGCTGGCAAAAATGAACAACACGGTGTCCACATTATACTCTTTATGATCAAGAAAGAACTTTGTGCAGTCTCCAACAGAAAAGTTGCCCAGTGATATTTTGAATGAAGATAACTACTGCAAAAGCATTATCAAGATTTTGAAAAAACTAGGAAGCTAGTAAATGCCGTTTGAACATTTGGTTTATTTATCTAATGCCTTATTGTAAATTTATGTAATCGATGTATTTATTGTCTGTATGTCATGATATGACTCTCTGAGTTAAAGTGACAATAATCAAGTAGATTGGGTTTGGTTGGTTTAAATTTTAAAAAAACGAAAAACTATATAGCCTATTTCCATATATCCTACTTATGTTAATTGCCTCTATCAACATACAAAATTTCAGATTAATTGCTGTAATAGATTCGTAGATATTGAATACCGCCTCAATATTTCGGATGGTCGCCATGTTAGATTTTTATATATGTAGGTCTTAGAGTTTTGTACTATTACATGAAGATTATTGTGCAGGTATAGTATTCAAACCCAATCGCATGATTAGGACACAAAGAATGAAATCGAGATTTTAAAATTTCGCACAGCTGCCATCTTGAGGTTATGTAAACAATTGAACTAAATTAGATGCTAGTGAATTAAATTGTGTACAAACATTTACTGTACCATATTTCACTGCGCTCAGATGGTTAAATCGCGAGAAAATTCTATTAAAATGTTTCAACTTCGCTTGGCCGCCATATTCGTTTTGTAGTTAACAGATTTTTGAAAGTCACATAGGCGAACTTCTGGCAATGCCCTTTATCACCGTACACATTTTCAGGGTGATACGAGTACAGTAATAGTTTCGGAGATATAGAAAGCCGGTGAAATGTTTCGCACAGCCGCCATCTTGAGGCTATGTATTCAATTGAACTAAATTAGATGCCAGTGCATTACAATGTGTATAAACATTTTCTTTGCGTTTGGATGGTTAAATCGCTAGAAAAGTCTATTTAAGTGTTTCAAATTTGCTGGGCCGCCATGTTCGTTTTGTAGTTAACAGGTTTTCGAGAGTCTCATAGGGGAACTTCTAGTAGTGCCCTTATTCACCGTACAAAATTTCAGGGTGATATCGGTAATAGGTTCCGAGATATAGAATGTCGGTGAAATAATTCGCACAGACGCCATGTTGGATTGGTGAGACGTAATAAAATTTGAATAGCACGCTCGGTTTCGGCCAAAATGGTGCTATGACCTCACCAAGTTTCATTGAAATCGCTCCAGCCGTTTAGAAGTTATTAGAGGGAGACCCACACAAACGCGCGCGCGCGTGCACACACACACGGACAAAAGTTGATCCCATAAGCCTTTTTTTTTTTTCATAAATGAAAATAGGCTAAAAGATCAGCCTTGTAGGGGATGTAAGAATAGGTAGAACATTGGCATTGTATATTCTCTCACGAAGTTAGTATGGATAGTAAAATAACGTCATCTATACTAATATAATAAAGCTGAAGAGTTTGTCTGTGTGTTTGTGTCTTTAAACGCGCTAATCTCTGGAACTACCAGTCGGATTCGAAAAATTCTTTTTGTATATGATAGCCAGATTCAAGAGGAATAGTTTAGGCTATCTTAAATTTCGGACAGACCACTCCATTCCCTGCATTTAGGCCCTTTGGCACAAATCTACACTGTTTCACCGATCTGAACCAAAATTTGTATGCTTACCCTTTGGAACCCTGCGAGTAACACAGTCTGCATCAAATTTCGGACAGACCACTCAATTCCCTGCATTTAGGCCCTTTTGCACAAATCTACACCGTTTCACCGATCTGAACCAAAATTTGTATACATACCCTTTGGAAAACTGCGGGTAACACTGTCCACTTTTAATTTCGGACAGACCACTCCATTCCCTGCATTTAGGCCCTTTTGCACAAATCTACACCGTTTCACCGATCTGAACCAAAATTTGAATACCTGCCCTTTGGAACACTGCGGGTAACACTGTCCACTTTTAATTTCGGACAGACCACTCCATTTCCTGCATTTAGGCCCTTTGACACAAATCTACACCGTTTCATCGATCTGAACCAAAATGTGTATACTTGCCCTTTGGAACCCTGTGAGTAACACTGTTTACATGAAATTTCGGACAGACCACTCCATTCCCTACATTTATGCCCTTTGGCACAAATCTACACCGTTTCACCGATCTGAACCAAATTTCACATACTTACCCTTTGGAACACGACGAGTAACACTGTCTGCTTGAAATTTCGGACAGGCCACTCCATTCCCTGCATTTAGGTCCTATGGCACAAATCTACACCGTTTCACCTATCTGAACCACATTTTGTGCACTTACCCTTTGGAACCCTGCGGGTGACACGGTCCACTTTAACAAACTGAACTTGAAAACCACGTATTAAGGCCCAAGAACCGTTCATGTCCGTAGTAGTGTAACTGTAAGAGTATTATAATAAGTCTATTGTTGACTGGCAATTCGGGCTGCATCACGTCACCCGTACCAGTGGTCTGGTGCAGTATTACGAAAATAGTTAAATCTTGCGCTGCTTATAAATTGCAGTCACGGGGAGTAATTAGTGCAAAAAAAATTTTTTAGGCCCCTTAAAACAGTTATCATCATGAATATACAGTATTATGCCTCTGTATAAGTGCAATGGTGTTGGTGTAATACCGATTTCCGATGGTGCTTTCAAATTTACCTTAATTTATTCCGAAACTGATCGTTGAGCACTATCTGGCGATAAATGATACTATTGCTACCTCAGAAGCTCGGGACAGCCGAAGTATTCCAAAGTGTTCTGATTATTTTCCTACGGCGCTATGCGATAAAAGACGACACTATTGGTCTCTACATTTCTAACAGACAATGAGATATAGGCCCTAGGCCGTGTCTTTTATTTCACTTACTCCTCTTTCTAATCATTATTAGAAATTTGTTTGTAAATTACATGTGTCAGTGCTGTAGTTAGTAAATAGCCGTTTCCCTATTCATTATTATCATTATTATCATTACGAGAAAATGACCTAAATGTTACGTCCATTATATTGTACTGCTTATCATCCCTACTACAACCACCACCACCACAAAAAGTTATATTAAAAAAATATTTATTTTCTGGTAGTTTAAGTGTCGTGTGCCAGTTCTGAAGTAGTATTCATTATCATCCATAAAGCAAATAAATCAACCGGGCGAAGCCGGGCACTACTGCTAGTAATGTATAAATTGTTAAAATTTCTGTTTGTGATCAACAATGTTCTGCAAAAATTAAATTAGTAGAGCTAGAAAACTCTCTATACTAGATAGTATACCATTACTTTGTATGTGAGTAGTGGGCAAGTATGCAAGAGGATTTAAATAACCCTAGAACTTGGATACCCTAATATCGTCGAGGACGACGGAAAGAATACAATACTTTTCGAGATATTTAATGAGCGTCCCGGGAAAAATGACTTAGGTATTGTATAATCGATAGAGTTTAATAAGTTGGCGTTGAATAAGATGGTTTAAAACCCCTGTGGGGTTAGACATTAATGGCAATGTCAATAACAAATTTTTGGTATTAGTCCAGTCAAATTAGACAAAAAGTAGCCGTGACCCGGACATTTGGAATAAAAAACTAAAAATTGGTGGAAATGTCGAGGAAGATGTCTTAATCAAAATCCCAAAAGTCCCAAAAAATCCGGTTTGGGGAAAATCTGCCATCTTGAAAAAAAGAGCCGCTGTATTGGATTTTTCGAATTTTGAACATAGCGACCGAATGAATGGTCCTATTTTCTTTGTTCTTGTGTCAAATTGTTTATTTTGCCGTCTATTATAATTATAACAATACATACCGGTAATTTAAAAATCAGCTCATCTGAACGACGGACAGCGAAACTGTGGGTGCAATATTTTCAAATGACTGGCATCTTTCGGCTGTTTGTTAGAACTGAACGTTCTGGAGACTGGGCCCTTCACTTATTCTGTGTCCAATGAATGATACCGTATTTCCACTTTGCGGGACACCTCAATTATGCGAAGTACACTCACATTTATCTTCAGCAAATGCTGAAGCTGGAAGACGTTCTGACACCCTCGGAATACCACCAATTTGTCAACCAAGGCTACTTCACTATTAGGGGATCTGACAAATTCTGGTCAGGCATATGGACTGACATGACCATTGAGCAGGTGTTGATGAGAAACATGAAGACAGCGGGTGGGCTAACTCATGGATGTGGATTGACGGATAGCGTTATTGCTTGATGGGTTTGTGTCATGCCTGCGTCTGCAAGAATAATTGATGCCATTGAAAGTTTTTGCGGAGTCTTCTCCGAAACATCCGACCAACATGTGGAACTATGAGAGTCTCGGCAAGTTAGAGATAAGGCAGACGTTGGGAAGATGCTGAACTGGCTCCAGTCTCACCATCCTTTCGACAGTCCAACGGGCCTTCTTGTGTCCTTATCTACGGGTGTGGTTGCCGACGATACTGTTAACTGTGACGAGGCTCTTCCCCGAGGTCTGCATGTAATGAAGTCGATTGAGGGTCAACGTTTCAGTGATGTTCACTTAAAACGAAAAAAAAAGTTACGACTCTTGCCAGTATGTCTAAAACAACCAAGATCAAAGACAGTGTCGTTGAAATCAACACTAACTAACTTTTTTCATCGACTCCTGTGTGTCGTACGTAACTACGATGACCTTGCAGGGTACCTGACATACGAACTTGCAGCGAGGCCTCCTTCTCTCTTTGACGGAACATTGATGCGAAAAGAAAACAAGTCCGCATTGATCGCTGTTCATGAAGAGATGGCGCCGTCCAAGAATACCTTACCAGACAACGCGGTGTTCACATGTGACGCTGGGTTCCTGCTGCATCGAGTTGTGTGGTCGCGTCCAGCAAATTTCAGCCAAATCTGCCTCCAGTACGTCAAGTACGGTACGTGAATAATCACTTCGGTCGGGATGTCACTGTGGTCTTCGATGGATGCAGCTCTCCAAGCACTAAGGATGAAGAACATTTCAAAAGATACGTCAAGGGAGTAGCGGCAGATGCTGTAATTGACGATGCTACATCTTCAACAACGCCATTTGGAGCGTTTTTGGCAAACGTCAAAAACAAAGTGCGCTTCATCGCTCTTTTAACAAAACACCTCACATGGGCTGATATCAAGGTCGTTCGAGCCCCCGATGTCGCGGATACACTCATGTGAAGACGGCTGTGCAAGCTGCAAACAACGGTGCGGCATTAGTTATCGTAGGCGAGGACACCGATCTTCTCGTCTTAATGGCTTCTACGTCCAACCCTGGAAGTAACGTCCGAATGTTAACACCGGAAAGAAAATATCCAGAACCTCAGATCTTCAGCAGTGAGGAGTTGATCGCCGCTCTTTGAGATCTCCGTGACTACCTTCTGTTTTTTCACGCAGCAACTGGATGCGATACCACTTCTTCTCCGTCCAGAAAAGGTAAAAAAGGATCCTTCAAGACGCTCCAAGAAGATTCTTCTTTAAGTGAAAAGGTGTCGGTCTTCAACCAACCGAATGCTACACACGAGGAAATTGCGGCAGCAGGAGAATATTTCCTTCTCGCATTGTACGGCTGTGGTATTCAAGACAACCTAAACAACGCCAGGCATCGGATCTACCAGAGGACAGTTGCTAAGCAGTCCGTCAAAACAACATTTGACTTGGCTGCACTTCCACCTACATCCGCAGTGGCTAAACTACATTCGTACTGGGTTTACCACCGGGTAAGGACAGAGATCGGTAATTTCTTCTTGATTTTAAAACTGAGTTTTTAACTAGCTTCTTTTATGAACTCGAGGTTCAAGTGTGGATGGTAAATCGCCTGCCGGAGAAAGAATGGGGATGGATGGTGTTTAAAGGTCAGCTAAAACCCAACCCGACTGAAGGAGAACCAGCACCCCGTGTACTTCAAATTATATCCTGCAACTGCAAATCTGGCTGCGAAAGGAAATGCCAATGCAAAAGAAGTGGTATCAGTTGCACAAGTATGTGCGGCTACTGCGCTGGACATGGATGCGCAAATCGCATGGATTTGGCGGACTCAGGCATTGATGACGACCTCACACCTTTAGCGGACATGTTGCCATAGAAACGGCAAAATACAACAACAAAGATAAAATGAAGCCCTTTCCCTTTTTTATTTTTACTTTTGTTAATCAAAGCAATGCTTATGCAGTTTATAATCTCTTTCAGGTCATGCATTCCGTCAAATGTTTCAGCAAACAAGTGAACACCGCGTCGTTTCACCTAAAAATTATATTGCGTGTTGCGTTTTTGTGTTGCTTTTGTAAATAATGTATATTGTGCCCGCCTTCACTGTCTTTATTGGTTTGTACTCGTAGTAATTTTCTTGATAAAATATGATTTAAGTTAAGTAATGGTAATCATTTTAGGTCAAAACGGATGTTTTTGAACTTTTTTACTTATGGAAACTAAATTGTTGTTTATTAAAAAAATTGATCCATATTCAATCGTTTTAGTAGTCTAGACGATTAAGTACCGAAAGTTAATTAATTTGACGCAAAAACGAACGCAATCGGACTGTCCATTCGGTCGCTATACGGAAAAGTGGAAACATCCAAGATGACGGCTGTTTTTTCAAGATGGCGTATTTTCCCCAACTCGGATTTTTTGGGACTTTTGGGATTTTCATTAGGACATCATTCTCGACATTTCCACCAATTTTTAGCTTGTTATTTCAAATTTCTGGGTTAATGTTTAGTATAACTGGACTATATGTGTAAAACTCAGTTGTAGAGGTTAAAACGTAGAAGAAATCTAAGAGGTTATGCAGAGAGTCACAGTTATTTATCTTAAAGTGAGAGATTGTGGGTGTAATGCAATTAAAGTCTATGTGAGAAAGTGGCTTTTACGGTTGAATGCCCTATCGGACAGCAAACTCATCTAAAGAAATATTGGAAAATAAAACTCAACTTAGAGTTGTGAGGTGTAAGTCCTGATCTATTAAAATATAATGTTCTGGTATTTGTCTGTAGAGGCTGTGGGAAACCGCAGAAAGCATCTTCTAAGATAACTGACGTTAGGGTCATATTATGGAATCTGCTTAAATTCGTAGAGATTTCATGGATTTGGGTTAAATTGTGTGATCTTAGTATAGCTTAGAACAATTCGGGGATAATCTGGATGGAGTTAGATAAATAAAACTATTTTTGAGAATTTGTAAAGATTTGTAAATAGTTTAGGAAATTCGTGTTTAAATAAATAGCAATTAAGTAAATCTAGAGAAATTCTTAAAAAAAGGTATGTAATTGAAAAGAATTATAGTGCTAATTTTGAGATTGACATTTGAACCATAGATTCGTGGGGAATGAACGTGAGAAAATAGAATAAGAGGAAGTAAATTGTAAAAAGTGAACTATTTTAAATAGTTGGACTATGCATTCTCTCATTTGCGATCTATGGTATTCTGCAAGAAAAAAAGGTATTGTAGCCAAAAAAAAAACTCTAGCTACATCGCTTTGTATTTCAACTGCCTTGCTGTATGGTAGTGCGAGTTAGATAGATTTAGGATGTCTGGGTAATACATAAGCTTAAGGTGACTGATATGAGTATAGCTGGAACAAATAAGTGGGGGCAATGCCAAGAGGGTATACATAAAAATGAAATGAAGGCTAAGTTAGAAATAAACATGCTTGGATTAAGCCGTTCGTATTAGTCGACTCACATGGTGGGGGGGGGGGGGCTGTGGTAATAATGCGAGAGGGGGCATTCCCTAAGTGGTTAACGAGTTCGGTTGTAAAGGGTAAGAAAAGCATAGGTAAGCCTAAGAGACAATGGTTATAATTTTTAATCTTTCCCGCATTGGGAAAGAGGCAGGCGTGGCTTTAAGTTAGAATCCATCCACGCATTCGCCTAGAGTAGCTGTGGGCCTAGTTGAATTTTGTATTCTCTCAATTGCGATCTACGGTATTCTGTAAGAAAAAAAAACAGTTAGTGTAGCCACAAAACTTTCCCCACATCCTTAGTATTTAGACCTTCCTTGCTGTATGGTAGTGAGAGCTGGGTAGATTTAAGATATCTAATACATAAGCTAGAGGTAAGAGTGTGTTACAAATAATTGTTGTGACAAATAGGTGGGGACAATAGCAATAGGGAACTCATAAATAAAGGTTAAGTTACAAATAAACACACTAGATAAGCCTGTTAGAGTGTGGGCCGACATGCATAATGGGGTCCTATGCTGCGAATGAGAGGGGGTATTACCTAAGAGGTTAATGAGTTCCGCTATGGAGGGTAAGAAGAGCAGAGGCAGATCTAAAAAGCAATAGTTAGATTCAGTGTTCAACGATGTTTAAGTGACAGGTTTAAAAGCAAAAGAAACCGCAGTACTAACTGCTTATGTAGGATCATAAAAGCGACTTGTTCGCAAACAGACTAAACAAGACTTTACAACATCATGAGCTTGTAAAACCTCATGTGTGTGGGGCATTTACGCAAATCTAGGAGAATTTGTGTACATTTAATTAATTTTATGAAATCCGTGGTAATTTTATGTAATTTGTGTTATTATGGTGCCTGCAGTAACAGTTAAATTTAACAATTAAGGATATAACATTTCTTGGTAATTACCTAGTGGGTAAGTATATATATAGTTATAAAAATTAAAAGACTCCTTAAGCCTCGGATATCGTAATACAGTCAGAGTGTTGGGGTATAACAAGAGTTGACCAAGGGAAGTCGACAGTAAGGGTAACAAACAAGAGTTCGGCACAAGTGTGAGGGATTAAGGGCCGGTTTCATCAACCTTCGTTAAAATTTTAACGACACGTTAAGGTAATTTAACGGAAATGTTAGCAAAATGGTGTTCCATCAACCAACATTACTGCTAACAAATCGTTAAACTATCCGTTATTTTAACATCCCATTCTTGCTCAGTTAAGTAGTTTAACATAGTGTTAAAAATGGTTACAAGCAAATAAAGCATGCCTTTCGTGCTCAGTTATTGTATCATTTATTTTTGATTACCGTATTTGAATAATGCTACAGAACAAGAATTCTTGCCAAGGTCTAATGACATGTTGCAATTGTCTGAAAATAACTTTCTGGAGAGATATAGGTTGTCCAAATGTGTTGTGCATAAATACAGTAATAAGGACTTTACCTTACAACCGGCCACTTAAATGATATGCCTAGGCCTAACCTACAAATTAGCATACATGCAATGGAATTTGGTAAATATAGCCTATTCTGACAGCAACATCAATACGTAATGGTCAATAATGTAGTATTATAGTGCACTGAATATATTATCAAATGATGAATAAAACTAGTGAAAACGACAGCCATTCGATTTGCATCCAAAGTTTTCAGTTGATCAGCATGAGTGTTGATTTGTAGTTTTCATTTTCACATAGTTTAGATAAACAGTGTCACAATGCAATTTAAATATAAACGCACACACAATGTTTGATCAATAAATAGCCTACAAGTTGACCATAAAGTTTTTTTTACATTTTTAATGCGCCTGATTATTGGAAAAAGTGAGCTTCACAGATTTGAAGCAGCAATGGGGCAAGTTTTAAAAAAAAGACAACCACATGTAGGCCTACGATAAAGCGACCCCTAAAAAGCAATTCTTGTCACATGAGAAGAACAGCTGTCAAATCGACCCTGCTAAAAGTCGCCTAGCTTTTAATGCAGGGTAGAATGTAGGGTACTGGTTATTTTAAGAAATTCATTACCGGTAGTATTTATTAATAAATAATTCTCCTTTGTAAAATGGCAGCCGCATACGATCATATACAGTACTTTGAAATCGGATTTGCGACGCGAAGTAGGCCTAATTTACTCCATTCCGTCTGAAAAGCTTTTTTTTTTTTGTGTGTGGAAGTAAAGCATTGATATGACAATTGCTGAATTTGAAGAGCACAGTGGAACTGAGCAATTAAATTACTCATCTCTTTGCCTCAATTATTATAAAAATAACTGAAAATACGAGAAAAGAGCACACCCTTCTACTCAAATCACATGTTATAGCATTTGTTTCTTTATGTTTCCATCGCCCTTACGCTAGTTCCAGATAACGGCAGCACCGTCGCTTGAGTACGCGAATAGCAAACAAATGAATACAAGTTGACTAGGCACAGTTCAGAAGTCTGAAAAACCATCCATGCCGTTCACTGCTTCCTTGATCCTTACAGCAAGTGACATTTAACGCATCGTTTGTTAATCGACTTGTTAAAAAGTTTTGTGGAACACGTAATCTTTAACAGAATGTTAACGTTATAACGATTTGTTAACTAACGTTTTGTTAGCCAAATTTAACGCAAGGTTGATGGAACCGGCCCTTAATCACTTAAATTTGGAGTGTCAGTAGTAGCGGGGTAAATTTAACAATTAGAGATAGGATAGAGAAAATACGGCCGTGGTCTTAGGATTAGAGCTATCTTAGTGTTCGTGTTGAGTAAAAGTGTAAAACTATGGAAAACCAGGTCCAGTTGAGCAAAGGAATTTAAAAAATCTACGTTGAGTAACATTTGGCATGTATGTGTTATCAAGCGAGTATTATATTCCTGCTGACTGCTGCTTCCCGTCCGCTCTGCATGAGAGATTGTTTAGTCTGGATGGCTGTGTGTGTACAGTTGGCTTCCAGAATTGTAAAGGAATATTTCAATCATTTAACAGTCTATATAAGTGTGTATAAAAACTTGTGGTCATATCGGTTATTAACATCGTGCGGCTAAAACATAGTGATATATAGCTTATTAGCCTCGTGTGGTTGAGTGTGTAGGAAACTTGGGACATCTTGGTCATTAGCTCGGTGTACTTGTGTGTGTGTTGTAAAATTAAGATATATCGGTTGTCACTCATCAGCACCGTGTAGTACAAAACTTAAGAATGTATAGGTCTTTAGCCCTGTGTACTTGGGTTTGTAAATTCGTGGCCATCAACCGCGTGTATTTTAGTGTGCGTTGTTGGTTGTCAAGACTGTGTAGTTGGATATAAGAGGACTAAAACGTATCGTTATCAGCACCGTGTGATTAAGTGTGTTGGATATTGTGGTCATCGGCTTCGTGTAAATTGGTGTCTGGAGGACTTGGGGACATCATAGAGGATTTTAGAAAATTGAATTGGTTTTTGGCTAATTTACAGAAACCGTGTAACATGTGTAGAGTTGTGAGTCACTACTGGTTAATTAGTATGTACCGTTACACCATAGTGGGTCGAAAAAACCGGATACCATTATAGTATTAGTACATTAGGCATCGGATATCCTAATACTATCGGTTCTGCAAGAGAACAAAAGTTGATCCTGAGAGGTGAACAGAGAAACGCCTGACACAGGTAAGTGGAAACAATTCTGGACTTTTGTTAAGAATCTGTGTAAAAAACTGGGATAAACCGCTCTGGTGTGCTGTCGTGTTAGCCATGCGTTGTAACACTCATCCGCTCTTGGGTATATACATGTTATCTAGATATTTAAACATTCTTCGCAACTGGGGGGATTAAGTTTTAGCCTACTTCCGAAATTTTTGAGAATTAATAAATATGGTAATTAAATAAATAAATAAATAAATACATATTAAATAATAAATAAATAAATAATTAAGTACATAAATAAATAATAAATGTTCCATGTAACGTCATGCGACAGGATATTCTTGTTTAAACGTTAAGGCAAACCCACTGTCTATTTGGCCATGCCTGGTAAAGCCTACCTACGAAGTTGGTAATATTTATATTAAATGAATTTTTAATAATAATAACTTAGGTAACCGACTAAAATACACAACTAAGCTAACTTGACCTTCCTTACCGCTACCCTGCTTGGCATAAATACTAATACCTTATGTTAATCGACTAAAGATACTCCTCTGGATTATTCTGATCCTCACCTGCTTTGTATACATAATAATTAAATTAAATAATAATATGTGTGGCCTCTAGACTTCTAGAGAGACCTCTCGGCTATCCTGTCATGGTACAGCTAGGTGTCATGTTACATGACCTTGTGTAAATTGCCTCTTGCTCTTGAGAACGTTTACCATTTTCAAAAAAAAATACAGTTAGACCTTTTCATAAAATTGGCAAAAATAAATGGTCCTAAAAATAGGCTGTTTGAACTGTTGCACATTATCCGATTATTAGTTCGGGATATCTCGGCTCAATGATCTTGTAGTTGATTCGAAGGTACAGCCAATGTTCAAATAAAAAGAGTGGGTGGGATTCTTATGGATCTTCTGTTGATTTAGGGATTTTTTGTGGCTTGAGGTAAATTTAGTGGTTAATGGTAATTGAGGGTGGGAATTTGAATTTTTTATTCCTCTTACACAGGCCACTGAGGCTACAAAGCCTCTTTATGCTGCTCTCTTCATTCAGAGGGCGGTTGAATACAATAAAATAAATGAAGAAAGAAAAAAAAACTTAACCTAAACATTCAGTTGAAAATAAAAGTTCTTGTTATTACATCTGTTCATCTTGATCATGATATTGTATAGATTACCATGAATTGAGTGTTTTATCGTTCTGCTGGGAAGTCCTGAATACTGGTGCAATTTATATTTATTCCAGAGAATACTAGCTGAAATGCGGAATGAGCCTTTGCATTTATCGGTTCTATGATGAGGTCTCAGTCTCTGCCGCGGCGTGGCCTCTGAACAATGGGAGGAGTGGGACTGTTCTAGCTCGACTCATCGCTCGCGCCACTTTTAAACTGAAAACGAAATATCACGCGCACCGCTGGGTATAGTTTGGCAGGATACGGTTTCTACATATGAATAGGATGAAAGGCAGCATTTTCCTGAATATATTGAGCCCGTCAGACGAGCTGTCAGGGTTGCCACTAACCGCAATGACTTTCTAGACAACTCACCTGCCGAACGCATAAGCCGAAGAGGATTGGATGTACTTCTTATAGGTCAGACCGCACGAGACGCGTGATCACGGGGGGATCTGGGCAGACATGGTATTTGTCATAACAACCCAAGAAGTACACCGCAGAAACACTTAAAACTACAAAATAAGAACATCCAGACTTAATTAAACTCGAGATAAATTTATTAAAAAGATAACAAACACCTATCCTAGTTCGGAGGGTTTGTCTCGGGCTAATCCCGCAAGCTAATTAAAGAAACAAAAATAAAGGGTTGAGATATCCTACACTGAATGAAGTTGAAAACCGTCTCGAAAAATCTATTACACAAAGAAACAACAACAACAACAGAGCTAGGGTAGTGGCACGAAAAGTAGACCCTACACTAATGAAATGGGTCACTATAAAAAGCAGAAACTAAATTAACAAAGCAACAAGCAAATGAAGGTTATGATGGTACCACTCCCGAATTTACGTTTAAATTTACTGGATCTAGCTAAGTCCTGGCATTATTACAAGCATTTACGGTGAATGACTACCGTAACAACAAACATTACAGAAAAATCTATATGATAACCAGCACACAACAATAAGATTAACTTCTTAATACTAAAGTTACATGAGGTTCACATTGTTTTAGATCCCTTAGTTGGGGGTAGTTAGGGATAAAACACTTGTGTTACTGTGATGATTTGGAAAGTAGTTCCTAGGTGATGGTAGCTTCCCGTAGCTGGGAGAGCTTACCAGTGTAGTGTGTTGTTCACTGTTTAAACGCTAGGGGGTGTTCCTGCAAAGATGCAAGTGTTGATTAGGGGATGGACCTCTAAATGCAGGCTACTATACCGGCCTGCCAGCTGGACGGTGTGGGTAATACAATAGGAGTGCTGATGTCAGCGGCTCGACGTTATGTAGTCGAGTCGCGTGCGGGAAACACAATGGAGTCTGACCAAGCAATTACTGGCTACTACGGTCACGGTCAATCGTGACGCGAGTCAGGAAGGGTATGGGGATGTAAAGAGGAGTGTAATTATCAATACAAGTGTAATTTACTGACCATGTGTTTATTGGTCAGTGAGTGTGAATTTGTAAGTCCCTCTTGGGGGAATGTAGGCAATTATACAAGTAGAGTGTACAAAATTATGAGTGGGTGTTCACAAAGTAAAGGATTCTGAGCACTTTGCTGAGTCTCACCTGATGATGCAACTGGAGCAGACGTCGGCTAGGGCCTTCGGCGACGCACACTGTATAACAGATAATGGCTCCAAAAAGGACTCCGTTCTTATAGTTCTCGGCGTTGCGTGGTCAGCATTCCGTCGACGTAGCTGCCCCAGTTAGTTGTAGTGTAGATGTTTATGTATGTGTCTCAAGTAGTTGGCTAACCTCCCAAGCTGGGTGGCCGCCTCTTGCTGTGTAAAGGTAATGTTCTGGTCTTATGATGTTGCCAGTTGGGGTGGTTTTTGTAAAAGATGGGGGGGTGGCTTTCAGGGGGTACAGCCCCCCGGGCCTGTACAAGTCCTCTTCTTCGATTAGTTCACGTCCCCGCGAACGGGAACGGGACGTAGAGTGGGGGTGTCGATGTGATGGGTCGTTTTTGATTTCCTCTTGTACTTCTTCTTCTTTTCTTCCGTGTTGATGTAGGTGTGTCGATGTTGTGTTGATGTGAGTTCAGCGTGTGCTCAGAGGGGTAGATTTTGGGTTATACATGTTATACATAGTAAATTTGAAATAGTTAATTTTTGAAAGTTGACATTTGAAGCATTAATAATAAAGGTACAAAAACAAAAAAACAAAATACGTGATCATGACATTAAGTATACATATTGGTATTGTCCAGGGAGGAAAAACCCATGGCCGGACGGGTGGTTGTACCGTCCGGCGCTGTGTGGAGGAAAAAATTGCTCCCTGCGATGTATAGTTTAAAAGATGGAAGAGAATAGAAAAACAGGTGTCCCAGGGTATAAGTTAGAGGGATATATCGTAATGGTTTATTGTTCTTGGGATGAAGCGGGACACCTTCACAAATTTGGGCGTTAGTAGAAAGAAAAATGAAAGAAACAAAAGCATAGTCAGTGTGCGTGTATGTGAGTACATTGGTGGTCATGATGATGATAACAGGTATGACCTCATAATAATAATAATAATAATCAAGGCATTTATAATATTTATGACAACTTATAAGTAAACATAATAAACATAGTAATAATAATAAACATAGTAAAATAATGGTGGCCGTGTTGGTACCCTATATATATATATAGGTATGTTGGCTAACCATGTGGAACCTTTGAATTGTATGACGTTATCCTAATATGGCGAGAAAATACAAAATGATTTACAATTTATAATTATCAACTATCATATATACCTTGTAGAGCTCTTTTACGTGGCCAGTTATCTTATACCTCTTATTCATTGTGCGCACTATACCAATATGTTTTGACTAACGCTCCCTATTCGGCCGTTCGTGCGGTTTAGTGGCTAGTCGGCTAATCCCTCCTTGCACTTGTTATATGACCTCGTGGTTTTCCGTCGTGGGTCGGAATTCCACCTTAGGGTCGAAGGTTCGGCACTTACAACCTCCGTGCCGCCCTTCGATCCTGAAGTAACGCTTCATTTGCGTATGCGGAATGTGTGTGCGTTCAGCGGTGTTCATCATCCCACGTATGCTGCCCACCGCTGACCGCTGACGTTGTCACCTTTAAGGGTGCAACTAAAAGTATGCGAGGGTGTGTGTGTTTATGATATAGGAGAGTGTGTACAAGTTGGTGTTGGAAATATATTTACAAAAGGCTTGTGTGCAATCCTCGTCATCTGCAAATCAAAAAAAATGTGTTAATATAAAAATGTTCATCCTTTCGTTGCTTCGTGGTCTTCCTGTGCGGGTGAAAGTGGATTAATGATTAGTAAGACATTACAATACATTGCAATACATTACATGTATATATGTATATCACTTCATTGGTGGCGCTTAATTTGTAAAACAAAGTGTGGCGCCACTGAAGTCTAACTTACTTCTAGGTTAGACTACGTTAACCTATCTTAGCCTAGTGTTGTCGGGCTTACCCTGGTAACGGTTTTTGGTAACCAGGTGCCCATATGTTTTGCCTTAATCTTAAGGTGCTTAGTCTAAATTATGATAGATAAAAAAAATATTTTGTATTTACAAGTCGAATGGTTTTATCTTAATCTAGTGCCGAAATGTTCTGTGCTATTATTTAGCAACAGCGCTTACTAAATTTGCCTAATTCTAAGTTGCGTTCCAAATGCAACTGCCTTACATGCTCAAATTTCGACCGGAGCGATCGCCCGGGGAAGTTTTACCTCCCCAGATCACCACCCGCGTGTATTCTAGAAACACCGGTTGTCTCTAAAACCATCGGATTCCACTCCCTTAATACTAGTTGTCGACATTTATATTAGGGATTAATAACTAGTAATTACTAAAGTTCCGGACGCCTGCGCTGCTGGAGAACGAACGCATCGCCGTTGTACTTGCCTGTATTGTCATCATTCTTCCTGTGTCATTCATTGATATATTCATCATTGCTGGGTTTGCCCACGGAACCCCTTTTGGTAGCTCGTTGCATACCTATTTAATCTCTCTGGCCGCCCGCTGCGTTACCATTTATGCTGTGGAGACTCGCTGTCAGCCATTTATGTGGGCACGGGACATCGTTCGGGAAAAATCGTCCGATAAAATACTATCATCCGGGAATTTAGCGTCCGGGAATCCTCTTCGCCTGTATTGGCATTAATAATAACATCCGGGAATTTAGCGTCCGGGAATCCTCTTCGCCTATATGGGCATTGCTGGGTTTGCCCACTCGAACCCCTCTTGGCAGCTCGCTGCATGCCTATTTAATATCTCTGGCCGCTCGCTGCGTTCTCATTTAAGCTCTGGTGACTCGCTGTCAGCCATTTATGTGGGCACGGGTTCGAATGATCGCATTCATTCCATATATATTAGTCATTATTTGTTTATTCATTATTCATTTGTTGGGTTGTTTTCACCTCGTCACACGGGGCAAGGACTTGTCGGATCTTGGATTGATCCCGCTGAATCCTGAGATCCTGCTTCACTTCTGCGATTAGAAGACTAACTTCCCGCCATAGAAGCTCTACTTACTTACGTACTAAACTAGGAGTCTAGTCCTAATTTGGTCGTCCCTAGGGTCATCTCCTGAGTCCGGTGTGGAGCTGGCTAATTCTCCCACCAGCCGTAGAAAGTCTCCCCTGCAGGTCTGGCTTTGATGCCCGTAGCACATAGTGGGTGTAACGTTTCTTTGTCCCGGGGACAGGCTAGGTACTCCCGGGATACCGAAGTTTGCCCGTGCTAGGTCATCGGCGCTTCGACCTTACGTAATTCCGTCTGTTATTTAGTCTGGGTCATTGAGTTAACTGGGGTAGGGCTCATCATCGCCTTCCCCAGCTCTGTTCCTGTGTGGCGCCTCTGCCCTTCTGTTTACGCTGTCATCACCATTCAGCGTGACATAAGATTCCTTTTTTTTAATTAAAAAATGAGTGTGCTATGTAAATAATTTACTGTGTGATTATGTAAATTTTTAAGTGTTCTGGGGTTGTAGAATATTCTAAATGCATGGACTACTTTAGGCCTTCTGTCGCCACGTCGGACTTCCAGCGGTAATGCCTTGGTAATTTTCTTGGAGGCGTTAATAGGTTTTCATGGCGTTGGGTCCCTTGTTATTAGGATCCGGGGGCGTTATCTGCTGGATGGGCGTAAAGCGTGGTAGGAGAGGGTTGTGCATCGTTGGGCTCCATGTTAATGGTGGCCGGGAGCCGGTGATGCTGCGAGGATGTTTTTACAGTGAGTGGACGGGGTAGGTAATTCCCAGGTTTGCAAAAATTTTTAAAAATTCCATGCAGGTGTAATAATATTAATAACAACCCTGGTGTGTGGGTAGGATATTCCATGCATGTGGCTGGATATGAGACGTATCCGCTCTCATTTGTGGATAGGTGTGGGCTGAGGTGTAATAATCCTATGTTCCTTGCATGCGGGATTATTTAGTAAAAAAGAGTTGTTAGTTTAAATGGGGCCTCATCTCTTTACATAGAGATGTGCATTACGCTTAATGTCGTTTTCCGACTCACCCCTAATACTCGGGTGTAAGCATTGAGAACCAGGGCGTAGTGGACCCTCTCTTTAGACGTATGAAGTCTATCAACCCCGATGTATATTTTGGCATGTAGTTTGGCTGTTTTTATGTGTTTATGTGTTTGTGTTGGATAGTGTTGTGAGTGATAAGGTTATGGAAGGAGAAGGGTGGTATAATCGTAGCCCGTAGGTGGTGTCCTGGCCATCCTGCTGGCACTATCCATCTCTGTTCCTGTCATCCTCACTTGGTCACTATCTGCTTTCTATCCGCTCCTTGGGATGGTGAAGTGCGGTGACGCTGTGACGTCATGGCCTAATCTGGTCTCTCATTTATAATGTTGAGGTGGCAAGTGATCGTGAGTGTAACTGGTCATGTCCCGATCGCCTATGATGTTTTTTTTTCTTAAGATTAAAAAAACAAGGAGAGAAGTAGTTATTGGGAGAGGGGTTGTTCCTTCAGGGAATCTGTCTGTATTCGCCCCTGATTAGTGGTCGAGTGTGGGCAGGAGGTGCCCGTGGCTGTGGTTACTGAGGCTTGCGTGACTGTGGTTGCGTTCCGCTGCGCATACTGGCGCGCGTGCCGTTATCGGATACGTCTTATCGTGTGTCGTGATGCTAATTGTCAGGCGGCGCGTGTAACTTGTTATCGCCCTAGTAAACATGCTCTTGTGTTCCTTATGTTCATATGGCCTACAGTATCTGTGCATTACTAAGTGCCAAGGCTGTCGTAATAACGCGAAATCCTGTGTCAATATCCGTGTGTCTGTATGTTGTTACTGTTGATGGTTTATGCCAGTGTTATCATATTGGCGTGTCACCGGCACGTCTGGGTGCTTTAGGAATGTCTACCGGCAACAATGTTGAAATGCGCTGAGCCCGCAACTCAATGTTTTGTTGTTGTTTTGTTTTCATGTTCTTGTATGCGGGAAGTCTCTGATGTTACGTATGTCGGCTGCCGGAACGTGACTTTTGCCAAGGTTCGTGTATTGACATTGTTGTGCATTCTGGGAGGGCCAGTGTGCTAATCTGTCCCGTTTCTGCTTACCGATGTTGTGTAGACATTTATTCCGCAAGACCTTTGCCTTGTGTACGGTACGGCCCTTATTGGTAGTCCCGGGGTCGCTAATGCCTTGGGTAGGCTGTTGTAGCGAGTACCTTGGAACGAATCTATGTTCCTGTATGTATGGTAAAGAACCTCCCTGTCATTAAAATCGTGTGGCACAACCGCTTATGTACTTGTATACGGTCCTATTTCCGTCTGAGTGGGAGTGAATTTTCTCCTGTAAATGGGTCTATTCGGTGTCTAGTCGTGCTG
The DNA here is from genome assembly GCA_946902985.2 of Meconema thalassinum. Taxonomy (NCBI): domain Eukaryota; kingdom Metazoa; phylum Arthropoda; class Insecta; order Orthoptera; family Tettigoniidae; genus Meconema; species Meconema thalassinum. The sequence goes on from OX336389.2 coordinate 1,143,099,161, forward strand.
GCTGAGTTTTCTGTCCTGTCATGAGGGAAAAAACCCGTGTTTTGTATGTAGGTGATCTTTCGTTGGTCGACACTTCTTGTTTTCCACGGTGTCCGCCATTATTGGGCATTCGGACCCGGGATCCCGTGTAATACTCCGTGTTTCATGTCTGCGTTGTCTGTTGGGATTTGAGCGTCCCTAGTGTGGCCCCTGATTGTGTTTTCGCGCCAAAAATACCATTGGTTAGTTTGTTTTTGGCACGACTGCATCGTGTTATCGTGCGCTCGCACCCGCCTTGGTTTAAGGTCCCGGTGTTACAATTTTTTGTACTGTATGTACCATGGCACGTGTATTGTATTTTTGCGACACGCGTATGAAAATATGCGTTAGTGTGAGTGTTTGCTGCTATTCTGGACGACCCTCGTACTCCAATTTTGGGAGTTATAGGGTTTTAAAACTGGCGTAAATGACTGTGTATGTTACAGCCAGGACTGAAACACTGTTGGGTTGTCTGCGGCTGGTAAAAGTCGCCTGCTCACGAGTGTGTTATCGCTGACTGCGATAGTGTCTAATTTCATTGACGTGGGCATTACCTGTTACTTGTCTAGCGATGTGCATGTGTCCAGCACGTGTGTGTGGGCTTGGTTGCTCGCTCTCTTATTGTGAGCATGGCTTTCCGTCATGGAAAAGAACCTTCTGCTATTTATATATATTGTGTCCCCCAAATTTGTTGTATGCGTGGGGGGAATATATTCCTGTTAGTGGCAACTAGATGTCGTTATGTATGTGTGTCACCGGGCCGCTAGTTGCGTGTTTGGTGACTAGGTGTCGGAGGTGATTTTATTATTTTGTGCATATGAATGTTTGTCAGTGTGACTGTCCCTTATTGCCCTATCCTTCAACTGGATAGTTACCCGAACTTGCATTCCTGGTATTCAGAAGGTTGCGGGTTCGAGACCGTCTTTGTCCAGGGTAATTATTCCTGGTGCTTTTTAGGCCTGTGTCTCCGGGACAGTTCTGCCAAGTGTTAGGTTCGTATACCGGTGAGGTCATCGGGGTCCGAAGGCTATTTCTTGGCCTTCTTTCCACGTCTGCCAGTGGAATCATTTCCCATCCTTTAGACAGTGTTCCCGCCTTTACGTGTAGGTGTCGTTTTGCGGGTGTGATATGCCTTCATACGGCGGGCGTGTATAGCGTCCTTAATGAGTTTTCGTCCATGGCGCACGCTGACTATGTAATTTAGGTCAGATACCTTCCTGCAAACTTTGAAGGGACCTGACCAGCGTGGCAGGAGGAACTCGGACACATTTTTCTTACGGGCGGAATTGGAAACCATAACCAATTGCCCGGGTGTGTATTCCACGGTCTTTCTTTGCCCGATCGTACCGTTCTTTTTGTTTTCTCTGTGCCTCGGCTATGTTTTTTCTGGCGTCCATGCGAGCGATCTGCAAGTGCTCTAGCCGGGCTGCATTGTCCGGGAGAGTGCCCTGTGGGATGCATATGTTGTCTATGGAACTTCTGGGTGTATATCCGTGCAACAGGAAGTGTGGAGAGTGTTTTGTGGCCGTGGATATGGAAGTGTTGTAGCTAAATGTAATCGGCTGCAGATAATCATCCCAGTCTGTCCCTGTGTCCCCCGTGAATTTAGCTAGGGCTATTCCAATTATTTTGTTCATACTCTCCGTGAGTCCGTTGGTTTGTGGGGAAAAACTCGTGGTCGTGTATGCCCTTATCCTGAGTACCTCCAAAAACTGTTGGAGCACTCTCGAGGTGAAAATGGTACCTCTATCGGACAGTAGGGTTTGGAATAGGCCATATCGTGTGACTATGTCGAATAGGAATTCGACTATGCTGTTCGTGTCTGCTTTGGGGACAGCCTTTGTGATCATATACCGGGTGAGATACTCTGTGGCTACCAGTATGTATTTATTGCCTTTTTCAGATGTCGTAATGGGGCCTTTAACATCTATCCCGACTATATGAAATATCTCTCCTACGGGAATAGGGTTGAGTAATCCATGAGGCTTGCCAGGCCTTGTTTTAAATCGCTGGCAAGTGAGACATGTCTTTACGAAGGTGTCTATGTCGGCCTTCATGTTTACCCAGTAATACTCGTCCCGGATTCTATGGTATGTTTTATGCGTACCCAAATGTGCCCCTGCCATTGGGCTATTGTGGTGTCCGATCATGATATTCTCTTTCAATGACTCCGGAACCGCTATAGGTGCATTATCGTGCATGGCTGTGGGCTTAAATTTCAGTACCCCGTCTTTGTCTAGGAAAAATCGCCTAGACAGCCGTGCCGTCTTGGAATCCACCTTATCCAAGTTTTTTAGTGCCATTAGAATCTGTTTCAAGTATGAATCACGTTCTTGCTCCTGTTTGATGTTCACCACCGTCAGGGCAAAAGTGGGCATGTCGTCCCATTCGTGGTCCTTACTGTCATCTGGGGGGTCGGCTACTGGCAGCCTAGACAACCCATCTGCATCTAGGTGTGTAGCGCCTTTCTTGTGCTTGACCACGAAGTTATATTCATACAGGCGGAATATAAACCTATTGAGCCACGAATTTGGTTTTTTGAATTTGTCCCAAAAAAGCAGGCTCGCGTGGTCAGTCACTACCGTGAACTGGATACCATAGAGGTATACCCTGAAATAGTTCACTCCCCATGAAAATGCCAGCATTTCCCGCTCTGTGGCAATCTAGTTTCGACGGCCGTTAGTTTCCTGCTAGCAAAAGCTATGGGCCGTAGGCGCCCTTCTGCATCTTGTAATAGGGCCGCTCCCAGCCCGAATTGGCTGGCATCTACGTGTAAAAATGTGGGCCTATCACTGTGGAAGTGTTGCAGTAATGGTGGTGAGGTCAATAGTTGCTTCAATGTGTTGAAGGCATCTATATGTTCCTGTTTAATGCTGAATGGCGTCTTTTCACGTGTGAGTTCGGTTAGGGGGTGGGCGATGTGCGCAAATCTGTGGATATATTTTCTGTAATACGAGGCCAGTCCAATAAAACTGCGCAATTGTTTCAAATTTGTGGGCATTGGGATGCCCGTCATTGCGTCAGTCTTCGCTGGGTCGGGAATAATGCCCTCTCTGTTTACAATATGGCCCAATATGTTAGTCTGCTGTCTGGCAAATTGACATTTCGCAGGTTTAAGCCTTAATTTGGCCTTTCTAATCCTTGCGAAAGCCCCCTCCAAATGTACGAGATGTTCGTCAAAAGTGTTGGAGAAGACCGTTATGTCGTCCACGTAGACTAATACTGAACGCCATTTTAGACCTGAAAATGTCTTATCCACTAGCTTTTGGAAGGTTTGGCTGGCGTTACGGAGGCCCATTGGTAACCTTGTATAGGTATATAGACCGTTCTCTGTAACGAACGCCAGCTTGTGCCTGTCCGGTTCATAGACGGGGATTGAATAGAATCCACTATAACAATCCATCGAACTGAACCACCTAGCCCCGCCGAGGGCATCCAAATAGGTGTCGGCCCTTGGTAGTGGATAACTGTCATTTTCGACTAAATTATTGAGCCTGCGGTAATCAGTACAGAACCTGTGGGAACCGTCCCGTTTTTTGGTCAGCAAGACCGGGGCACTATAATTCGAAATTACGGGGACAATGACCCCTGCCTCGAGCATCTCTGTGATCTGAGTGTCGATGGCGTGTCTCTCCTTCTGACTCACCCTGAAGGGAAGCTGGTGGACAGGCCGGTCACTGGTGAGTGTGACGTGGTGTTCGATAAGGTCTGTCACTGCGAGATCCTTCATCGAATGGGCAAAGATATCCCTATTGGCCTCCAGGAGCTCCGTGAGCCTTTTATTTTGCTCCGGTGTTAGGTCCTGTCTGTGGGTCTGATTGGCCTCCTTATCTGTGTGTGTGTGTTTGCTGATTGTGTGCAGTGTAGAGGTCTGGAGCTCATGGATTTCTCGCTCCGCTCGAATCCCATCTGTGTTTTTGGTGTATATCATGGGATGTGTGGTGAGCCTCTGGTCATGCTTTAAAAGCATCTTACCGCTAGCAAAATTTATGCTAGCTTTATACTTAGCGAGGAAATCCATGCCAATTATGGCTGACGCAGAAAGATGTTCTATAACGAACATGGGGTGTGTTGTGGCAAAATGGTCTAGCCTGAGATGTATGTTTGCCACCCCAGTGTTTTCTAGCGTCTGAGCATTGGCCGCTACCAGCCGGATGTCACCCGTGACACCGTGTATTTGCCCTTCGGTAACGTGTTTTCTGTTTACACAACTTACCGCTGCCCCAGTGTCAATTAGGGCCTGCACGCTGTGGCCATTTATGCTGGCGTGTATCGTGAGTGCCGATACCTGGAGTCCCTTGCCCTGCAAAGATGTGTTGTATAGGGTATATGTTGTTGTTGTTGCTACTGGCGTAACATCTGTGCTGGGAAGGCATGGAGCTGGCCGCTTATCGTACATGGCACGCTTGGCCTCTCGGCTTACTTCCTGTCTCGAGTACTTTGCCTCGGTCAGCGAAATGCGCCCACTGAGTACGTTGCCTGCTCTCTTAACTGCCCGCGCTGTGAAAATAGAGGGCTTCTGGCGAACGTTTAATGTATTGACCGTTCCCAGTTTTTGTGTATGTGTGTTGCTGTTTTCTCCCTCCTGGGAAGGTGTGTCGGCAAATGTGACTCTACGTTTGCATTTGTTACCCCGTTCTTTGTTCCAGTCGGTCGCGAGTTCGACTCCTGTTGCTGGCTTCCCTATGCCGAGTGAGCTCGCGCCCTGCGCCTGTGTGGGGTCACTTCCCGCCCCGTGTGGTGGTATAGGGGGTATGGTTTCCTGTTTGGAGGGTGTGGGCTTGCTTTTGGTCTGTTTGTGCGTGATTGTGAGGGGCGTATAGTGTCCCGCCCTAGGGTTCCCTGTAAACAGTATGTGTAGGTCCCTGTCAAATCCCGCAGTTGTAAATAGCGGGGGCGAGTGCACATCAGTGTATACATGTATGTTTACTTTAAGCACCTTGCCGAGAGCGGTCACCTCTACGGCGCCGGCATAGGTACCGTCCCTACCCATGTATTTTTGGTAGTCCACGCCGGTCTGGAATGGGTTTTCCCGCTCGTCCGATACAAAATCCCGGTACTCTTTCCAGTTGGCCAGGATGTGTTGGACCGTTTTCTGCCTGTATTCCCCATGATGGTCCTCGGTATGCCGGACTAGGAAGCTAATGGCTCTAAACAGGCAGTTGCCGTCTCCTTGTACGGGGTGTGTCTGGAAACGGCCCGGGGGCGGATCGTCAGCCTTGGCTTTAGCTGGCTGGTTTTTCCCCTTGCTCTTACGAGTCTGTTTAAGCGAGGGGCCTTTCTGGTGTTATATTGGAGGAGGAACCTCAGCCGCTTTATCAGCTGGCCGAACCTCCCCGTCTAAGCGTTTTTTGGAAACGTGGGCGTTCGTCTCCCTGCACTGTATGTACGCCCCCCCCCTCGGGGTGGCTACGCCAACTCCCCGCTTGCGGTGTGTAGCTAGGTGTGGGAAGTATTGCCCCCCTGTCTGCCCGGCGGGGTGCCTCATCCCTAAACTCCCTCGGGTGTTCGTCGGGGAGGGGATAGTGTTCCGGGCCCTTTGGGTATGTGTTTCTAGTTTCCCGTCCTTTTATGAGTTTTTTTATCTGGCGGTTATTGGCCGGTGGTTCGTTTTCCTGTCTCCGCCAGGGTGGGGTGTATGTCTGCTGCTGCGGGGGTGGGTTTTCCCGTCGATTCCCCCTTTCCCTGTACTGGGAGGGTGCGTACCCCTGTCTGCCTGGGGGTGGGTTCTCCCGGTACTCCCCGTTTCCCCTGTGTTGTGGGGATGCATACTCTTGCCTGCGTGGGGGCGGGTTCTCCCGATAGTCCCCGTTTCCCCTATATTGCGGGGCTGCATAGCCTTGCCTGCGTGGGGTCGGGTTCTCCCGATAGTCCCCATTCCCCCTATATTGAGGGGCTGCATAGCTTTGCCTGCTTGGTGGCGGGCTGCTTCGCCGGGGGATGGTGTGTTCGTACTCTTCAGGGTAGTACTCCGGTGTGTACGGGGATGGTGGTCGCCGTGAGGGGTATGTCGGTTCTACGTCCGCGTATGATACCGGTGAGTACCGCGGAGGGTAGTGTGGCCTGTCCTGTGTATGTGGTGTTGTTGTCCGCTGTGGAGGGTAGTAAATTTCCTCCCTCCCGTAGTGTCTCCTCTCCGTGTACCCCCTGTCCCTTTCAGGATAATAGCGCTCTTCCGTGTCTGTTTGTTCACCCCTAGGCGGTCTGCCGCCTGCTTGGATGGCAGCTATCGTTAATTTTTCCATCCTGTCCACTAATTCATCCATCTTCTGACTAGTGTCGTCCTTTTGTGGATGAAAGTGCTGATTCACGGCTTTCTCCGTAGCTTTTTACGTGATCTTTTTTCCTGCCTCTATTATCTTTATGTTATTCAGCATGTGTTGGACCGTGGGGTTGTTCATAATGCACAACTTGTCCACGATGGATGGTCTGAGGCCCTGCATTAACAGCTTAACTCTCTGCTTGTTCGTCATAGCTGCGTTATATTTATCGCAAATTAGCAACTTTGCGTTGATGTACGACTGGGCACTTTCTTTAGGTCCCTGTGACCTCTGTCGAATTTGGTCATACAGGTCCTCATCATCTGGTATGAGCTGGAATTCACTTATCAACAATAAAGTGATTTCCTCCCATGTGGCATCTTCTAGGGTGTCCTCATGGAGCTCATACCATGTCATGGCCGCCTTCGTGAGGTATGCAGGGAGGAGCCGTTTTCTGATTTCATCGCTCCAGCCATTGATCCGAGCCGTTCTATTGAAGGCCTTGAGGTATTCCTCGGGATCCTGGCCTTCCCCCGTGAACTTTGTGGGATGGATCATGGGGTATTCTGTGTGTCTGTTCATTTCCTGTTCACCTGTCTCTCGTTGGCTGTGTAGGGATTGTGATCTGTTTTTGCTGTTCGCACCGCTATCGTGTGCCGAGGTGTTTGTGTTATTCTGAGGGGAATTAGCCTCGCTCCCCGTATACGACACGGGTGTTACGTTACCAGGTGGCTCGTCACCTGATATATCGTCACTGATTGATGGTGTGTTGTCGAACTGTGTGGATTGGACTACGTTCACAGTCCTGACTAAATCCTGTTTTACTGTTTGCAAAATAGTGTGTATGTCTAGGACTGCCTCTATCGTGTGATTGTCTGCTTTAATAGTGTCTGTATCTAGTAACTGTGTGATGCGCTCGAGCAGATTATCAGTTTTCTGCTCTGTGATTTGCAGTTGCTGCAACAATAGGGGGTGGAGTGTTGGCAGGCAATCTACTTCACTAGCGCTGGATATTGGTGATTCTTGTCTGTGTTCAGTGGCCTGGGATCGTGTAAAATGTGTGACTTGTGCTGCCGCTGCAGGGTGTTGAGCGCGGATCTCTGATGCCTTGAATTCGAGTTCCCTAAGAAGTTGTACTGCAGTCTGGTCAGTTATCAAGTCACTGTTCTTAATTCTTAACTTCGGCAGGAGAGGAGTTGTACTAGCCGACAAATGGTGCGCAAAGTCTCTTAGTGTGGTTCTGAACGTGGTCATTTAATTTCCACCAATCTTGCACTATGGGGAGGGTGGGGGTGGGTGTAGTAATACAAATCCCCGTGTAATAAAGAAAAAGTGTGGGACGTAATGTAGGAGAAAAAAAATTTAGTCTCGCTTGGCTGTGTGCGGTATGGGTCGTTTCTACCACGAGGGCTCGTTGTATGAGTCCTACCCTTATTGTGCGTGGTAGCAGCGCCTCCACCAATCTGTTTTAGATCCCTTAGTTGGGGGTAGTTAGGGATAAAACACTTGTGTTACTGTGATGATTTGGAAAGTAGTTCCTAGGTGAGGGTAGCTTCCCGTAGCTGGGAGAGCTTACCAGTGTAGTGTGTTGTTCAGTGTTTAAACGCTAGGGGGTGTTCCTGCAAAGATGCAAGTGTTGATTAGGGGATGGACCTCTAAATGCAGGCTACTATACCGGCCTGCCAGCTGGACGGTGTGGGTAATACAATAGGAGTGCTGATGTCAGCGGCTCGACGTTATGTAGTCGAGTCACGTGCGGGAAACACAATGGAGTCTGACCAAGCAATTACTGGCTACTACGGTCACGGTCAATCGTCAATCGTGACGCGAGTCAGGAAGGGTATGGGGATGTAAAGAGGAGTGTAATTATCAATACAAGTGTAATTTACTGACCATGTGTTTATTGGTCAGTGAGTGTGAATTTGTAAGTCCCTCTTGGGGGAATGTAGGCAATTATACAAGTAGAGTGTACAAAATTATGAGTGGGTGTTCACAAAGTAAAGGATTCTGAGCACTTTGCTGAGTCTCACCTGATGATGCAACTGGAGCAGACGTCGGCTAGGGCCTTCGGCGACGCACACTGTATAACAGATAATGGCTCCAAAAAGGACTCCGTTCTTATAGTTCTCGGCGTTGCGTGGTCAGCATTCCGTCGACGTAGCTGCCCCAGTTAGTTGTTGTGTAGATGTTTATGTATGTGTCTCAAGTAGTTGGCTAACCTCCCAAGCTGGGTGGCCGCCTCTTGCTGTGTAAAGGTAATGTTCTGGTCTTATGATGTTGCCAGTTGGTGTGGTTTTAGTAAAAGATGGGGGGTGGCTTTCAGGGGGTACATCCCCCCCGAGCCTGTACAACATAATATTTACACTTCAATAAATAAATAAAACACAGCATTCACATGATATCTTATTGAACCCTGCCTGCACATTTGAAAACTCTTTGTATCAAAGGTCATCTAATAATGTGTATTTATGGTGGCAACTGCGTGATGAAAATCATGACTTAGGTCACATGAGCCTCGCGCGCCACCAGGTGTGAACTACTGGTTAGTACGCTGCTCCGTCGTCTCAAAATAGTGTACTCTGTCTTATGGTCATTTCCGGATGGAAATGCAAACATGCACTTGGAATCAATCAGCCGGCACAACGTTGAGAAAACAAGTATAGGTTCACTGTTATTAATTAATTAGCAATTGTTTACAATAATTATGCTAAATGATTATTACGAGCACACTTTAGATTTATCGATGGTTTATGACGATTGGCTGATGATACCAGGACACCTAGGCTTAAACAAAGTGAAGTCTTCCGTAAGATCATTCACTTGCAAAACATCGACACTTGGTCGACAACAATAACACGAGTTGACATAACTCGGACACAATAATAACTGTCAGTGGCGCATAGCTCTTCTGATACAGTCTCGGGCTCTCACTGTCCGCGAGCACAGATTCTATAGAACACATTTGGTATCGTCTTCACTGATTTTACAATCACAAGTATCACTTTGGATCGCAGTAATCCTGCGTGGAAAATAGCTGCACTTTGAGTGGCAATATAATTTGTAACAGTGGCCTGCCTTCTCACACACGATAAATGTTGATTGATAATTATTGCTCGATGTTTTATGTCCCTCGTGGACATCAATTTGCACTGGCCCTCGTGGTGAAATATGGTGTTCCACGTGGCTCAAAAAATGTTGGAAAATAATTCACAGATTTTTCCCAATTTCACTGTTGGTCTTACCAAATAACCAATACTGATAATATCACTTTCACTGCACACACTACGGTGCTAAATAATACTCGATGACTTCAGATTTCACATCACCACATGGGTGGACTTATATTTCCTCGTCTTATTGACGGACTTGACGGCACGTCTCAGATGGACGGCTCTCAACGTGGTTGTGTAGCACAAAGCTTCACCCTGCTGTGTCCAAGCAGATACTCGAGTCGTTCAGAGTCTATCGACTTCCTCCCCGCATATCTGCGGCGTAAATACCTTTACCAAATATTAAATTACAAACATAATAATGTTTATCTTATGCAGAATGACGATGTGGTAAGTTCTGAGACTTTTGCAAACAATAAGTAGAATAATGGGTGCTCAGAAAAATATCACAATTCTACACCCAGTAGTTTACTTTTTATGTTATTTTAAAATTGGCTGGCTGCGTGGCTCAGCGGCAACTTCTCGCTTGCTCTTCCCAAGATTGCAGGATCGAATCCTGGCGCAGTCAACTGGCATTTGAGGGTGCGCAAATGCGAGGGAGCCATGTCAGTAGATTTACTGGCTCGTTCAAGATCCCCTTCGGGGCAAAATTCCAGTACCCTGGCGTCTCTAAAAGCCACAGTAGTTAAAAGGGACGTAAAACATATAACATTAATATTTAAAAATTATTTGAAAGAGGACACTACCCATCGATCATTAATCATTCACTCATCAATTACTACCCGTAAAACCTTCTGCAATGTAAGCGTGGTTTTATACGAATATTGGAGTTGCAAAACACATTCAGTGTGCACGTTTTTTTAACATGTCCTGTCATAATAGAAACAAGCCTTAAAGAAAACTAATCAGTTAGCACATCACACAAAATAAAATAAAATAAAATATTAATAAAAGTACGGTACATGAAAATAGACATACCCAAAGAATAGGAAACCTGGATTTATTTATTCTGTGCTCTATAATGCATGATTTGACTTAAGTATTTAGTTCTTTGCAGACGAATGTCCTGCCTCTCGGTCAAAACTGTTGTTATTCAGTGTCTTCCTCCACTTGAATCACATGTTACGTAAAAGACGTCGTATTCTCTCTTTACTGCCTAAAATATTAATGCCCTGTTGTAACTTAGAAAATAACAGTCGAAGCGTGGGAATTTTCATTTCGTGCAAAGCAAAATCATGCATACATCGTCGTATTACTTCTTGATTAAAATTATCCGCTGAAGATTTGGTGGCTGTTCGCGGTCTTGCTTTACCAGGTGTGGATAAAGATGTAGAGAGGCCTTCCATCGACTCTAAAACCTTTCTTTCACTTACTATCACCCTAATTGTACGCTCAGGGACTCCAGCAGCCGCCGCTGCCATTTGCTGAATTTATTTATAGGTATGCCAACGCCCCTTTCCGCTTCTTGTTTCATGAAATTGTATACTTTAGATATTATTTCTCTCGCCTGACTGTGTAATGCTTTTCTTTTTAACTTGGACAGCACCGGAGGAATTACGACCGTTGATCGTCAGTGTCTTTCAAACCCGTGGCCTACGATAAGAACACAACAAGAAGTTTACTGGTATATCAATATTACGCACGCATTCAGTCGAGAGCAGAGGATTTGAACACACACAAAACCTGCAATTTCACCTAGGCTAGAAAGAGCATCCGAGAAAACCAAGGTAAATAGAGCAAACTGCTTCGATACTAGCTGCTGCTGAGTTCGGGAGCCAATGTAATGTTGCCAAGTCGTAGCACAATGACGAGGCAGGTGAGCGAAGCTCTCGTCTACATTGCGTAGCATTGTGTTGTCACAGCCAAGTCCAAGCAGAGAATGAACGATGTTGCTACATCGGGACTCAGGGAGTCAGGACGTGTCACGTGTGTTAGAGGAGGTGTAAAGAATTAAAGTGCGTAACTGCGTCGCGGCAGACATTGCTGGGCCGGGCTATACATGGAGCATTTGTGCAGTTTGTCTATTCGCACGGTTATGCACTGACTGCATGGGAGTTAGTGTGCACTAAATATAAGACGAAAGTTTGAATTTTATAATTTTTATCCAGTCAGGACGTAAAATGGAGTTACAGTATATGAGACTCGCTTGGTACATTGAGAACAAACCGCAAGCAAGCATTTTGCATTCTTTGCAATTTCGTATTGAGGACCTCTCCTAGATCATGGTAAATAATACACACATCAAAAAAAAGTTTTGCATCACCTCGGTTCCAAGAGTTCCGGAACCTTTAAATACAAAGGGAATAGAGATCAACACAAACAACATTTCAGCTCGTTTTATTGCTCATGAGACCCACACATTGCATGTTGTACCATCATACAGCTAGACTTTCAGCATTTGTGGTCCAGATTGCAGTACACACCACTACCTCTAATACCCAGTAGCACGTCCTCTTGCATTGATGCATGCCTGTATTCGTCGTGGCATACTATCCACAAGTTCATCAAGACACTGTTGGTCCAAATTGTCCCACTCCTCAACGACAATTCGGCGTAAATCTCTCAGAGTGGTTGGTGGGTCAAGACGTCCATAAACAGCCCTTTTCAACATATCCCAGGCATGTTCGATAGGGTTCATGTCTGGCGAACATGCTGGCCACTGTAGTCGAGCGATGTCGTTATCTTGAAGGAACGCATTCACAAGATGTGCACGATGAGGTCGAGAATTGTCGTCCATGAAGACAAATGCCTCTCCAATATTCTGCCGATATGGGTGCACTATGGGTCGGAGGATGTCATTCAGGTATCGTAAAGCCGTTTCGGAGCCTTCCATGACCACCAGTGGCGTACGTCGGCCCCACATAATGCCACCCCAAAACATCAGGGAACCACCACCTTGCTGCACTCGCTGGACAGTGTGTCTAAGACGTTCAGCCTGACCAGGGTGCCTCCAAACACGTCTCCGACGATTGTCTGGTTGAAGGCATATGCGACACTCATCGGTGAAGAGAACGTGATGCCAATTCTGTGGGGTCCATTCAGCATGTTGTTGGGCCCATCTGTACCGCGCTGCATGGTGTCGGGGTTGCAAAGCTGGACCTCGCCATGGACGTCGGGAGTGAAGTTGCGCATCATGCAGCCTATTGCGCACAGTTTGAGTTGAAACACGACGTCCTGTGGCTGAACGAAACGCATTATTCAACATGGTGGCATTGCTGTCAGGGTTCCTCCGAGCGGCAATCCGTAAGTAGCGGTCATCCACTACAGTAGTAGCCCTTGGGCGGCCTGAGCGAGGCCTGTCATCGACAGTTCCTGTATCTCTGTACCTCCTCCATGTCCGAACAACATCGCTTTGGTTCACTCTGAGACGCCTGGAAACTTCCCTTGTTGAGAGCCCTTCTTGACACAAAGTAACAATGCGGACGCGATCGAACTGCGGTATTGACCTTCTAGGCATGGTAGAACTACAGACAACATGAGCAGCGTACCTTCGTCCTGGTGGAATGACGGGAACTGATCGGCTGTCGTACCCCCTCCGTCTAATAGGCCCTGCTCATGCATGGTTGTTTACATCTTTGAGCAGTTTTAGTGACATCTATGAACAGTCAAAGGGACTGTATCTTTGATACAATATACACAGTCAACGTCTATATGCCGGAGATCTGGGAACCGAGGTGATGCAAAACTTTTTTTGATGTGTGTAGATCCATAGTCAAAGATTGGTAATCTCTTCCGTACATTTCGCGGAAAATAGAAGCAAGTTCGCCTAATTTGATATCATGACGATGCAACCCTTTTCAGAATCATGTTTGTGTAATCCTGCCACGATAATCGAGAGTCAAAGATAACTCCCAGATGTCTTACTGCTGACTGGTACGGAACGGTTTGGGATGCAAGCTGTAAAGGTGGTACTGGGTCGGGTAGAGAACCGAGTAATTTGGTATAGCCGATGATGATGGGTAGTGTCTTTTCGAAGTTAAGTATTAGATTATGATCGAGTGCGTACTGGGATAGGCTTTGAATGTCACTGTTAATTAGGGCTACGTTCGAATGAATGGATTTCAGATCCGTATATAGATATAACTGTAGGTCATCTGCGTACATATGATGTTGACAGAATTTAAGGACAGATGGAAGGTCATTTATACACACGGAGAGCAGGAGTGTACCAAGGACCGAACACTGCGGCACACCTGTTGTTACTTCACACCATTCTGAAACATTCTCGTCTGCTAGGACTACTCTCTGACATCTGCCTGTCGGGTAAGATCTAAACCAGTTCATTACTGACTTTGAAAGGCCTAGATTTCTTAATTTAACTAGTAGGATCTCATGGTGAACTCTGTCAAAAGCTTTGCTGAAATCGAATAGAGATAATATAGTTATTTCCTTTCGGACCAGTGCTTGACGAATGTCGTCTGTGACTTTGATAAGAGCTGTCAGAGTACTATCTTTTGATACATATCGAGATTGATTCGGGTTTTGGATATTGTTGGAATTTATATATCCATACAACTGATCAAAAACAATCCGTTCTAACGCTTTCCCCATAGCACACAATATACTTATTAGTCTAAAGTCACTACAGTTTATGGCATTCGTGAATTTTGGTATTGCTTTGATGTTGGCTTTTTTCCATTGTGTCGGATAAATACCCATTTGCAGGCTATAGCTAAATATGTGCAATAAAACTGGCATGAGGAGGTCCATATTCCTTTTCAATAGCGTAATAGTTATATGATCTGGTCCTGTGGCTTTTGAAGTTATCCTAAATATGGCTAAATTATGTCCTCTGGATATATATGGCCAAAATGAAAGTCTTCCTGTCGATCAGTAAATTTTTCCCTGTAGTGAGCAACAGTTGACAAAAGTCTATTGCTGTCTACAACAGTTGACACGCTTAAATAATGCTTATTAAGCTCATTGATGGGTTATTGCTATAGTGTCTGGATTTTCCAACACCGAGAGTTCTTACAGCTCTCCACAAAGCCGAAGAGTTTTAGCTGAATTAATTAGCGAATAAGTGTAACGTATCTTTCTATTACGAATAACTTGCTGAGTTCTGTTGAGTAAGGCCTTGTATTCTAAAATGTCCTCGGGTTTCTGTGTTCTGTTGCATTTCTTTCCGGCTCTATTTCTGGATTTTATTAGCTCTTTTATTTCTGTGTTAATCCAGGCAGCTGGTGCGTGCCTCACGTTAGCCGAGAGCACTGGGGCATGGCGATCATACAAATCAATTAAAAATGTGTTGAAAGTTTCGACCTTTTCATCTATAGTTTGCTGCTCGAGGACAGTGTGCCATGGAACTGAGATGGCATCAGTCTTAAACCGTGTAATTAAACCTGCAGAAGTCTCGAAAAGTTCGAATACTGGGCTTATATTTTGGAGTTGACTGTGTATAAGAGATCATGTGCTGAGAAGCCAGAAGCAGCTGTTTGACCAAACTCAATCACGTGCTCATTGCTGTTGGATGCTATTAGATCCAGATTAGAGTAGGAGGTTGCAGTGTGATGTGTATCTTGATACGGGAGCCACGACAGATTGCAAGTATTTAGAGTTTCTACTATGTATTTCGTTTCAAATGTATCCGACCAAAAATGGGCATTGAGTAAGACAGTTAGGAGAGAGACCATCTTAAAAGACCTGTTCTTGCCCTTGGTAACTTTTACCGTTTACAAAAAGCCCTTTAACAAAATTTGGAATAATAATCAGCCCGCTGCAAAGGTAACGTTCCACCCTTAAATTTAAGCTATTGTACATAGTTCTCCGGTAATTAGTTCAGGATACCTCGGGTCGATGACTTACTAGTTAGGTCCTTTGGCAAAATCTTCGTAACTGGAGGTAAAGTTTTAGCCTACTTTCGAATTTTGGAAAATAAATAAATAAATAAATACGGTAATTGAATAAACAAATAAGTGAAAATGAAACATATTAAATAATAAATAAATTAATATATAATTAAATAAATAAATATTAAATACGGTAATAAATAAATAAGGAAGCCTCCGTGGCTTAGGCGGCAGCACGCCGGCCTCTCACCGCTGGGTCCGTGGTTCAAATCCCGGTCACTCCATGTGAGATCTGTGCTGGACAGAACGGAGGCAGACAGGTTTTTCCCCGGGTACTCCGGTTTTCCCTGTCAAAATTTCATTCCAGCAACACTCTCCACTATCATTTCATTTCATCTGTCATTCATTTAATCATTGCCCCAGAGGAGTGCGTCAGGCCTCGGCAGCCGGCACAGTTCATATCCTCGCCGCTAGATGGGGGCTTCATTCATTCCATTCCTGACCCGGTCGGAGACTGGAAGCAGGCTGTGGATTTTCATTTCAATAAATAAATAATTAATTAAATAAATAAATAAAAATTAAATATATAAAAATATGACTGGCTTTAGATATGTTACTTGTCCACCCTGCTCGTCTCTAGTGGATGTCTCTATCAAGCGAACCCTAAGTTGAGTTTCTTAACTTACTAAGCTACATAACCAATGGCGAAAAAGCCACTAACCCAGATAGAATCCAAAAAAGACTTATTTTTATTAACTTTATGGCCTTCAAAGTTTCACAGCCATACAAAAGAAGTGACTTTACATTGGTATTAAACAGGCGCATTTTGGATTTTCTTGAGATGTTCTTATTTCGCAAAACAGAATACAATTGTATAAAGTCCCATTTGCTTTCCGAATTCTGATCTTAACATCTTCGTCTGCCCCTCCACCCTTTCGAACCATACTACCAACGTACACAAAGGAATCTGGTCTACTTCCTTTTCATTCACCATCAGTTTTGTTTCAACTGCAGAGTTTATTCAAATTTCCTTAGATTTTCTGACATTTATTTTTAAACCCGCTTCCTGTTGCAACTTTGCCAGCGTTGCCTCCATGTCACGAAATCTTTGTGCAAGTAGACAGACATCATCTTCATAATCAATGTCCTCTAGTCTGTCTTGCATTCCCCACTGTATACCTCTCTTCCTACCAGCAGTAACTTTCCTCATCACTCTGTTCAATACTAACAGAAAGAGGGTATACAGCCTTGTCGCACTCCAGCATTAGTTTGTATAGGTTTTGTTAACTTCCCATTGTGCAACACTTGACATTCAAATCCTTCATACAACTCCTTGATGATATTTGTAATTTTGGAGGGTATCCCATATTCTTTCAAGACATGCCGCATGACTTTCCTATTAACTGAGTCAAATGCCTTTTCAAAATCAATAAAGGTCAGGTAAAATATATTCTGTCATTCATCACTCTGTTCTATTATTATACGCAATGTGTTAATGAGGTCAACGCAGCTTCGATGTTTTCGAAATTCCGCTTGCTCCTTCCTCAAACGTGTTTCTATGGAGTCCTCAATCCGATTCAAAATTATCCTCGACAGCACTTTACTTGGCACAGACAGGAGAGTGATGCCTTGCCAGTTATTACAGTTCGTGGTGTCTCATTTCTTGGGCAGTTTAACATCCAGTCTCTTTCTCCAGTCATTTGGCATCTTTCCCTCAGTTCATATCTTCTGTAACAATGGATGGAGTAGATGGATAGTGGTCTGAATGTCTACTTTCAGTACCTCAGGTGCAATATTATCAGTCCCTAGTGCCTTTCCATTGTTTATTTGCTTGAGAGCTGTTCTAATTTCCACACAACTTGGTTCATTTACATTTATATTTGCATCATTGTACTTGGATTTAAAAACTACTTGAAGAAAGATTGGATTACCGACAACACCTGGGACTTAATAAATCAGGGAAAAGAGAAAAAGCCAAATTAAACATGTGTAAAACAAGAAAACAGAAAGTTTTAGCGCATGTAGAGTCCACAGTTGTTGGCCATTCAGTTAAAAGAGTGTAAGGAATGATAAGAGAAAATGGATAGGTGAACAGGCCCAGAGAGCAGAGGTAGCTGCAGTAAGAGGTGACGCAAAGGAACTATATAGAATTACAAAGATGCTGACAAAAAGAGGCTTTAATAGGAATAGGTCACTGAGATGCAAGGATGGAAGACTTCTGACAACACAAGAAGACCGATCCAAGCGATGGAAAAAACATTTCTCTGAAGTCCTTAATAGAGAACAGACAGAGAGATGAAAGATACAAGAGAATCTAGAAATAGATGATGCAAATCAGTATAACGCCGAGGAATAATACAGCGAATATTCAACTGTGATTGAATTCTACAATTATAACTGATATATCAGTTTGAAAATACTTGAACAATTCTGCAACGAGGAGATGGAGTCATTCAACCCAATGCCGTTTCGAGATCCAGAACCAGGCGAAGGCTGAGATGGTTACATGTGAAGAAACATTATGGCGTATTTGTACGAGTGAAAGATATTTTAAAATATTCCCCAACAGTATTATCATCTACACAGACTTTATTGCTGGAAATTATATCAAAGGAAGTAGGCAAAACTATTCTTCGATTCCAAGTACTAAAAATATATCTACGACAGTTTACAACATACTAGCCTGTAGACATTTGCAAAATCTACAATCTTACTTCGAAATTATTTTGCAATTTGAAAATGGTACCGGTATTCAGGAATTTCGAGTTGACGGGGAGAAAATCGTCAATGATTGAGAACGTGGAGATGGCGTACTAAAATACCATGGATTGGGAAACTGAATAGTTGAACATCACAAGAATGGAGAGAGTGACCCAGTATTTCAAAATTTCACTCTACAATGGAAATTCGACGGGAGATCTTCAAGAATTTTTATCTAAGAAGACCGATGACGGCGCAGAGTGACATGATGTCTGAATGAGATGTGGACGTTCGAGTCGAGGCTGTTCCAGAACGAGGAGATGGAGTCATTTAACCCAATGCCGTTTCGAGATCTAGAGCCAGGCGAAGGCTGAGATGGTTACATCAACGCGGAAACCAGGGGAGCGAGACGCATATCCATTCGGGTATAACTGATATATCAGTTTGAAAATACTTTAACAATTCTGCAACGAGGAGGTGGAGTCATTCAATCCAATGCCGTTTCGAGATCCAGAAAGTTTTATGCAGCAAAGGTAGAAAGAAGATTTTTTTTACATTTTTGTAGATTGTTGAAACATGTAGAAATTTCAAGTTTGACCATATTTATTAGTTTTTCGTATCTGTGAGTGAAGTCATTCAGGTAACTTCGTTTTTGGATGTTTGTTTAGGCTTGTTGCGTATTTTCGATTTTTATATTTTTTTTTCTTTGACGATTGCGTTGTTTATGACAATGCTGGAGTGAAGAATGACATGTCTACGACAACTTCAGAGCATTGCATTGCGATATTCGCCGTTTCGAGACGAAGATGTTTGGAATAGGTAGGACATTAGTTTTTTTTTTTTTTTTTTTGTGACGACAGTAGTGAGATATGGAAGTTGACGATTGAAGTATTGTAGGTATTGGATTAGGTTATTTAAGCCATGAGTTTGTCAGGATTGTAATCCTATCTTTGAGATATTTGCAGATCGATTTGATGATTTTTGCCCCCCAGTCTTTATTATACTGTTTTCGGCATTAATAGACGATGTGGTAGACAGAATAGGTAGCTTAAGGCTACAATTATCACTTAAAGTGAACATACTACACACGATCCCCGACAATGGGTTTGGAACACATTTGTCGTGTCAACTGTTACTACACTGCTCAAAACAATTAGAGGGACAGGAATTTGATCGCGTGTACCATGTACGTAGTCCGTGATTGCGATATATACTGTTGCCCGTATTCTTCTGACATGTTTTAAGAATGCGAGGACACCTCCACATGTCATTGGAATGCCATGGCTTTGTGGCAGTAGACACATGTATCGTGCTATGCCGCAGAGTGAAATGGACGAGCAATGTCGCACTCTGCCTTCGAGTGCGTGTAAGTGAAGAATACGTTACTATCCACTTGGTGTACTCTACCCGTATATTCGAGAGGCGGTCTGTCAGATATCCGAAGCATCGCTGGATTTGTAGACCTTGACTGCTCCGGCTCAAATACTAGTCAAGAATCCACTCCAACATGACCCTCAATAATATAGGTAGCGGGAAATACGATGAAACTGTGAATTACGTACATGCACTTAGCTCAAAGTAGAGCACCTACCTTGCGTTCTCGGGGATCTCGTGGTCAGCTTCTGGACCTAAAATGGGTTTCACAGTTGCATTTCCTTATATCTAAAATAAATCAAAACGACGCGGCGTCTAACAAAACTAAACAATTTAATAACAAAAGGTAAACTATATCTAAACATTCATACACATAATAAAACACACACCCATTCTCACCTCTTCACATCTACACCACTGACAATCCTGTGATCTACGAACACTGTGACAAAATTTTGGGGGCGGCCTAAGCCTATATAACAAGCTAAAACAATTAAAACCCCTGCGTGTTTCACATTCCTGTGGCACGCTCCGCTGGACATCTGGGTCCTTGCAGCGCGCGACTCAAGCCACGTGACAGATTATAGCCTATAATCCAGCCCGTTACAATCTCCAATACCGGCTGATTCATTCATGACTCTGTTGGCAAGCAACATGTCGACTCATTTATGTGGCGGTGCCCTGGCCTTGGCTGGAAAAACGAGTTCTGAAGAAGACCCTCGCTTACCTCCCTTGACCGAGAATGCACACTTCTGCCATCAACAAGCAACGTTATAAAAATCTGATTTACGCCAGACAAAAACGCAAATCTCTCATACATCCTACATGTTAACAAAATGAAACTTTGACACACTATTCCTTTCACTCTCTCGCGTTGTGATACCCCCAACGGAGTTGTCTTCATACACACTGAACAATAAACAAACCGCATTCAACCACATCGACTTTCATACGCTATCCACTATGCTAAAACATCAAATAACTTCCTAAACCTAACACGTTATACCCTCGATTGAAAAGTAATGAATGTTAATAACAAATGAATTTGAAATACAATCCATAGCATGAGCTATTATCCAGATAAAAATGTAGTGTCTATTTACACACGAGCATGAGCTCCGATCTCGCATTAATGCCAATTGCAATTTAATGGGATCCTCACAATTCTCCATAGCTTCAGAAATACTACCACTTATACTCAATTCTGGTCTGTCGTCAAAATAAGTCAAATATATTCGACCAGCAAAGGTTAAACATACGTATTTACATACTCGGAAGCCTCCGTGGCTTAGGCGGCAGCACGCCGGCCTCTCACCGCTGGGTCCGTGGTTCAAATCCCGGTCACTCCATGTGAGATCTGTGCTGGACAAAACGGAGGCAGACAGGTTTTTCTCCGGGTACTCCGGTTTTCCCTGTCAAAATTTCATTCCAGCAACACTCTCCACTATCATTTCATTTCATCTGTCATTCATTTAATCATTGCCCCAGAGGAGTGCGTCAGGCCTCGGCAGCCGGCACAGTTCATATCCTCGCCGCTAGATGGGGGCTTCATTCACTCCATTCCTGACCCGGTCGGAGACTGGAAGCAGGCTGTGGATTTTCATTTACATACTCGGGTTTAATAAAAGTTAATAAGAGTAAAACGAATCAGACTTCAATATACAATTTCCCGTCTAAATTTCAGCTGTGACCCTATTATCTTCACTTATCCAAAGTCGTGTATGAAATAAAAGGAGTTCTACTCACTCACACCTTATGCCTTGCCAAAAATAGCCTTGCCCAAGCAATGACTGTATTATAATGCGGAAACTCCTTCGCTAAAAGCCCCTCGTATGCCAACTGCACACGGAATTACAAACATATTAACCAATATCAAAAGGTTATCATCTTCACTTCCTGAAAACTGGCATTCCTTAAAAAGGGCATAATTCCTCAGCGTTGTCAAACCAACCGCTGGTATAACAAACAATAACATCAGTGGTTAATCCATTAATCTATACATGTCAACGACCTTTGGACTAAGCGTGAAAGACCTCCTAACAATTACTTTAAAAACGTTACTAGGATATGTCTAAACTGTTGCGTATACATTTAATAAAAAATAGTGTACTGTCGTCTCCCACAAGTCCAACCCCTCCTCCACGTGGTGGGAGACGGGCAACGGCATGAAGTAGGGGATTGCCTGTAGGGGTGAAGTACAGTGGGGACTTTGTGTGCCCCGGGACCGCTGCGGTAGCTGTGAAGGCTCTATGGGAACCCTGAAAGGTGACGGCTGACGGGGCTCTGGTGAAGCTACGATAGGCCTAGCAAGCCAGTAGTGGATATCATATTTGCTTTCAAAACAGGAACAGGCCTCGGAAAGGACGGATGCAAACGACGACGACCCTAATATGCTAATGGACTACGAGTTGGGACATAAAACATACAGACACTGACAGGAAAGGTGGAGGAGATTGTGGATGTGATGGAGAGAACAAAACTGGATGTACTAGGCTTGGCAGAAACAAGATGGAAAGGAGAAGGTCGCAGAGAACTGAGGAAAGGGTACCGGTTATACTGGAGTGGGAACAGTGAAGGAAGGAGCAGCGGAGTAGGCGTAGTTGTGAGAGATGGAATGAAGGAAGAGGTAAAGGGAATAAGTGACAGGATCATGAAGATCAGAGTAACTGTAAAGGGAAGAAACCTGGAGATAGCCCAGGTATATGCCCCTCAAGTTGGATGTACAGCTCAAGAGAAGGAAGACTTTGAGGAGGAGCTACAACAGCAGTTGAATGGTCAGAGCATCATGGTCATGGGAGATTTGAATGCACATGTAGGAAGTGAAAGGCAAGGATATGAAAATGTATTGGGAGCAGAAGGATGGGGTAGCAGGAATGAAGAAGGGAGAAAGTTGCTGGATTTTTGCAAGAGAAACGGTTTAGTGGTAGGCAACTCCTGGTTCCGGAAGAAAGAAAGCCACAAGATAACGTGGTACAGCAGTGATTTAACAAAGAAATCTTTGGTAGATTACATGCTGTACGACTGGGAAATGAAGAGAAGTGTCAGAGATATAAAGGAAATACCATCAGAGGCCTTAGATAGCGACCACAGAATACTTGTAATGAACCTGGGAGTTGTTAAGGATAGCAAGAGGACAGAGTAACAGGAAAGGAGAATCAAAGTATGGAAACTCAAGGAAAAGGAAGTCAAGGAAGAATTCCAGAAGATAATAAGGGAAAGGATGCCAACAGACAATCCTAAAACAGAGGAGGAGGAATGGAAGCAATTCAAAACACAATGGTGGAAGCTGCAGTGGCAGTATGTGGAAGAACAAGCAACAGAAAGCGGTGTAAAGAGACACCATGGTGGAATGAGAGAGTAAAAGAAGCTGTGGGAAGGAAGAACAAGGCTTTCAGAGTGTGGTTCCAGGAAAGAACTGATCTGGGAAGGGAAGATTATAAGATAAAGAAGAAAGAAGCAAACAAGATTGTCGCAGAGGAGAGGAAGAAGTGGATGGTAAAGTGGACAGAGATGATGAAGGAAGACAGCAGAGGAAATAAGAAAGTACTTTATGGGATGGTCAAAAGTAAGAGAAGAGGTCTGCGAGAGGATGTGGTAATGATGGACAAAAACGGAAATGAGGTACACAACAAAGAAACACTCAAGACAGTGTGGAAAGAGTACTTTGAGGATTTGCTGAATCCAAATGGTCATAGGGAGGAAGACAATGTATTGGAAGATGGAGAAGACAACACAGGAATGGAAAAGGACCTGACTTGGAGAGAACTGGTGATGGCTATAGACAAGAAGAAAGGAGGAAGAGCACCGGGTGTGGATGAAGTGAGTGTTGAAATGGTGAAGGCAGCAGGGGAGGTTGGGAAAC
Source organism: Meconema thalassinum (assembly GCA_946902985.2). NCBI lineage: Eukaryota > Metazoa > Arthropoda > Insecta > Orthoptera > Tettigoniidae > Meconema > Meconema thalassinum. The sequence goes on from OX336389.2 coordinate 1,143,122,334, forward strand.
AGTGGCTGTACCGTGTGATGAGGGTGATATGGAAGGAGAAAAAGACCCCAGAAGATTGGAAGAAAGGATTAATTGTCCCAATATTTAAGAAAGGAAGCAGAAAGGAGTGCAGAAATCACAGGGGAGTCACACTCATACCTCACTGTGCCAAGATATATGAAAATATATTAGAAAGTAGAATACGAGCCAAAGTGGAGAGAAAATTGAGAGAGGAGCAGTATGGATTCAGACCTGGGAGATCAACAGTGGATCTCATATTTTCAGTGAGACAGCTCCAGGAACACCACTACGAATTTGGAGAGGATCTGTTGATGGCCTTCCTGGACATCGAAAAGGCCTATGATAGTGTGTGTAGGGAGAAGGTTTGGAAAGCAATGGAAAACATGGGAGTGGAAAAAGGGACTGTAGGCAGAGTGAAGGAAATGTATTGTGGAAGTGTGAGTTGTGTGAAAGTTGGAGGGGAAAGAACAGACTGGTTCAGACAAATGAGTGGCCTGAAACAGGGTAGTGCGCTGTCACCCCTTCTCTTTATTGTGGTTATGGACGAGGTAATGTCACGGATAGCAGGAAAGTTAGGAGAAGATAAGATGAAAGCAATGGTGTTTGCAGATGATCTCATGGTCTGGGGAAACAAGGAGGAGGAAATTCAGGAGCAACTGAAGGCTTGGGAAGAAACAGTGGGAGAGTACGGATGGAAGTTCAACATCAGTAAATGTGAGATCCTGTTATCGACCAGGTAAAAGGACAGACCAATGAGTGGGATAACACTTGGAGGTGGACAGCTGGAGAAGGTGGAAAGTCTCAAGTACTTGGGAAGTATAGTGGAGGAAAATGGGAGAAATGACAAAGAGATTACGGAACGTGGCAGACAGGCAGAAGCATTTCTGAGAAGCATTAGGAGCTTAGTGTGGAATAAAGATGTCCCACAAAAAAGCAAGGAAGTGTTATACAGAAGCTACTATATCCCGATACTGACCTATGCTTCAGAAACGTGGACAATGAAGAAAAGAAACATAAGCAGAATACAGGCAGGTGAAATGAAGTTCCTGCGAAGTAGGATCGGAGTAACAAGAAGAGACAGGGTGAGGAATGAAAAGGTCAGGGAAATGGTGAAAGAGGAGCCCTTGCAAGGTAGGATTGAGACATCAAGACTGAGGTGGTATGGACACAAAGAGAATGGATGAGAAGAAGATTCCCAAGAGGATTCATGAGATGCAGATGCAGAAGAAACGACCAAGGGGAAGACCAAGAGATAGATGGCTGAAAGGAGTGTAGGAATGTGTCAAGAAGAGAGGCGAGGACTGGACCAGAGTGACAGCGGAGAGGTGGTGGGAAGAAAGGACTAAGTCGCGAGGCTTATGTTCCAAACAGACCCAGCCTGGGGCTGGAAACTGTACAAGATGATGATGATGACTGTACTGTCACTCCATACTTCGGGTTTCACTCTCACGATGAAGGAATATCATGTCTACAATGTGGCATTATATTACCCATCGTGAATACATAATCTCAAAAATTATTTGTGTGTGTTCGATAAGGATCAATCTCGACGAGGTAATCAAACTAGAACTTCCGTAACGTCGGATGATAAAGATCTTCCAAGAAGATTCTATTCTCAAATTATTATAACTGACTGAAAGATCATAGCTTTCTTCAATAAAACATACAGTTAGTCATATTCGTATTGTCTCCATTCTGAACGAATGTCTATGAGTTCTAAGGATAATCATCGTTTCCACGTCAAATGTTTCTCTCCAATACGATGCTAAGATCGTTACGATGCTGTGATATTTCACAATATATCACCATTTCTTTCTTCTCTCTTGATGTTACTTCTCGACGCATAAGAAGCCAAAATTAAACTAATAAATTAAATTAATTGGTAACATAGACGAAAATGTCGATCTCCTGAATTCAAAATGAATTCATAAACGTCGAAAATAAATTACTGTTCCTTAAAGGAAATGACAAAAATACTAATTCCTCAAACAAGTTAAAAATCTCAGTTCAGAAACTGGATTGCAAACTAACAATGCTAAAAACGTCGAAAGAAGATCACTACAAATGATCTCGAAGAATAAAATGTCTATACTTGGAATACATAAATATTGTGTCGAAATATGGATAAAGGAATTGCTCTAGAATGCCTCTATAATGCTCTAACTACAAGTTTAATGAACACAGCTACCTTGTCTGGGAGTCTAGAAGTTCAAATAGAGTATTGTAAAATACTCAGTTGTTACGTCCTTCAAGGATCCGGGTTGGATCCTAGTTCATCTCCATGAACTCACGACCTCAGGAAAGGAACGAATTCCCCTACTGGAAAACAGCAAGCTCCGACCGGGATCGAACTGCGGACCGCCAACCATCATCTTCTTTGTGACCGGGTGTACTGTGCCCTTTTAGCAAGAAATATGCCAATCACAGTATACCAGCTTAGCTCAATTCGGGATTTTCGGGGCAGCGGTAAGTTCACCCACTCTGTGACTCACATATTTTGGATTAATTAGAGGATACACTTGCAAAATAACAACAAAATCAACTCCTATTTTAACACATTTAATTTATCAAAATTATGGCGCTACAAACAATTAAACAATTACATTACTGACCCATAATCATCTACTTGTTCCAAATGAACAAGGAATAACAACAAATATTGTATTAAAACATATGGTTTCCATATAAACCAACAATCCCTAATTATTTTTACTTCCATAAAGCATCAACTGTAAGTTTCATATAACTCCGAGCTCTTCTGGCTCAATGCTTTCTATAATAATGGTGTCATTCTTTGTACACCTCAAATACTACTTTTTTTATATATTCTTAATCATCAAAACAAATGTATAATTACATTTAAAATTACATGTTAATTATCTAACTCAATATTTGGGCATTTTCACATGTTTTCAGCTGTTATCATCTCTCTCTAGTTTTACAAATACATTAAGGTAATCAGGAAATTACTTGTGTACTCCAGAGTATGAAGATACTTGACACTGTCAAAAAACTATGGTCACTCCCGGAACCTAGTTGCCTCCAATTAACTCATGGAATCCTACTTCCATACAACATTACAATAGGGATTGTTATTTATCTCATATGTCTTATAAGACCATTATCACATAAAAAACTACGATCTGAACAGGCAAGCGGAAATATCAATCTACAAGGACCTCGGTTCAACGCCCGGGTCATTAACAACTTTAAACACTCCTGGTGTATTCATTACTCCTTACAAGACGGCCTTCAGACACCCCTCCTGCTCCGAGGGTCTGACCGTGCTACTTGAGAGTTATTTATGACTATGCGGGAACCCTCCCGTCTAGTCTAAGCTAGAGCTCTCTTTAAGGCTTTTACAAACAGCTTTTCGTTCATTCTCAATTCTTTGGGGAGACCTGGCATTCTACTCCTCGTTTAAATTCAACAATATTATTGGGCTCATAAACCACTTTCGTAATCTTGGCATTTATTAATTATGAAAGGTCCTCATTGATTGGGGAAGAGATATACACATTCAACGACGAATAATAAAGGGGCTTTCACAATAAGAAGATTCTGAATTCGAATCTCTTCACATGCCTCGGGAACCATTCCCATATAAAGGACTATACAAAATGCGATTTAGGGTCAGCCTATAGCTTAAAAGACCTACGCTCAATACCATACATTTGCTCCCTTTCAATACAACATACACAATGGCCTCGTGATACTACGTCACAAATAGAGGACTTACACCAATTCTCAATTCGCTACAATCAACTACCTCTCATAAGTAATTTACCAAGTACATTAACTTTTACGCGTTCCTAGCGTGACACTTTATTTTAATTGCGCTCTTTTGCGCTATACTTTATTTTTAAGCCTAGCGTCATCCAAAGAACTGATAATATCATATTAAAAATTGATACACATCTCAATTTTTATATTATTCTTTTCCTTTGACAATAACTTTCTCTCTTTTTAAGAACATGCATTTGAACATCATGTCTATACTTTTTATTAAGGCTCTAACGCTCTTATGTTCACATCAATTAATTTGATCTTTATTTAATATTTCCTTACTTGGTTATTATTATTATTATTTCATATCTTCATTCTTTACACAAGCTCAAAAGCTATTTCTTTCATATAACTCAAATTTACTTTTATTTAAAAATCTTTCATGATAATTATTAATATTTCGCTTGCTCTTATGACATTCGTCAAATACACTGACATTTTATTCATCTATTTCCTCTACTGGATTTATTCTTTTACATAATTATTTATAGTTTCTCAAATTTCTATTATTGTTCAGACCGCGTTTTTGTTTATTCAGTATTTATTTATTTAAACACATCCCTTTTACTCAAAAACTCCGGTGGATTTGTACACAATCATTTCCTGACACCAAAATATAATGAAATTCATTACTCACATGTTTTTAAGGTCGTCTCATGACCTTTATCCTTGTGCGGTGTTTCATTTTGGCCCACTTTTTAACTTACTCCATATTGTAGAAATTCATCTCATGTACAAACACTTCTTGACACATATTCAATACACTTAACATTGACAACATTTTTAATACACTGGTGTATCCATTTAGAACACACAATAAACACTAAAAAATATTATTTTAACACACAATCTTGATAGATTTACACTTCACAACTTTTGATCACTTGGCCGTATTTTCCTAGCCTATCACACGTGACCTCTTAATCTCCCGTTTCCAAGGGTGAAATTTATTCAATGTCGGCTTCCTATCCTGCAGAATACGAAAGTCTCGAAACATCTACTTTTCCCTGGAATCCTAATTCTTCGAATCCTATTCTGGATGACCGGCTATTTCTCTAGCTTGAACGGCTTCTTTTTTAGATCTAGTTTATCGATCCTAGTGAAAGTCTGTTCGGATCGAGGTCCCCTCGATAACCTATCGATGATCGATGGATTTATTTTATAGCAGCTAGTACTTCTCGAGTCTAGTGCTTTAGAATAGTTCGTCTGCTTTCTGGAGATAATGTCTATAGTCTCCGTTCTTCTTTGTTTATTCGGTTCTCGCACTCCTACTTTTCTGAAATACGTTGCGAACCTTACTTTGTTTTTCCCTATTTGGGTTCTTTAAATTAGATAACTGTTTATCTTTCTATTACGGTACTTCCGTACGTTATGATTTTTTCGGTCGTCTATTTAAAGACCTATCGCCTTAAGTCCAACGTTCGCAGCCTGCTCTGACTATATTTTACGAACTTTTCACTGTAAACTTGTGTACTGTCGGACCTAAATCTTGTAACTAGGATTTTCCTAATTTTTCAACACGGCGATACTTTAATATTTCTTCTTTACAACTCCTTATGGAGGCACGCAAGTTGTTAATACTGCGACGCCTGTGGCTTTTTAGATATTAATTCTGTGGTGTAATACAGCGTTTCTCCCCTCAAGGAGTACTGGTAAACTGTCTTCGGTGTGAAGCAGAGTAACGCCCCACACGGCTGTCTGAATACTGATGCGTAGCAACGCCCCCCTCGGGCTGTTTGGAACTGCTTGTACTGATGCTCCAGCGTCACGTCCCCTGGACTGTTTGAAACTGCATGTTTGGCTTGGTGATGCCAGGAGCTTTATACTCTTTCGCTACAAAAAGATAAGACTCTAGCCCTTTCCGTGCCCAACCTTTAAAATAATGGTTGCACCATTATAAAAATTATACCTTCAAAAAGCTCGTCTTCTCAATGTTAAATAATCTCATTGCGCATAAGAATCGATCGTGCAATTCGGAGATATTAATTAATTTCTCGTCCTCAACTGTGTGGGTGTTGCTGTTCATTTGCATTCTCCCCTCTCCACAGGCCTTGGTAAATCCCCTATGACGTCTACTTGCGTTTGCAGTTTTCTCCTGTGCAATTATTAAAGGGTTTTTCTTTACACAAAAATCTCTAATTCGAAATGATTCACCGTACTGTAATTGTTTACTTATTTTTATACACGTAAACGGGTTAAATTTAATTATTCCTCTTCTGGCGCATAGGCGGTGTTGTCGTTTTCAAGCAAGCTCAGCTCGATTTCCGAGTCAGGCTTCCTTGTCTAACAGTCGGAATTTTCCACTCGGTTATTAATACTCATGACCAGCTCCTTCTGAATGTCAAGAGGGGTGATCTCATCTCTCGAACACCTGGCTCGCGCTGCTTGCACAATGTTAGGCTAGAATCCTGGCTTGATCTTTCTCTAAGTTACATTAGAAACTGTACGTTTCTTTCATTTCTTCCCCAAATACATGGATTCGACCTCCTTGGACCCTATGGCACATGGGTTCAGTACCCTGGACCTCTTGATAGTCTTCATGTCTCTTCTCACTCCGTCATGGTACAGTTTCATCAAACCACGAGAAGTGTCGAAAGTTCAGTTTCACGTTCCGAAATAAATTCGAAAAGGAAGTCGTGGACCTCACTCGTATACTGAATATTAATGGAGGAGGAGTATGAATATCGTTCTGTAGTCGCTGGTGTTAATATCGAGCTCATGTTTGACGTAATTGCACTAGAATGTGGTTGTACATAACGTCTCATGTTTGCTTGTAAAGTAGACAGTCATGAACAAACTCCTCGAACGAAGCTCCATCGCTAACTATATTGCTTCTATCTGCTTGTATTCGTGGCGCACATACTAATTTAGTCCATAATCGTAATCATATTATAAGACTTAATAATGTTCTTCTGTTGAGAATACACCGTCATCATACTGGTGTTACCATAAAGTTCCTCACTAGCAATGCTAACAATCACTGTTACTCACGTGAATCTGTGCATTCGCTGTAGTCTTCTCGAACAAAGTGTTTTATAGCGCTGGATTCAGACACTTTTCTAACTCTTCACAAAATGTTTATATCTCCCAAAATATTCTTCCGAATTCAATAAAAGTTCGTAATATACTTCACAAGATTGTATGCTATAATCTGTATTGGAAATAATGTTTCTGAAGTTGATCAGTTCGAAGTTATTGCGGCATTTATATTCCTCGCAACTTCACTCACTTTACTGGCGCGGCAATCTCCTACTCCTAGCCTCGCGATACCGCGTCTCCACGAGTCAAACTTTCACGGACTCGGTGATGCACTCGGGACTCCTATCTCTCCCGACAAAACACGTCTGATCAGTTCAAACTTCAGATGAACAAGAGTCTCGATGCTTGGCGTCTCCCCTCCAAGTCACCGATTCTGGCCGCCTTTTTCGTTCCCACGAAAATTTGAGCGGGCTCTAGCAAATTGCTTATTCCTTCGAATTGCGACCTGCTATTGGCTTATAAAATATCTCCAATTGTTATTCTAATTTTCTTCACTTTGCCATTACATAAATTCACTCTCTTGGGGCTTAAATGTGATAAATATCCATAAAATTTAGTTCCTGGAACTCCCGTCTCCTCTAAAACTTCATCTTATTGGCTGTAGGCTCATATCCAATCGGATAATTTATAACAATGTTTAAACAATTCCTGGGATGGTTCGCTGTTGCTAGGCCGATTCTAGACTTCTCGAACCTTCCATTGCGCAATATAATCACGTGACGGAAATTCCCTCCTGCTCGACGTCGCCACGAGACTGGTTTCTGCCAACTTCCAGCCTCGATATTGCTTGGTTAAATTTTATCATGGGCTTCGAAAAATATTCCCATTTTCATCCCATATAATTCGTTTTACAGGGGCGGTACGTTGCATTAGTCGAAATGAGGCATCTGAATGAGACAGAATGTGTTCGGGCAGTGACAATACTGCAGTAAGGTTGGACTATTCGTGGAGTGTCTACAGAGCTTAATGTGGATTCATCTGTTGTTGGGAGGGTTTGGAAACGATTTTGTGGAACTGCTTCATACACACGAAAGCCAGGGCAAGGGAGAAAACAAAAAACATCGGCCAGAGGCGACCGAATGTGGTGAATTGTTCTCTCCGCTGGCGTTCGGCGATCGCCCGGTACCTGCAAAATGATTTAAGAGCAGCAACTGGTGGCAGTGTCAGTGACCAAACAATGCGCAACAGACTCCGAGGCAGATTTAAGACCAAGACGACCTCATCAGGTCCCTCGATTAACTGCTCGCCACAAGAGAGAGCAACTTCGATTTGCTGAGGACCATAGGGACTTGCAGTTGCGTTACTGGCGCAATGTATTGTTTACGGACGAGTCCCGCTTTCGTCTAACACGGTGTAACGGGCGTATACCTGCCTATCGTCGTCGTGGTGCACGTTATTATAGAGCAGCAGTCCAAGAAAGGGACAGCTTTGGCAGCGGCTCTGTCATGATCTGGGGTTGCATCACAATTGACGGCCCATCGGACCTTCAGATAACCAGAGGTTGACTTAATGCTCAGAGGTACATCAACGAGATTGTACTAGGTCATGTTATGCCCATTGCAGTTGTAATGGGTCCCCAGTTTATCCTGCAACTCGACAATGCGAGAACTCATTCAGCAGCAGCCACCATGGAAACTCTACAGGACATCGCGATTCAAATATTCGACTGGCCTGCGTTGAGTTCTGACCTCAATCACATTGAGCATTTATGGGATATGCTGGACAGACAACTTCGGGCCCGTCCTGTAGAGCCTCAGACTCTGGAACAACTTGCAGAGGCCCTTATGGAGGAGTGGAACAAAATTCCACAGGAAACTGTTCGCAGACTTGTCAGGAACTTGTCACGAAGATATGAAGAAGTTATACGGGCACACGGAGGGTCCAGCAAATATTGAACTGTTTCTTTTTGTGCACTCTGTGCATTCATGGAAGGACTTTCTACTTTGGTTGACGACATTGAGTTCCGTTTCTGTTCATAGCACCAACATGTTTGCTACGACATGCACGGGATATGCATGTTTCCGTTAAATAAAGGTTTCATTTCCCAGATAGCATGGCTGTTTCACTCCACCCATTCCTGGCAAAATAATGCAGTTGTTTCAAATGTTGTCCCTCTAATTTTTTTGATCAGTGTAATTTATAACAAGCTTAAGAATGATCAGAAAGAGAAGAGACTTACTTTGTAATTTTAGAACAGTAGTCTTTTAAAAGCTGGTTATTTTCTACGATACAGAGTTGCAGAAGTTATTAACATTATGATTATTGGAACTAGGAAGCTGTGGAATATTAAGGTTATTAGACGTCGTGTATTACTCGAAATGTTGAAGGTATTTGGCACAAAGTTTATGTGTAGTTTGTGAAGATTTATTCCGCATCTGAAGGTTATTTATATGCATTGTTTAAGAAGCTTCGTTATTTGAAAGATATTTCCGCAGAGTTGCGATGATTGGTAACGTAAGCGTTGTAAGGCAAGTAATGTGAAGTTTTATGCCTCGTGTTATTGAAGGTAAAGCCATTATTTTAAGGAAGGCTATAGTAAAATTAATGACGGTGTGAAAACAGCTTTTATTGAATTTAAATTAATAACTGACGAATATGAGATGTACTAGGAAATCGATATAATTCGTGAGAATTAATCTTATTACCGTATTATTGTTAATAATTTTCACGATATTGGTTAGTGAGCTTTATCGCTTTGGTTAATTAAGCCAGAACAGACTGCGATTCATTCTATTTTAAGAAAAGGCAGTGATATTAATGTTTTGATGTCGGAGTGAAGTGAAGTTTTCTGAAACGATTATATCTTCTCAGCCGAGAATTTACAGACATTCTTCGAATGACAAACAGGGTTGTAAATATTTTATTCTTGTCTATATTTGTGACACATTTATATATTTTAGAATAGGATTCCGAGCTAATTAGGATTCTTTTAGTAACCAATACTACACCATCACTTTCCATCTTAAGTGGAGAGGAACCATATTTGCCCCCACCCAGTGTCAACTGGAAAAGGGGAAATGAAGATGACGATGATGAGAATAGGATTTGTTATTTTATCGATGTTTAGATTTAGTTGCGTGCTCGTCAGGAAAGTTATGAGTTGTTGTATACGAGGCACGTCCAGAAAGTAAGTTCCGTTTGGTAATAAAATTAAATTGTGTACAGATACAGAAGAAATATTTATTGCACAACATTCTACACCTCTTAAACTACTTTTCCACATAACTGCCGAACTTTTGCAGGCATTTGTCACAGCGTGGCACAAATTTTTGGATACCTTCTTCATAGAAGTTTGCCGCCTGTGTCTTCAACCAGTTGGAAACATCTTCTTTCAGCTCGTCGTCATTGTTGAAGTGTTGACCGCCAATGAAAGACTTGAGATGTGTGAACAGATGAAAGTCGGTAGGAGCGAGGTCAGGGCTGTACGGAGGGTGGTCAAACACGTCCCAGCCAAATCCCTGTAGGAGGTTTTTCGTCACATTTGCAGTGTGGTCGTGCTTTGTCGTGAAGAAAAACAACACCTTTTGACAGCAACCCTCGGAGCTTATTCTGTATTGCGCGGCGCAATTTCCTAAGTGTCTCGCAGTAAGCATCTGCGTTGATTGTTTGACCACGCGGTAAGAAATCAATGAGTAAGATGCCTTTCCAGTCCCAGAACACTGTGCACATCATTTTCCGAGGTGTCAAGATTTGTTTCGGCTTAACCTTTGCTGGGGATGAAGTGTGCCTCCATTCCATTGATTGCCGCTTACTTTCAGGGGTGTCGTAAGAAACCCAAGTTGCATCTCCTGTGACTATCTGTGTCAGAAATTCTTCGCCGCCTTCATTGTAACGGGTCAAAAACTGAAGTGCACTACCCATCCGTTTTGTTTTGTGTTGCTCCGTAAGAATCTTTGGTACCCAACGTCGGCAAAGTTTACGAAAGTTCAGTTTTTCGGTGACAATTTCATGAATTACTGATCGTGAGATTTGGGGAAATTCCATAGCGAGAGCACTAATTGTAAACCTGCGGTTTTCCCGGATCTTGTCATCAATCGCGTGAACCAGTTCTTCTGTAACCAAAGATGGAGGCCCACTTCGTTCATCATCGTGCACTTCACTACGTCCTTCATTGAACTGTCGGACCCATCTTCTCACCATTGAATCACTCATCGTATTTTGTCCATACACCTCGCAAATTTGCCGATAAATTTCAATTGGATTCACTTTCCTAGCATTCAGAAAACGAATCACAGATCTGATTTCACAAGCGGCGGGATTTTCAATCAACACCGACATTGTACGAGTAAACATGCACAACAACGCGTGCGTGGCTGACAGCGCTCTCCAAATGGCGCACGTTTCTTCTCCTTGATACAGAGCGTCTACCGCGCATATGCGGAACTGCGCTGCAGCGGAACGTACATCTAGTTCAAGACACAGGCGGCACACGTCTATGAAGAAGGTATCCAAAACTTGTTATGTGGAAAAGTAGTTTAAGGGTTGTAGAATTTTGTGCAATAAATAATTTTTCTGTATCTGTACACAATTTAATGTTATTACCAAACGGAACTTACTTTCTGGACGTACTTCGTAGATTAAAATGTATTACCGTATTGTTATTTGAATTCACGACTGGACAGACCAGGATGTTCTGTAAGTTACATTCATTTTATTTTTCCGCCTCGTTAACCGTATTTTCTTTGAAACTCATAACAGCTTTACAGTACATAGTAATTCTAAGTGGTTATTAAGAAGAGGCAAGTTCAGTGACCTGTGATCGCATTTATTTATTTATTTATTTTATTATAGGTATTTTCAGATAGATTTTTCAGGAGTGATCTATTTTCAATTAGTGTATTTTGTTTGTCCTGAATTAATTTGTCTGCACGCATTGTTCTGCTCGACCTTGGTTTTTGGAAATTCCATCTTATATTGCCTTAGTTAGGAAGATGATGTACTATGGATGACAGGCGCCCATTTTCATTATTTTTTTACCCATAGTTACCCGATATTCAGGTATCTCTACTTTCGAGCTAATTAGGATTTTTTAGTATCCCATACTACACCATCACTTTCCATCTTAAATAAATATCCAAATTAAGCTACTTGTTAGCGTGTGACTGCGGTTGTCTAGCCGGGGACCTCAGGGCTCATGCAATCCTCCTTCCTTGGATTGGCAAGTACCGAGTGTGCTCGGACTTATTTCGGGTACAGTATTGACTTGCAATATTTTTTTTTAATAAACAGTGTAGATCAACCTAGTCAATACTCATTTAATTCATTATAATAAAGAAAGCTTTTCAGTCGGTCAACACAATTTTTTGTGCCCAATTTCATCAGGCATTAAAATAAATACTTGTTTTCCCTCCAGTTGTAATTGGGCAGAAAAATTGTGTTGACCGACTGAAACGCTTTTTTATTAGAACTAGGCAACACTGAAAGATGGCTTCTATCACTTCTATTTTAATTCATTACGAATCAATCCATGTACATGATTCGAGTCAAGTCTGTGAGACTCTTCGTCAGCACAGCAATTATTGACAATTTTAAATTTCACCAAACCCTTTAATCGTAAAGACATATACCGCTACTGTAAGTTCATTAAAGGCTATTAAAACACATTAAAAAACCGTGATTTTTCACTTATACTAGCGTAAGTGCTAGTAGTCCAACAAATTATTGATCATAGCTTAGTCTTAATTTTCTAGTAATGATTGTTGTAAATATTCAATACTGTACTCTAATAGATGCATTGAATATAGATTAGTTTCAAAATGTTCTTAAATGTTTTAAAGAATCTTCTTCACTTGTCTTAATTTGTTGGATCTTATTAGACTGACTTGTCAATATAGGTTTCATCAATATGAGGTATAGGGGCAGATGACCACACTGCTCCACCCCTTAAAACAACAATAACTAACTAGACTATGAGGTGGTATTATTAAATAAAAGGGCATTTGTCAAATTGACATTTTACCAAAATCCTACTCTCCGTGCTATGTATTTTTAGTGGTATACAATACTATGTCCAGAGCCTTGTTGTAACCGATATTTGTCTTGTTAAAATAGCACTATGTGCCATTTTGGTCAGAGGCATATAACACTATGTGGACATGTAATCATATGCCTCTGCAATTGTCTTTTGTTTTCGGGCGCCATGTGGAGATAGTGTTCAGCACACAATAATGGTGTTTATTCTCTTTGATTCTTTCAGTCAGCTGTTGATGTGTTGCGTTGATTATAGTTTGTATGGTGGGCCTTTGTTGTGTTAATTGAATTTGTATGGAAAAGCATAAAAGATGGATTCACATCCTGTTTTTGTGAAAGGGAGTTTGACTCAGGGATGGCATGCGAAACGAAATGTATTATCAGTTTAATTTAGCGTCGCGGAATTAAATTGTTCAGTGGAATAACATTTCGCTCCTGGCGCAAAATAAAATTCCTTACAGACTTTTCATTTCGCTCCTGGTGCGAAATTAAATTAATTACTGACTTTTAATTTAGCTCCCGACGCAAAATTACATTCATTACAGACTTTTAATTTTGCTCCTGGCGCGAATAAAATTCGTTACTGACTTTTAATTTCACTCCTGGCGCGAAATTAAATTCATTACAGACTTTTAATTTCGCTCCTGGCGCTAAATGAAATTCGTTGCTGACTTTTAATTTCGCTCCTGGCGCGAAATGAAATTCGTTTGACTTTTAATTTCACTCCTGGCACGAAATTAAATTCTTTACAGACTTTTAATTTCGGCCTTGGCGCGAAATGAAATTCGTTACAGACTTTTAATTTCGCTCCTGGCGTGAAATAAAACTCGTTACAGACTTTTTAATTTTGCTCCTGTCGCGAAATAAAATTTGTTAACGACTATCAATTTTTTCCCCGGCATTTAGTCCCTCCCCGACCTGAAATTAAAATGCACGGAGCATTTTATTTCGTGTCTGAAATGAAATATGTCTCTTTTCTTCCCCGAATGCCTTATTTGCTTCGTCTATTTCTCCTGCCGCGTCCTACATCTAGCCACCATTTGCATTCGTCCCTACCACCCCATCTCCAAAGACTTCCTTGCCCACGTGGCAGAAGTCTTCCTCCATTCTAATGGGCCACCTCAACCTTCATTCCTGTTTGGCCCTAGAACTTCGAAGCCTAGACATCTACCTACGTCACTTAGACGCCACCCTCGTCCCTCTCCCAAAACCTACCCGTCCTTCCTCCAATACCACCCCCGACGCAGTTATTGCTCATTACTCCCTCCTCCATCTGTTTGACGTGTCTGTCCTGTCCCTCATAGGAGGAGATCACGCTCCCGCTTTACTCACCTTCCCTCTTCCCCCTCGCAATACTCCACTATCACCTCCCAGGATGGTCCAGAATTTCTGCACAGTAAACTGGCAGGAATACCGCTCGTTGGATCACCGCCATCTGGACCATCTCCTACTGGATGACCAGACGACGGTCGATGCATATACTGCACACATAGAAACTGCACTAGAACAAGCCTCCCAGCCCACAAGCGCCTTTCGTGGCACACCATCTACTCCCGACTAAACCGAGTGTTTTCTTCTGTCTCTACCCACTGAAGACACCTAAACCGGTTAACCGGCAAGACCTCCACACCACACTACCCCATTCTACCTACAGGGTGATTCATAATTTCTATTGCAAACTTCTGGGGGTTGTAGAGGGGACTAAGTAGATCACAGTTTGAACAGGAACCCTTGTCCGGACTTTTATCGTTCCGATACCAAATCGGTTTGAAGATCACTTTCATTTTACATCGCCCGCTTCACGGAACGCAAATAATATTGGCTGAGGGCAACCTCTGCAGTCCTCTTATGTCATACAGTAGGCTACGTATGTCATCTGTTTACAAACCGTAGTGACAGTGAGTCCGATTTGACAGCAGTTGTGGTTCAGTCAGGGCGCAGTACAGGACGAGACCGTAGTCCAATGATATCGTGTCGTCTGTTCGTTTACAAACGGTAGTGACAGTGAGTCCGCTTTGACAGCAGTTGTGATCCAGTCATTCAGCGGCACAGGATGGCGGCATACACTTTTGATGAGTACACCGAGATGTTACTAATGTACGGTGAAGCTGGACGTAATGGTCGAGCTGCACAATACATGTACCATGAACGTTTTCCTTATCACCCCACCCCATCACATACATTTTTGTGAAACTACAATAAAGGCTGCGAGAAACCTGTACATTCCAACCGAGGAGGGCGGATTGTGGTGCTCCACAGACGCGTCGCACTGTCGACTTTGAAGAGGACGTCCTTCATCACGTAGAAGAGGACCCGTCGACGAGTACGCGAAACATTGCCGATGCCGTGAATGGGTCCCAATCGAGCATCTGGCGTGTTTTGCGCGACCAGCAACTGCACCCTTTCCACTGACAGAAAATTCAAGCAATGGGCCCGGCAGATTTCGTGCCACGTGCCAACTTCTGTGCTTGGTTTCTACACCAGTATATTAACACACCCCACTTTCCGCGTCACGTTCTTTTCCCCGATGAAGCTCAATTCACCAGGGAAGCTGTTTTTAACTGTCGAAACTGTCACATTTGGGCTGAAGGAAATCCGCATGTCCACAGCCATGTGGATTTCAGCAACGGTTCGGCATCAATGTATGGGCTGTCCATCTGATTGGGTCGTACCTTCTTCCGTACTGCCTAATGGGTCCTCTTCCTGCAAGAGGTACTGGTTAAGTTCTGTGAAGATTTGCCATTGGTACTGCGTCAGCAAATGTGGTACCAACATGATGTCGCACCAGCGCACTTTGCACGTGCAGTCCGAGAACTTCTCGACCAAACATTCGGGGAAAGATAGATAGTTCAAGGTGATCCAATTTCTTGGCCACCACGATTGCCAGATTTAACTCCCCTCGACATTTTCCTGTGGGGCCACATGAAGAACCTTGTTTATGAGACTCCTTTCGAGTCGGAAGAAGATCTAGATGCACGCGTTCTTCCGGCAGCGCACATTATTGAACACACAGCAGGTCTCGTGGGAAGTGTGTGTGACAACATGCTGCGCAGGTACACGTTGTGTAGTGAACAGCAGGGTCGCCACGTGGAACAACTCTTGTAGTGCATACGTGTCTGTATTGAAGTGGGATGTGTGCAATCGAGACAAACTGATTTGGTATCGAAACGATACATGTCCGGACATGGGTTCCTAATCAAAATGGGATCTACTTAGTCCCTCTACAACCCCCGGAAGTTTGTAATAGGAATTATGAATCACCTGTATAATGGGACGGCACCCCCAGACGACGCAGTCAAATGGGAGTTCTTCACTTACCTTCAATGTCTGACCGCACGGCACATTAGTTTTCTTGTTCGCTATGGAAAAGGTAGAGGTACTTGTTGCCTCATTGTACAACAAAGTACTGCG
Organism: Meconema thalassinum; assembly: GCA_946902985.2. Classification (NCBI taxonomy): domain Eukaryota; kingdom Metazoa; phylum Arthropoda; class Insecta; order Orthoptera; family Tettigoniidae; genus Meconema; species Meconema thalassinum. The sequence continues at coordinate 1,143,138,540 of OX336389.2, forward strand.
TTATGAACGTCAGGGAGGGCTGGCCCCGAGTCCGAGGTTCAGTCAACGACGATGGTGATGTTGATGCCAAAGCACTGATTTTCTCCTACACTGGAGTGATGACCATTGAATGATCTCGTTGCTGTTGCGGCCCACGCTAATAATACTGTTGCCAACGTCAGAACTTTGAACATCGTACCGAACATAATGTAATTCTCGAAACGAATATACTTTAATTTCAACAACGGAATGAAATGTTTCATGCATTTCAAATTCACGCCGGGGGTAGAAACTAAATACCGTTTGGAAATTTCATTTCGCCTTGGGAACGTAATTAAATGTCTGTAACGATTTTCATTTCGCGCCGGGAGCGAAATTAAAAGTCTGGAACGAAATTAATTTCGCGCCGAGAGCGAAATTAAAACTCTGGAACGAAATAAATTTCGCACCGGGAGCGAAATTAAAAGTCAGGAACGAAATTAATTTCGCGCCGGGAGCGAAATTAAAAGTCTGAAACGAAATTAATTTCGCGCCGGGAGCGAAATTAAAAGTCTGAAACGAAATTAATTTCGCACCGGGAGCGAAATTAAAAGTCTGGAACGAAATTAATTTCGCTTCGAATTAAGTTTCGCTTTGATTTCATTACGCGCCGACAATCATTATAATTTCGCTCCCGAATATCGCGCTCACGGTGAAATTAAATTATTTTCGCCCCCACAGCCATGAATTTAATTTCGCTTGCCAGCCCTGGTTTGACTCCCGTAGCACATTGTCATTACTGGTGACGTCAATACTACATGTATTTTGTGTCTTGTAATGGCCTTCTCAGTATGTGTTAGCCACGCGTCTTGGTGAGGTGTACCATACCAACTGACGAGCCCAATGGTACATTAGGGTGAAACGCTGGCAGTTATAATTTGAGCTAACCGGACCATTTTATCATATTATTTGATAACACCAGTGTGCCCAAATTAGATTGGACGGGGAATTACAATTAATTTCCTAGTGCCTCAAATAAATTATATGAATTATTTACACACTTAATTAAACACTTCTCACAAATGGGGGACTAAATTGGATGACTAGTTTCATTCGGCAAGTGAACATCAACAGACTCTGCTAACTTAAGCTTAATTTAGGTTCAGTGGATATATACACTGAGTGAGCAAAAGTCACGGGAAGGATAGTTCCATGAGAAAATGTGCCGTGTATGACTCCTCAGCGTTGCGGCTAGCTGCGGCGGAGCAGAGCAGTCTGTCACAGACACGAGTGTAGTGAGAATGGCAACACATCGCGATTAGACCAACTTTGAACGAGGGCTGATCATCGGCGCACAGGTCATAGCATTTCGGAGACTACATGTAAATTTGGGTTTCTGAGGTCAACAGTATGAAGGAGGGTCTTCCATATCACAGAGATAATGTTACCGTCCGCGTAAACCTCCGCACGGGATGACCACAGGTGTTTAACGAACGGATATCACATCGCCTCAGCGTAACCATATGGGGCGATCTAAGGGCTACTGTGAGTCAGATCAGCGCCCAGTTGAATGTTAGGAGTCATTGACCCCATTTCTACCAGGACTGTAAGGAGGCACCTGCACCGCATAGGCTTCACTACCCGGCATTATCTCATGGGACTATCCTTCCCGTACACTCAGGGTACAGTATATCACACTTATGTACAAGAATATTCAGAATGATTACGCTTCAAAAGATTTTAATTAAACTTTGAAATGAGTCGGATTATTTAACCAATCGGTGGGTTGCACGAGCCGTGTGGGGTGCCTACTTTTACTCCTGCGAAGCTAACGCCATCTATGCGCCGTACTCAGAAACAGCCCGTCCGCCATCTTGTTGTAAAGGCCATTTGGTAAGCAATAGGGAGGTACTTGCATTTTGGGTGATAAAACGTAGAAAGTAGCCCTTTTCATCGTTGAATTCGAGATGGTATGCTGTGCAATTGTTGCTTGTCACACGAAGACCAACAAGGATAGATCTGATCACAAGGAGGGTGTACGTTTCTTCAGCATACAGTCAGTGATAAAGAACCAATGCGAACTCACGAAGAAACTAAGCGAGAGACGCCAAGCACTGTGGCTTTCTCACATAAATCGGTAAGACCTGAGAGATCGTGGTCATCAGCCCCATGTATTTGACTGTATATTGAATTTGTCTGATAAAATGTGTCACTGTGGTAACAACAGTAATGTGCAGTTAGATTCCCTCCTCAGCATTCCTGGAAGTGGTTTTCCGTGGTTTCCCCACTTCTACTCCAGGAAAATGCTGGGATGATTCCTAACTTAAGGCCACGCCCACCTCCTTCCTGATCCTATTCCCAATTTACAAATACACGCACTAATACAGCCATCACAATAACACAGGTTGTCACACAAATTCCACACGCACACATCCAAATGACCACGATGTCACAGCCCTTATGCAACAACAACAACAACAACAACAACATCAGCAAAGAAGCGAGAAAAAGCTACGCTCCAGCTTTTAAACTTGCCTCCGAGGGATGTTGACCAACCCAGCACAAGGTCAAACATATTGGCCTAGTTATGACTCGTGTGGTATTTTTGAGGCAGTAGTAGGTCGGAACGCGAGGTGACCGGTTTTGGTATTGCAGGACGGTCGACGGGAACACAAGTTCTTCTTTCTTATCCGGACGCTGTAGGAATTCGCGGCAAAGTGTTATTATGAGGAGGTGTTATAATTCATTCTATGAGTGAAAATATTATTCTATAGTGTGTGGTAACTGGCCTGAAGACTAATCGACCGCACGAGGGTCATAATACAATTGGTAGGCCTAACAGTTCAGAAGTGGTGAACAATCTACAAAACTACTTAAATTAGCCAAAATGCCTTTTTTAATGGATAATAATATTGTAGAAATGCTGTGGTAATAGATGTTTTCTCCTCCGTTGTCTATAACCCACCCACCATCCCCTTTTTAGATCACGACTTATATAGAAAAATTCCAGTTGTGTCCGCCATAATACACGTGAATTATGGGACAAATACAATATTGCCAACCCCGCGCATACGGTACTACTCATCAATAATCCGTATCCGAATCAATGATTTTTGCCGCAGTAGCTAGTACACTGACTTAGGAAATGTCATGGTATAGTCGTCTAATAGCATGTGGGGCCTCTGCCAGCTCAACATATCGCAGAACATCAAAGTCTGCGCATTCCATGCCAGGAACATGCACCCCAGACCGTAACAGAGACACCACTTCCCTGGACCACACCTTCGAGACAGGCGGGATCCATCGATTCATGTGGTCTGCGCCACACACGGTGCAATTGAAATCATGATTCGTCCGACCATATCACGTTACACCATTGTTCCAGTGCCCATCCCTGGTGGTTGGCGACAAATGCGCGCCGTTGTGTCGATGACATTGGGTTAACAGTGGCACCCTTGTGCGGCGCTGGCTCCCATACCCCATTGAACCCATGTTCCTACGGATAGTCCACTGAGAGACGGGTCTAGCACGGCCTGTGTTGAATTTAGCCGTGATTTGTTGCACTGTTGACAATCCGTCTCAGATGTCGCCAGTCACGGTCATCGAGGGTAGCTGGACGACCAGTGACACCCACATTCAACTAGTGATGGGCAAAAGTCTCGTTCGAGATACTCGAGACTGACGTCAGTGCTCTCGATGCATCTCGAGCAGTGGCGGATCCAGGGTGGGGCACCAGGGGCAAGTACCCCCCCCCCCCCCCCCCGAAAAACCAGTTGTCTGCTATATTGATATTGCCGATAAAAATGATTGTTTCTTCAAACTGCACTGCAAGTAAAATCTTTGCTTTATTGCCTGCATTCATGAATGTGGTCAATGTTTGTTATCATATAGTATGTAATGGCAACACTGTTAATATAATCGCTACATCAACATAAACATTTTTATGTTTAGGACAGGTAGAAGCAGTAGCGTAGCCAGAATCGACCAATGAGGGGGGGGGGGGGAGTTTATAGTTACTCGAATCCCAATTCTACAAGCTTTCGTCCCGCGGCATAGCCGCGCTCGTCAAACGCACACCATGGCCGCGTGGGCACCTGCAGTAAGTACGAATATCGTAGGTTTGAATCCCGATGCTGACAGCGGTTATCCTGAGTGTGGTTTTCCCCCGAGTTTTTCAATACTCCCTGCAGGAATTTGCCGGGATAGTGTCTTACTACAAGTCGCGGAGCGTCTACCCCATCCCTGTCCCTGATATATTTACACACATTACTACAGTCATCACAGCAATATAGGTTTCCAGACAACTGCAACACACACCCAACTATACGGGGCTGATGACCAAGATGTTTCACGCCCATCAAATGACTTGTTAGCAACAACTCTACAAGTATTTCCATTTCTCAATTATTACACAAGAAAAGTTTCGTGTTTTTGGTCCAGACGTTTTCATTTTTTGACAATATGCACAAAAGTCAACAAAAAATACAGTTCTGTAAAAAATGAAGTTAATTTTTTACTGAAATTGTAAATCTATAACATTCCTGTTCCCCTGACAGGAATAAAATAAACTCGAATCTATATGTGCTATCAACATGAAGATTGCGTATCTCTCAACAAGAGAAGACATTTACGGAAGTCTCAGCAAAAGTGGGCATGTCCTCTCACGATGTATCGTGTTGATTTATGAGTTATACAATAGGCTACTCAGTTTTATGTTTATACAATTTTTTCAACAAGATCCTGTGCTTTATATTGCCTAAAATATCATTTTCGAAGATTTTTTTCACCTACTAAGTCCTTTTTACCTTACAAATGCTACATGCAGCCGGAAAAAGGTTTATTTGCTTACACTACACACGCGACAAATTTCACTCATTCGTAACTGGGAGATAATCGTAATTCGGGGAATTGTTGGACATACTGTAGCAACTTGGCTGACGGCGATCTAATGCTCAAGACGTTAATAGCGATCCCACGAATAGAGTTAATGCATTCATAGAATTTTCGAAGTCCTTGTTAAAACGCGTTATTTTGAATTAAACGTAGATTAATTTACATATAAGTTCTCTCCCGCTAAGAAAAGAAAAAAAGCTAATATTGTCCAGCTAGGTGGGATTCAAAATCATTTGGTGCTAGCCTCAGTTTGAAATAAGCTATATTTCGCGGGGGAAGAGTTAGATTGGCAAACCTGGGAGGACGGAGTTGTATTACCAGTTGTATACACAGCCACGAAGCTCGCTGCGTTACGAAATTGCATCCTTGGTAGATGAAGCGACACTAGCGCTCGCGGCGGCCAGCAAGCTGGTAACTGCCTTGAGCGCGTTATTCGCGGAACTGATGATTTCACTTTTGTAGGAGTTTTATGAATTTTAACTCACCTGAGCGATTATTTCCTTTGTAAACATAAGTGATGTTAAATCACAATGTTGATTATACTGTACACTTTTAATTCATAGGAACATTAGAAGAATGCTCTGTTTTTATTAGTTCAGTCCTCTACAAGTATCCCCAGGAACAGTTGTATGACGTATTTAATGAGTCTTACGTAGATTTAATAGCCCATACTAGTTATAAATTCATGTATTTGTTTCAATGATAGTCGCGGGCATCTCGACATACTGTAGTATAAAACAGAGTCCCCGATTCTTGGATGTAAAGGGTATCTCGAGAACCACTGGATGGATTTTGATGCGGTTTTCACCATTCTGTTAAGGATTTCTTGAGGAAGGTTTCCGTAGAAAAGTATTCATTTGTGACCACAAGAAGCCGAGCAGTAACGATTTCAGTACATCGAGTCGAAGAAAAATCTGCCATCCGTGCGCCATTTAAGCTTACGCTGGATAAACCAATAAAAATATCTATAGACTATAGGCCTACTATGAGTGTAAGAATTGGCCAACATGGAAAGTTGTACAAAAAGGCCCGCGACAGCATATCTCTATCTTTAATACATCGCCCACTAAAAATGATTTTACGTTTTCATTTCTTCCAACAATCTCCATTCAGTTGAAATATAAATTACAAGCTTTGGGTTTACGAGGTAGTGAGAGAGTCTATCACCCCAGCTTCGGCCAGCATCAACTTTCGAGTCGTGTCGAGTTAAGACTTCAGAGAAGAGTATATATTTGGAGTTTCGCTGTTCACCTCGGTTTTTCTGAATTCTGTCTGGGACCTGCCGTCCGTGCGCCTTCCAGGCTTACGCTGGGTAAACCGCTAAAGATACCGAGCGAAGTAATGTTATTACATATTTTCTCTAGCTACTCTGAAATCCTAGAGTGCCCCCTCCGAAGTGAACCTCTGGATCCGCGACTGATCTCGAGTCAGTCTCGAGTCATGCTCGATTCCGACCTCAGCTGTGGAAGGCCGGTATTACACTATGAAAGAAATTTGTCAAAGATCTTTGATAAAAGACCTTTTATAAAAGATATGGCAGTCTAATGGGGAAATCATTTATAAAAGGTGGTTTTATAAAATTCATTTTATAAAATGTATGAGCACCATGCTATCTTTGATGAAAGATTCAAACCAAAATGGCGGATCATAACAGCTGGAATATTACCACAATAAAGAGTGTGAAATGAATGAAATGTTACATAATGAATTTTATACATTGTAAAACATAAATAACAGATATAAAGTGTAGGTAAAATAGCCGAGGCTATAAGCGCTGCCCACAAAGGACGCACATTTCAGGATATAAAGAAGACTTAAGCCATGAATAGCAGTGTATTTTATATTGTAATATTTGTATTGTAGGTAATTCGTCAATTTCACTTATAGTATTACAAGCGAGTGTAAATAGGCATTTTATCTTTACGGTAGATAATATAATATGTAACCAACCGCTAAAAGGAGGGGTTAGTTGGTGGAAGGGCTAGAGCGCTCGACTCCCGTGCGATATGACCAAGGATCGAATTCCGCCTATTGCTTACTTTTTATTTCGTATGTTTCAATTTTATTTGCTCGGGCAGTGGTTGTTTGGAACTTCATCATCATACATTTCTTCATAATTATTAATAATTAAATATTATTGTCATTTTTCAAGTCTTCGTACTACTGCTCGTTCACCAAGATTTTCGTGCGTCCCATGGTTTAACCCATAGACGTTCACTTTATCTTTCCGTTTCTTGTATATACCGGTATTGCCACCACAGAATTTCAACTACCATAATATACACTAGTTAAGTGAACAAGGAACTGTCCTTCATACATTTTGCTGAACTATGATAAAATATTTGATGTAGTGTACTGGTGTACTTTTTATAACTTTTATTAAAGTTCAGTTTTATAAAATTCCTTTGATATTGTAATACCGGCCTTACCGTGGCCAGGAGCTAACCTGCAAGCTTGGAGTTGGTAGACAGACACGATAACCATTCACCCACCGTGGCAAGCACAGTGATCGGCAGACAAACAGACTACAGGCGAGGAACAGCCATAGAACTGTAGGGGAACAGCACACAGCAAGCGCCTGACGTCTCGATACAACATCGAGATAATAATCGAGAGCTCTGAAGCACGCTTGCCAGCTCAACAGCTCTAGCTTGAGAGAGAAACCACATGCACCTGACGTCACATATAGCATCGAGATAGCATTACAAGGCACGGACTGCATCGGTTGCTCAGACTGGATCGAGAGCTCTGCATCACGCTTCCCATCACTACATTCAACCATTCACCATACACCCTGGACATGGTTGACTGTGTGTAGCCAAATTCCCGCACCACTGCCGAAATCGCACTCCACATCCGTCGGGCACCGATCACCATACCTCGTTCGAACAGTGTCAGCTCAATATATAATCTCAGGCAGTGAACAAAAATCCAACTTTTGGTCGGATGTTTGAGGGGTAGAGTCAGGTTTGACAAATACTTCTCCACAGAAGGCATTCTTATCACTAAAATAGATGCTCACACGCTTCTCACCACACGTATTTTCTCCGGCTTTTACAACAATATGGCGGACGCTTTGTTTCTCGGGAGAGACAATAGATGGCGCTCGCATCGGCCCGCCCCACCCCCGACTCGTGCAACCCACCTATTATATTAGTCTACACTTTTAAAGCGTTGGGTGTTTTGTCAGTAAGTTTTATGTGTATAAGACAGTGTGAAACCTCTTAGTAAAATTAATTTCTGTCCTGAGCTAACAGAGTGATTGCGTTCTATACTGCGTTATTAACTGTTACTTTTCACATTTCTTATTTACTTGGTGATCTTTTGGTCCATTATGATCAACACTTAAACGCTTAAATTTAACCGAGTTGACACTGTGGTTTTGTAGACTTAGTTGATTTACGGCTGTTCCTCTACTAATGTCAACTTAACTACAAGTCTAACTGTTGAAGTTCACCACAAAATTCTATTTTTTTTAATGCTGGTACCGGTATGAGATATAAAACACTGTGCGTTTACAGATGGATGTGGTCATGTACTCAAGTCCAATGTTGTGCGAGGCTTGGTGGCGAGTTATAAATGTTTGTAAATATTACTTTTAGTTACTAACTTTAATTCAAAGGATATAGGCCTACTGGACTGCCATAGTCAGGATTAAACCATTGGTAGTTACTGGGTTAGACCACTGCCTGGATGAAAATTACTGTTTGTACTACACGCAATGGGGGTTTGAGGAGTTAGTCCCAGATTAGGGTTGTTTTTGCACAGAAGGCCTTATTAACACAAAAAATATAAAAAGCATGTTTTTTCTCAAAATATTGCTTGTTTGGAAGAAATATGTACCATGATGTTTACTTCGCTTAAGCAGGTCAAATGTTTTTGCTAATATTAGTCTCATTTTCCCCCCACTCTCAATGTTTCCCATAAGCTAGGCCGTTAGTCAATTGATATTGTAACTTTCCAGTCAGACAACACAATTACTGGGACAAGCAAAGACGAACATGTCGAAAAAATGAGATGCAATATGGCACGAGACGTACACGATGAGCGGAATGTAAATACATCAAGCCATTTAAGATAACTTGAACATGTCTCATGATACAAGCCTGTGGAAATGCATGGTTCAGAGCAAATACAAACCTGTCCACATATACATTTCCTGCAAAGAACCACGGCCAGTAGGAAGCGCTGATTCAAGTCATGTGACTTCCATTCCCAGATGCTAAGAAGTAAGGTGTTGAGAGCTTACTGAAATCTATTTTTGGATAAGAGTGGCGAAATCTGGAGGACTTACGTTGGCATACATCTATCATTGAAAGCATTCCCTCACTGTGCAACACAGAGGAAGAGGAAATTTCATGTGATTTAGAAGATGATTGTGGTTTATATGTTTAACAGTCACCTCAAGAACCTTTCTAATAATAGGTAATGCCATTGTTACATCATTTTATTGGTCATGATAATTCGAAATAATTTAAATGATTATCAAGAAACAAAATATCAGAACTTCTGACTGATGACAATAAGAGCAAAGCCAATGTTACAGTTACTTTCTTCATGTTGTTTTACACGTAAGTTATTTTGATATCGTAAGGCGAGCATGAATCAATAACATGTAAGCGATTATGAAAGGAAGATACTTCCCTTTTGAAAACCCTTGAAGGCAAAACATGTCCAAACAGTTAATGCAAAATACAATGAACTATGATTAAATTTGCTTTTTATTAAACAAATGTCTCTAGTGTAGATTTATTTACAGACATGAACTGCCCTTCTCGTACAAAAATGAAATGGTTTGCATTTCAATGTGTTATTTTCATTCAAATATATGGCTGAGATAAGTTTCTTTGTTGATTGCTATTGATAAAAACTGTATTTGATGGACATAGTCGCTTTTGCATGTCACCTCATTTATGTAATATATGTAGTGAGTACAAAGCCTCGTCACTCCCCCATCAAGACTTGACCGATTTTTTTTCTATTTCAGGCATAAATAATGGACGATACAAGTGACTACACCATTGAAGAACGGATTGTCACAAGTAGACTACTTGGGTTCACAAGCGGCCAAAAACAGGCAAAACGTTGGAACAGGTGCGCACGGACTTCCATCTACGATTTAGACGAGAACCACCTCCAAAGAGAACACTTGTGTTGGGAGCAGAAACTGTTTTCGTCCGTATTTTTTTAAATGATCTGTTGATCGAAATCAATATCCTGATATGCTAAGAACAGGGTTCATACCCCTTTTGGAAACCCGAGGGGTCAAGAAGTCATGTTGGTTTCAGCACGATGGAGCTCCTCCTCATTTTGCCGTTCGGTTCGAGAATATCTGAAAGAGGTCAAGCGTTGGAAACTCGGACTGTTTTGAACCAAAATAAAGACCGCCACGTGCGTTTTGTTTACTGTTTGGGCCCGGTATGCGACAACTGTTGCAGTATATACTCCATTTTTAGTGACGTAATATATATTATGTTGGATCCATTACTAAATTGAATAACACGTGACAAGCGGTGTTATTAGAAATAGCGGCAGCTACCGGTACGTTCGCTGTAAACGTGGGACAACATAATTAATAATCTAGAGCAGGTATTAATTGCTAAGGTGTAAATCTTGCTCATGATTTCAGTCGGTATAATTATACTGCAATCAGAATTTACGGATTTACATTTATTTGTTCGTTTTTCGTGTATAAATCCGAATATAGTGTGCCCTTTTACAATAGAACGGATGGGTGTGATTTGAAGCGAGTGCGCTGTGACGTCATCAAAGCTGCGACAAGCTGTTGACTCGTGATCACTTTCGTGATGTTTATAGTGCGTTTTTCTTTCGTGCCGCATTTGTCAGTTAAATGCTTTTGAGACCACCGAACGAAAACATATGTACTTATTCATTTCTGTTAACATTATAATGTTTATTACTAGTGTTTACTCTTTCTATATATATATCTAAGACTCTTACCTCAGCATGTTAAAGGTCATGCGCCTCCAGCATACGCTCGCATACTGAAAAGGGTGTCGACTTGCTTGCTGCCTTCCTGTATGACTGACGTCACAGCTTGCCCTGGCCAATCATCGCCCGCCAGCCTGGCTTCCAGACGTTTCTATGATGTTATTATTTAAGTGGCGGCGTTTTGCTCTCCATCAGCATTCCTTCTTCAAACCTTCTACGGTCTTCTTCAACTTGCGAGAGGCATTCGTGCCTTCCGCCCTTCTCCGGGGCCTTCTAAACTTCAGGCCTACTCTGCATTGATGATGGAAACTACCAGGAAACGCAAAAGCAGAGAGCTTCAGCACTGAGAAAGTGCATTCTACATTTTGCTTCAAACCGCAAGAAGCTGCATCAAATCGCAGTTCTAAAATGCCATGTTATTTGGCATTCAAGAAATAACATCAAAACCTAACGATGTTAAACAATGTACAGCGCTGGTGAAGAAGAAGAAGAAGAAGAAGATCGCCCTGGCGAAGTTATTTTCCTGATGCTGGACATCTCAAATTCTACTACCAAAAAATCAAGTGTTGGCCACGGCAGTCTCCGTCAGCATGCTTCTAGTCATCGCCACTAAAGATAAGTTTGTGCCTTTTTTATTATTATCTTAATCATCTTCGTTTTAAGTGTTTGCTAGCAAGTGCAAGAATATTAAATTTGTGTGTGCATCAAGCAGAATGAACTTTTGAATAATAGCCCATGGCTGGGCCAACCTAAATAAAATTAATGAACATTTGAAATTGCCCCAGGCGGGCCAGCATAACTAATTTTTTAATTAAGGCTTATTTATTAATGTGTTTGCAAGTTTCACCATAAAAATAAAAGTATTGTATTTACTCTCAATGTTCAGTCTAGTATTGAAAGAACCAGGCCGCATTTCCTTAGCCCAATCCTTTCAGTCTAATCTTCTCTTAAGGAAGTTATTTTGTCCAGGCCTTAAGCCTGATGCTGTCCTCCCGTTTATGTTGATGAATTTGGGCTGTTCTTCACATAACCATTTTGGTGCCTATAACCGGGATGCTTGTAAACATTCTGTTTAACCAAATCTTCAAATTTCTTAATGTTGGAACTAATTCAAAATTTAAATGCCATACTGAACATTGAGTGTGTTAATATTTTAAAAATTGTGTTTTCTAATCTACTTCGAAAGTTTCAGCTCGAGTGTATATGGTTGGCACTGAGAAGGGAGACAAACAGCAGGCCCGTATTTCACTGCAGGGGAAGCCGCACTCTCTTTTCTGGCAGACTGTCAACTTCTTCCGAAGCAAGGTGTACCAGCTCACAGTATAGTCGTGAGTACACAACAAACTTTCATAATGCCGATTGACGAGAAACTCATTAACGCCAGAGCTTCTGTCAAAGGCAAGTTAACGCGTTTTCGCACTTTTCTAGATGAGCTCCCGGAAAAAGAACGTAATAGTGACATAATTTCTCAAAGACTGAAAGGTTATGAACAGGCCTTTGAGAAAAATGATGAGATCCAAAGTAATATTGAGACCAAGGATCCCGACCAGCAAAGTGACCGCTGTGAGGTTGAAAATTTATATTATAAGGGGTTCGCAGACGCAAAGCAGCTTTTAAGAAGTTTAACATTGCAGGAAAAGCAGGAGAAAACTCCTTCAGAATCTTCTTCTTTTCCTTCCCGTGTTATATTACCGAAAATAGAATTACCTAAATTTACCGGAGATGAAGCTACATGGGAACCATTTTTTGAATTATTCAATTCATTGATTCACGAAAACGATTCTCTTCCTTCAATACAGAAGTTTCATTATTTGCGTTTGTCCTTGCAAGGCAACGCACTTAAACTCATCCAAGAGCTTACGTTGACAAATGAAAATTATGAAGTAGCTTTGGCACTTCTCAGAGATCGGTTTGGGAACACTCGTTTAAAAACTCAACGTCACATACAGGGTTTATTCAATTTACCTATTGTTCAAGCTGATAATCTTGCCTCGCTTCGTAATCTGATCGATGCTGCAGAACTTCATATTCGTGCGCTTGCAAATTTGGACCAACCAGTTGACCATTGGGATCTATTTTTGATTCATCTTATTTCTGTTAAATTAGACACTAAAACTTTAAAAGATTGGGAAGCAGATCTGTCGCAACATTCATTGTGTACCTATGAAGCTATTATTAAATTCTTAAAGGCGAAATGCCAAATTCTCTCTGCTGAAGCCAGCCAAAAGAGTAGCTCCACCTTCAAACCTCCTTCTAATAGTAAGGTCATCAGCCCCACTCAGAGAGTACTAAGGTCACATGCCTTTTCTACCAATATTCGGTCTTCCAATCAAGTACAAGCTTGTGTTTTGTGTCAACAACCACATAACTTGTACCAATGCGCTCAATTCAAATCTTTATCTGTGGATGAAAGACGCAAATTAATTACCACCCACAAGCACTGCTTTAATTGTCTATCAGCGACACATATGATAAGCAATTGTCGTTCTGAACGGTTATGTTTTCACTGTAAAGCAAAGCATCATACTCTCCTGCATAGGCATGAAAGATTGCGGTCATCAGCAACCAATAGTTCATCCGCTAAATCTAATTCTGAGACTTTGCCTAATAACGCTCAGTCTTTTACTCAAAGCTCTGTTTCGTTCAGTAAAACTCAAGTTTTATTGTCCACTGTCCAAATTCTAGTGAAGAATGTTCACGGAAAATGGGTTTCTGTAAGGGGATTGTTAGATAATGCTGCAACTAACAATTTTATCAGTGAATCGCTAGTTCGCAAGTTAGGTCTACAAATATGCCCTACTTCTATAGAAGTTACAGGAATTAATGGTTCCAAATCGCAATCTCTGAGTTATGCTAAAGTGGATGTAAAAGATTCCAATAATCTTGGCATTCATTTAAATTTAGATTTTTTAATTATAAATTCCATAGGTAATGACACCCCCATTACTTCTTTTCAAGTCCAGGGTTGGAATATTCCGCATCATTTGCAACTTGCAGATCCGAATTTCAACAGAGCTTCATCTGTAGAAATTCTTTTAAGTGCCAGCATTTTTTGGCAATGTTTACATCCGGAAAAGGTTAAAGTTGCCCGTGATGTTTTCTTTCGTAGAACTGATTTTGGTTGGATTGCCACTGGGCAAATATACCGCAACCCCGTTCAACAAAAATCTCATTGTTATTTTGTTGGTGCTGATTTAAATCAAGAATTAATTAAGTTCTGGGACATTGAGGATATTCAAGTCACCTCACCTCATTCTCTCAATAATGAGATCTGTGAAACACACTACGTAGAAACCACTGTTCGCACTACTGAAGGCAGATTCGTGGTTACTCTTCCTCGAATTTTTAACCCCCCTGTTATTACAGAATCACATTCCAGAGCTCTCAAAGCTTTATTCGCAATTGAAAATCGCTTTAAAAAAGATGCTCTCTTAAAAACTCAGTATACTTCCTTCATGGAAGAATACGAATCAGCGAATCACATGGAAGTAGTTCCAAAATCTGAAGAAATTAGTAATTCTCCTAAAGAAATAGTATATCTTAATCATCATCCGGTTTGGAAAAATTCTTCCACCCGAGAACAGATAAGAGTGGTTTTTAATGGGTCATCTCCAGATGCTAATGGTGTTTCTCTCAATGACACTCTGCATTCTGGACCCGCTATTCAGACAGATCTTACTTCAGTTTTACTTAACCTTCGTCTATTCCCCATTGCTGTTCTTGCTGACATCAAGCAAATGTATAGGCAAATTCTAGTAAATTCAGAACAACGTGATTTGCAAAGAATTTTGTGGCGAGACGACAATGCAAAACCTATAAAAATATTTCGTTTAAGAACAGTGACATACGGTCTTAAGCCGTCTGCTTTTCTCGCAATACGATCTCTTCACATGTTGGCCGAACAAGATGGTCATCTTTTTCATCCTCTAGCTTCTGAAGTTTTGAAAACTGCATTTTATGTAGATGATTTTCTGTATTCCTTTCCTAGTATCTCTGACGCACTTCTTGTTTGTGAAGATTTAAACTCTCTTCTTTCCGGTGGTGGGTTTACCCTTCATAAGTGGAACTCGAACTCAACCGAATTTTTATCTAACTTTTCACAAGTTACTCCTGTTGACAAATGTGTTGCGCTTCCTACTGAGGAATCAGCTATTAAAACCTTGAGTGTTTTTTGGTCTCCTTCTTCAGATACCTTTTCCTATCAGGTACACTTATCTGAGTTTCACCCTCGAACGAAAAGGCAATTATTATCGGAAATAGCAAGAGTTTTTGATCCATTGCAGTACATTGCTCCGGTGGTTATTACTGCAAAAATTTTCTTGCAAAAACTTTGGTTATTGAAAATTGGTTGGGATGAAAAGGTACCCTCCCCCCTTTTGGATGAGTGGTTGAAATACCGCAAGAGTTTGTTAGATCTTTCTCAAATTTCTATTCCTCGCACTTTAATTTCCGACATTTCATGTCAGTATTTCGATTTGCACATATTTGCAGATAGTTCTGAAAAGGCATACGGTTGCTGCGCCTACTTAGTAGGCCGCCCTTCCAATACTTTACCCGGATTTTCCAATTTAATTTGTGCAAAATCAAAGGTAGCCCCACTCAAATCCATATCTTTGCCTAGATTGGAATTATGTTCTGCTGTAATGGCTGTGGAATTAGCCAGCAAATTAAAAATCAGTTTAAATTTGAAATTTTCGACCACATGGTTTTGGAGTGATTCTTCCATCGTGTTAGCTTGGCTTTCAAAACCTTCTTCGCATTGGACCACTTTTGTGGCTAATCGCGTTTCTAAAATACAAGAGTTGTCTCATTTTGACCAATGGAATCATGTTCCGGGGAAAGAAAACCCCGCTGATATAATTTCACGGGGCTGTTTGCCCAAGAAATTAATTTCTCTTAAACTATACTGGAATGGTCCGGCGTGGCTCAGTCAGGATTTTTCTTGTTGGCCTCGTTCATCTAATCCGCTCGCAGAAGATGTTCCTGATGCTCGCATTGTTACCGCTTCCCTTTTTCTAACTTCTATTGCTACTAGTCTTTTTCAGCGTTACTCTTCATTTAATAAATTAATTCGGGTGGTAGCATATTTATTTCGATGGAAATTTCTTGTTCTTGATGAGCCTGTGAAGCCGCAACCCTTTCTCACTAAAATGGAATTGGAATTTGCTACTCGTAGAATCTTGTTTCTTATGCAACAAGAAGTATTCTCTCTTGAGTATCAGACGCTTTTAAGCAAAAAAGCTTTACCAAAGTCTAGTAGGCTGTTACCTCTCACCCCTTTTTTGGACCAAGATGGATTAATAAGAGTGGGGGGCAGGCTAGAAAATTCTAGTTACTCAGATGAGAAAAAACATCCCATTATTCTTCCTTCTAGACATCCTATTACTACTCTCATCGTAAAGAAATTTCATTATCAGAATTTGCACGCTGGCACCCGCACTTTGCTTTGTTTAATTCGCGAGCAATATTGGCTCATTAACGGTATTCATGAAGTTTCTTCTGTTATTCGGAAATGTATACCTTGTTTCAAATCCAAGCCCCCGCCAATCACGCAAATTATGGGAAACTTGCCATATTTTCGTTCCGAACCTAGTAAGCCTTTCGCCCTGACGGGTATCGATTATGCCAGTCCTTATGTCTATCAAGTTAATTCCCCTTTATCTAAGCGAAAGTTGTTAGGTAAACTTTATATTTCTTTATTTGTGTGCATGGTGACAGGAGCCATTCACCTTGAGTTGGTTACAAGTGCTTCTACTCCTTATTTTATAGCAGCCTTTTCTAGATTTGCCTCTAGAAGGGGTGTTCCTTCTGAGGTTTTCTCAGATAACGCACAAATTTTTGTTAGTACTTTTGATCTTTGGAAAACTGCACTTACCTCTCCTTCTGCTAAGGAACAGTTTTCTAATTTTTCTCATGCTAAGGGATTCAAATGGCATTTCACTCCCCTTTACGCCCCCCATCATGGTGGTCGTTGGGAATCTTGCATAAAGCTCACGAAGAGACAGCTGAAGAAAACCCTTGGTTCAGCCATCCTTTCCTATGAGGAATTTAATTCCTTAATTATTCAGGTTGAGGGTATCGTAAATTCTAGGCCGCTCACGCCTTTGTCTAACGATCCTAAAGATCTTCTTCCGTTAACACCTGGCCATTTTTTAATAGGCTGTTCTTTAGCTTCTACGCCTCCTTTGCTGAGTCGACGCTGTGATCTCAGGTTGCCTATTTTCTGGAGAAAGTTAGACTCTTTGCGAAACTCCTTTTGGCGCCGTTGGAAACTGGAGTATCTCGGCTCACTTAACAGAAGAGAGAAGTGGCGGCTTTCCCAGCCTGATGTGCGAGTGGGAGATATGGTTCTTTTGCGAGATCCAAGTCCCTCTCTCGTATGGAATATTGGTAGGGTAACTCACTGCCATTTGGGTCGTGATAATCATGTGAGAGTTGTAGATGTTCTCACTAGTAAGGGTGTCTATACTAGACCAATTTCTATGGTTGCTATCTTGCCTGTTGAGGCTTAGTGTCATCTTCTTTATTGTTGTTCACGTTTTTGTAACTGATTCTTTGATTGTTTTCTTTCGGGGGTTTCGGAACATGATCACTTTCGTGATGTTTATAGTGCGTTTTTCTTTCGTGCCGCATTTGTCAGTTAAATGCTTTTGAGACCACCGAACGAAAACATATGTACTTATTCATTTCTGTTAACATTATAATGTTTATTACTAGTGTTTACTCTCTCTATATATATATCTAAGACTCTTACCTCAGCATGTTAAAGGTCATGCGCCTCCAGCATACGCTCGCATACTGAAAAGGGTGTCGACTTGCTTGCTGCCTTCCTGTATGACTGACGTCACAGCTTGCCCTGGCCAATCATCGCCCGCCAGCCTGGCTTCCAGACGTTTCTATGATGTTATTATTTAAGTGGCGGCGTTTTGCTCTCCATCAGCATTCCTTCTTCAAACCTTCTACGGTCTTCTTCAACTTGCGAGAGGCATTCGTGCCTTCCGCCCTTCTCCGGGGCCTTCTAAACTTCAGGCCTACTCTGCATTGATGATGGAAACTACCAGGAAACGCAAAAGCAGAGAGCTTCAGCACTGAGAAAGTGCATTCTACATTTTACTTCAAACCGCAAGAAGCTGCATCAAATCGCAGTTCTAAAATGCCATGTTATTTGGCATTCAAGAAATAACATCAAAACCTAACGATGTTAAACAATGT
This sequence comes from Meconema thalassinum, assembly GCA_946902985.2. Classification (NCBI taxonomy): domain Eukaryota; kingdom Metazoa; phylum Arthropoda; class Insecta; order Orthoptera; family Tettigoniidae; genus Meconema; species Meconema thalassinum. The sequence continues at coordinate 1,143,156,555 of OX336389.2, forward strand.
ACAGCGCTGGTGAAGAAGAAGAAGAAGAAGAAGATCGCCCTGGCGAAGTTATTTTCCTGATGCTGGACATCTCAAATTCTACTACCAAAAAATCAAGTGTTGGCCACGGCAGTCTCCGTCAGCATGCTTCTAGTCATCGCCACTAAAGATAAGTTTGTGCCTTTTTTATTATTATCTTAATCATCTTCGTTTTAAGTGTTTGCTAGCAAGTGCAAGAATATTAAATTTGTGTGTGCATCAAGCAGAATGAACTTTTGAATAATAGCCCATGGCTGGGCCAACCTAAATAAAATTAATGAACATTTGAAATTGCCCCAGGCGGGCCAGCATAACTAATTTTTTAATTAAGGCTTATTTATTAATGTGTTTGCAAGTTTCACCATAAAAATAAAAGTATTGTATTTACTCTCAATGTTCAGTCTAGTATTGAAAGAACCAGGCCGCATTTCCTTAGCCCAATCCTTTCAGTCTAATCTTCTCTTAAGGAAGTTATTTTGTCCAGGCCTTAAGCCTGATGCTGTCCTCCCGTTTATGTTGATGAATTTGGGCTGTTCTTCACATAACCAACTCGCCATGGTTTGGAAGAGGCGCATGTCTTGAGCGCAGCCTGGGAATGTTGGAACTCAAATGCTGGTTTGCATTTGGATAAAAGAAGAGGAAGGCACCAGCACTTCAGAATTATATTTGGAATAATTCTTCCGTTTATTCATGATGTTTCTATTGAAATTAATAACCTTCCAGAGTATTCTACGGTGAGGACCAATACGCTGCCGAAGTGACGCGCCTAGCAGCCGCATGGGCGCAGCCACATTGGACTCAAACAACTGGTTGCTAGGTTTTGTATACATAGGAAGCTGCATTAACGCTGCGCTGCGTCTTCAATTTTGTGGATAAAAATGTGTAATACGCGTGATATAAGGCAAACGCCTCCCGTGAAGATCATCTACAGTGTTGGAGCTACAAAACAGAAGTGAAATTTTATGGATGAAGTACGAGAATTTTGCGAGATACTATGAATAAAGTTGACCTCACTCCTGAGGCAAGAATTGCATGGCGAGTACTACAAATTATATAAATAGTTATCATTTAGTGGATAGAGTATATCTAATATACAGAGATATTTAGGACATATATGTCACATAAAGGGGTTTTTGGTTCATGTGGGGAGTGTAGTTGTAATTAAATATGGTTTTTACTATAAGTATTATAAACGACAACTTACATATCCTTACAGCTGATTCACTAACACCAATAAATTTTATCCTACAACTTTTCTGAGTGGTGATTTTTCACTTAATTTATTTAAGCAGTGAATTGTGTTTCCAAATAACAATTAGGCCTATCCCAGACTGAAAATTTCTGCAAATATTTTATTTTTTGCACTTTCAGAAAACAATTATCATGTAGGCCTTCCAGTAGCCTAGGCCTACACCCTGCAACAAAGTTACAGTACCGTATAGTGACATTATTCAAGCCAATGAATACTGCTTATTTCTGAAGTGATGGAGTGGCAAGTCTTGTTGTGATTGTTGTGATTATATTTAGAGCTAGGGTACGAAAAGTGCCCCATTATTTAGAATGACGTAGGACGATAGGCCTTAATTGTAGACTTCTCTAACCTGTTAGTGAGCACACAGGTTAGGCTTTGTTAATTTGATTCGTTTTCAGACAAACGGGGCGTTGTGGTAACCACACCAATTGTATTGAAATGCAGTCTTTGTTTCTTCTATAGCTGTTGATGAGATTTAGCCTAAACTCTCATCCAAATATTTTAAACTGTTCCCTTATGCATTGATAGACCTTAAGTTCATTTTATTCGTCACTTACTGGTAGGGCCTATGGTACTTTATTTTCCGTAGTATTGGTCATTCATACGGGACGTGATTCACAATATCTAGAAATGTTATATTTTCATGTTTTCACTTAATTTAAGGTAAATATCGTAGGCCTCATCTCTACGACTTATGTTCTAAGACTTAATGTGCATCTCGTACGCAATATTTTACAACTTGACTGGACAACTATGTTAAATTACTGTGGAAAATATACTTTTCTATGCTATCTTGCCTCTGGACATCCATGCATGTACAGTTTTATAAGATACAAATAGGAAATACGCTGCCGAAGTCAACGTCACTTCCGCTCCGTTGCTAAGCAACTGGAGCAATACAACATGGCTCCCTTGTAGCTTGCTTCAGTCTTTGACCCGTCATTATTTCCTATTTGTATCGTATAAAACTATACATGCATGATGTCCAGAGACAAGAAAGCATAGAAAAGTATATTTTCCGCAATAATTTAACATAGTTGTCCAGTAAAGTTGTAAAATATTGCGTACAAGATGCACATTAAGTCTTAGAACATAAGTCGTAGAGATGTGGCCTACGATATTTACCTTAAATTAAGTGAAAACATGAAAATATAACATTTCTGGATATTGTGAATCACGTCCCGTATGAATGACCAATACTACGGAAAATAAAGTACCGTAGGCCTTACCAGTTAAGTGACGAATAAAATGAACTTAGGTCTATCAATGCATAAGGGAACAGTTTAAAATATTTGGATGAGAGTTTAGGCCAAATATCATCAACAGCTATAGAAGAAACAAAGACTGCATTTCAATACAATTTGTGTGTTTACTACAACGCCGCGTTTGTCTGAAAACGAAACAAATTAACAAAGCCTAACCTGTGTGCTCACTAACAGGTTAGAGAAGTCTACAATTAAGGCCTATCGTCCTACCTCATTCTAAATAATGGGGCACTTTTTTTGTCCTAGCTCTAAATATAATCACAACAAGACTTGCCACTCCATCACTTCAGAAATAAGCAGTATTCATTGGCTAGAATAATGTCACTATACGGTACTGTAACTTTGTTGCAGGGTGTAGGCCTAGGCTACTGGAAGGCCTACATGATAATTGTTTTCTGAAAGTGCAAAAAATAAAATATTTAGGCAGAATTTTTCAGTCTGGGATAGGCCTAATTGTTATTTGGAAACACAATTCACTGCTTAAACAAATTAAGTGAAAAATCGCCACTCAGAAAATTTGTAGGATAAAATTTATTGGTGTTAGTGAATCAGCTGTAAGGTTATGTAGGTTGTCGTTTATAATACTTATAGTACAACCCATATTTAATTACAACTACACTCCCCACATGAACCAAAAACCCCTTTATGTGACATATATGTCCTAAATATCTCTCTATATTATATATTCTCTATCCACTAAATGATAAATATTTATAATTTGTAGTACCCGCCATGCAATTCTTGCCTCAGGAGTGAGGTCAACTTTATTCATACTATCTCGCAAAATTCTCGTACTTTATCCATAAAATTTCACTTCTATTTTGTAGCTCCAACACTGTAGATGATCTTCACGGGAGGCGTTTGCCTTATTTCACGCGTATTACACATTTTTATCCACAAAAATCAAGACGCTGCGCAGCGTTAATGCAGCTTCCTATGTATAAAGAACCTAGCAACCAGTTGTTTGGGTCCAATGTGGCAGCGCCCATGCGGTTGCTAGGCGCGTCACTTCGGCAGCGTATAGAATAGGACAAGACCGACTACAATAAATCAGACCGCAATGCCACTATCGATACCGTAGAACATGGCGGAAATCGTAGGGGATTGTTTACATTTGTTGAACCAACATTTTAGTTTGTCTGCTGCCAGAATTTCGTTCAAATGTCGCATATCTCAAGTGATTTCGTGCTGTTATTTATTGTAATAGTGTACCTTAAGTAGTGTAGTGCACTGTGAATAATTATAAATTCCGGTGATACCTAATGTGAGAATTATTGTCTGTTCATTGTTATTGTCTGTGAACCCGGCTGTAAATTTAATACTACTGCAGATACTTCAATTTTTAAATTTCCTAAAGAAAGAGAAATGGATAAGAAATATTCTCCGGGATAATTTTCGAAGTTAAAACAGTTGTATGTTGTGGTTAGGAAAATTCCCTAACCCCCTGATGCCATTCCAGTAGGTGGTGTTGGCCATTCCGCCAATTTTCACAAATCAACCGTCCTACCACACAACTCCTGTTTGCTAAAGTAGATGATGGTACTTGTAATGACATACCATGAGTGTCAGTGTGTTCTAAAGTGCCAAGTTCTTTAAGTGTAATGTATTCTATAAGAATCGTGAATCAAGAATCTTTGTGTGCTTGTGGGCAAATTGAATTGGATACTGCAGTCTAATGGAAGCAGTGATTTTAAAATGCGACAGGTATGTAGATAGAATTACTGTCAGTATCACAAGCAAGTGGACCTGGGGCGTTAACCCCAGATTAGGTTCGTTTTTGTATATAACACATTAATAAGATAGAATTTATGTCCGTTACTAGGTTAGGTAGGCCTACTGCCTGGCCGAAAATTACTGTTAGTACCACAGGCAAGGGGTTCTCGGGCGTTAGGTTAGGTTTGTTTTGGTATGTAAAACATTACCTAATAAGATAGGATTTATGTTAGCTACTAGGTTAGGTTTTTATATATAAAGCCTTCAAGAACCAACTGATTTGCCTTCCGTTGGAATTCTATACACATCGAATTTGAAGAATGACAAGTTGATAATACAGTAAATTTTCATTTTAAAGAGTTTGTAACAGTCAATTGTGTGTTATTGGCAAATGCTATTTGAAATAAAGAACAAAATGATAGTACCTGTGTGCCATCTGTTGGAGCTAGTTCAGGTTGCCCCTATCCTATACAAACAGATAGAAGCGAGTGCGCTCTAATAGCTCTCTCTGCTCAAAACAAACAACACACGACCGTGTTTACGGTATACGAAGGGTTGGCAATATCTTATTTGTCAAATAAGCCACGCCTACAATGGCCGACAACTGAAATTTCACTATATAGGCCTAAGTCGTGTTATAAATGGGGATGGTGGGTGGGTTATAGACAGCGGAGGAGACAACATCTATTAGCAGATCACTGTTGTAAAAAAAAAAAGGCAGTCATCGGAACGCGTTAGGCTGTAACCATTGTCAAAAACCATTGGATTGGACAAATCGAAGGTTAGAATGGTCTGGTGCAGTTGCCGCTTTGACCGCTCGCAGCTATTGGGGCAGGTTGACACAAAACCATTGATCTGGACGTGTTAGGCTGTAACCATTGGATGGGACAAAACGGAGGTTAGAATGGTCGGGTGTTGGTGAGGCATAGTACCAAAACGGTGAGGTTGGCAGTACTGTTCTGATGATGGTTGATGTGAATAATGGCATCCACAGCTGGAAATTCGTCTATAGCCTATAATAATTAGGGATTATTGCAGCCATTGGCTATGCATATAATGAATAAAATCTAAAATCATACAGTAAACTAATTGTTATTCCCTAGGAATATCAAAGATTCATGTCTTAATGTGCAGAATATAGCGTGGGATCTTCCACATTGTTCTCCACAGCGCTCACACAAACATTCGTCACACGGATGATGGAACTTTTTGGTGCGACACAGTTTATAACGGAAACCATGTATGGCAACGCGCGTGAGAATATGTCTCAGCCATTGAACTGGAATGCCGACTGTATGGGAGGAAAGTGCGGTTTGTTGGTGCGACTAGTTACTCCTGGTAGTGCATGTCAAGGAGGAGAATTTGACGTATACGAACGAAAGGATGATGTACGTACGAGGAGATACAAGTAAAAGAGGTACTTTTGAACATTTAGGCGAACGGTAAACTAAACGGGACTTAACGCCAAAATACATATTTCAAAACATCATGTAGTAATTTGATACTTAAAATGGCTAGGAATATACGCCAACATAAAATATTATATTGCAGCCTGATTGTTCATCATTTTATCCTTCGATCAAAGGCAGCATACACAATAACTATAGGCCTACTGGCAAAAAATACAAGCCGCACGTACATTAAAATTAAAATAAGGATACAGTAGGCTGGGAATGACTAAGAATAAAGAATAAAGAAAAAAAAATGTTAATTGGTATTCTACATTTTTATTAACTCAAAGTGTGAATATGCATAAGCCTACAACTAAACAATTAAATAGATTCTTAGTGAACAAAAATACATAGCCTACTTCATTTATACAAAACACCCACATGTTCAGTATAATTCCAAGTAATGGGGCGTGGTGGCGCAGTGGTCAAGCTATTCGCCTCTCACCAAGGTGGACCAGGTTTGATTCACGGTCATTGCAAGTGAGATTTTTGAAGTGAAATGCCATGTCCTGTGGTTCGGATTCCACGTAAAATGGAGGTCCCTTGGCTCATGATCACAAGATTAACGGTCACGTAAAACTACAAGCTTCTTTTTCTTCAAACCAGGTCGAAACTTAGACCTCACATAAGTCATACAGCAAACGAACAGGTCCTGCAGGGAAGATCCCTTAAGCCGAATTATTTTTATCGTCTCGAAGACTGACATCATAAAAGAATACTGGAAAATGTGAAATTTCATGCCTATGCTGATGAAGAAAGTAACAGTAAATATTAGGCTACTTGTCGTTCAATAACTCTCTGTCTTTTCTTGGGTGGCTGAAGCCGATGCTGTGGGAAATTGCAAATTGCAGGTACCGCATCGCATCATCTTTAAGCAGTGGTTTGTTTCTATTTGAATGAAACAAGTAGCATGTTTATAAAAGTGTTCACAGCTATAACCCATTTCTTTAATAGGCCTACATCTGGGCGTTTCCATGGAAATCTGTAATATAAGCGTAGGTTATAATTCTGTGACTAATGACTTATAACCTACAATAGGGCCTACGTGTATTTGTCATGTGCTATTTAGGCCTATGTCAAAATTTGATGTAAGACGTATCCATAAACGCAGAACAGGCTACTTCATTACAAATCTCAATTCTAAAATAAAGTAGACCGTAAACCTACCGTATTATTGGACAATACCATACATATAACGTTGCACAGAGGTACGTACGATCAAATATATGAAAATAATCACGACATATCAGCTGACTTGCAACCTCGAGTTAAATGGTATGACAGTTTTTGGTGCGACTAGTTACGCCTGGTAGTGCACCAGGAAGCAGTTTTCAGCGAGGGTTACCATGGGAGGAGTTGTTCCAGTAGTACCTACAGTTCAATGGTCTCTGCTCGTAACAACCCCCCCCCCCCCCCTCTTCCAATCGTCAAAAATCATAGCGTCCGTGGCGCAAAAATCCTACCAAATGTCCTTTGACCCTAGTGTGTCCATGAGTTTTACATACCCTGGAGTAGAAGGTAGCAACATTTGAAGTCGGAGTTCTTCTACATTATAAACCTCGCAAGTCACC